>JARHVA010003954.1:1330000-1537500 GCA_037957365.1 Torreya grandis | reverse complement strand
TGTTAATCACATATCACATTGGTGGTATTGAGTAAGCAGTGATATGGACTTCACAAGCTTACTAGAATCATAATGCTGGATCAAAATAATTTAATCAAGTGGTGTGTATGATTTTGACTAATCCTAGAGATCAATAACTATTAAAAACTTTGGCTAAATTAAAGTTAATTAAATATTATCATTTCATATATATGATTTACATGTTTATGAAATATCATGTTAGAATGAATTTATTTATGTTACATTACATATTCTTAAAAATTATACAACACACAGGTACTAGCTTGTCTCTCTATATTCCTATATCATCACTATCTACTCATCCATGAAGGGAGGGCCACTTCTTGATGGGAGATTGTGCATGGGATCAATGGTCCATGGTTAGTATGGAAAATAAATTGGATGATACTTTCCCTCTCCACAACAATACTTCTTTGGAGATGACAGTTGAGATTGCCATAGATATTAGATTTTGGGGAATTCATGCTCTATGAAGCTCTGTATCTTCTACATTGTATTATATTTATTATTACTGAGAAATTATTTTAATGAGATGTTTTTACATCCTGATTCTTCACTAAGCTAACTATTTGACTATTTATAGATGGTTATAGTAGATACACATGATATTGGTTATAATTTTTTATTAAGCTTGAGATTATGTTATTTTGGGATAATAGAATGTTGTTTAATAAGATAATAATTCATGATTGCTTAGTATGAACTGATTTATGTATGTGTTTACATTTTTAAGCATATTAATGAATTATTATAGTTATATATTATTATTTATGCTTATCATTTGATATGATCTAAATATATGTGTGTTGTGAGGAGGACGCATGATAATTATTACTTCCATCATACTGGAGGGAGAGCATCATCAAAGAGGATGATGTAGATGGAGACATCGATGGTTGGTAGAGAGCTACCAAAAATCTACACATACCACAATAATTAGTCATGGTAAAAATGCATTTACAAATGATTGTTTTGGTGTTTGATTAAAAGTTTTAATTTCTATGTTTTCTTGAGTAAGTAAACTATAAAAATAAAAATTCCTTATCTACTTAGCCTAGTATGTTATTAATACACATAGAAGCAAATTCAATAAAGGTAAAATTTAATATAGGTTATTATTTATTATTTTACAATTAAATTTTTAAATAATGATTAAATATTAAATGGGTTAAATATGAAATTGGAATTTCATATTAAAATATAAAAATGAACTTTTTTTTTAAAGAAAAAAACATTAAAATTAGAAAAAGAGAAAAAAAAATTAAAATCTATAAAAAAAATATGAAAAGAATTAAATATCCTAAAATTAATAAACACAAAAAGATAAAATAAAAAAACTAAAGATGGAAGAGGAATTTAGCATTTATTTTTATATTTGAGATAAGGAATAGAAAAGAGTTATCATATATTAAGCATTGGAAAAGAAAGAATAATGGATGTAGTGTGGAGAAGAAGAGTCATAGAGAATCAATAGTTGAATCTTGATAGTAGGTGGTGTACTTAAAATTAATTATTTATTAATGTGAGTGGAATAATGTTATTATATAATGAATAATAACATAGAAATCATTGTAAAATAGGTTTCATTCAAGAGTCTTGTATAATATACACTCTAAATTAGTAAAAAAAAAAGCCCAAGCCCTTTTAGAAAAATCTATGCAATTACTCATTCAGGAATATATTTGACTATAACTAGCAATATTTAGCGCAAAATAGGCATTGTACTATTATTATAACCCATAGAAATGTGTGTGCGTGTGTGTGTGTGTGTAACTTAAATTATTATTTTTGATGCAAATAATATTCAGTCTTTAAAAGTACAATTTACTTTCCAAGTATATAATCTATTATTTTATACATTGTAGATTAAAATTGGATGATTTAGAAAACCTAGACTATATATGTCCTCAGGGCATTGAAATGCATTAAATTCTAGTTCTTACTTGTAATTCATAAACCCTATATGAGGCATTGGAATATTTTTCTATTACCTAGGATTTCATGGGATGAAAGACTATTTCCAATTGTGAATATTATTGTCATCCATAGTATTTAAATCAATAGTGATCGTTGTTGATTTTAAACCAAAATATGATCAAATATAGGGTGATTTACCCTAGTAACTATGGCAATGATAGAGATTATTTGTGTGATAGAACAAACACCTTTGGAAACTACATAATCAATTTTTTCATTATATGTTTTGCTTGGTAAAATCCTTCTTGTATTTTTTTCAAGTCATTCTAATCTTCATCAATGTCAATAGCACAAGATAATGTTTCCAACCTACCTAGCGACTATTTCCTTAGGCGTTCAGAATAGGGTGAATACTCAGTGAAGTTTGACAGTCTAGTGTAAAATACTTGGCATCTTTAGTTTTGAGTAAATGAGTCGATCATAATATTTTAATAGATATTAAGGAAATTAATTCAAAATTTGTGATCTTATAAAATGAAGTGTCAAAGTAATGTCACAATCATGGTGTAGATCCTAACCGATTTGTTTACCAAAGTTAAAATTAACTCCAACTCACTTGATGATAAATATTGATGGTTATATATTTTTTACTTTGGGAGTAAAAGCTATATTAACTAATAAATAGTTAGTGTTAGCTATGAGTTTTAAATTAGGAATAATCTAATATATTAACTTTAACTTGATATGTGGGGATCTAATATGGTTCTACTTAACAATAAACAATAAATATTATTATGGAGCATTTAATTCAAGTATTTACCAATAATGGCATGGTATCATAAATAAAATACAATTTTATGCTTAGAAAATAAAAATTGAGATCATAAAGTGTAATATTATTTGGCAATGATATTTCCCTAATATTTTCTATTTATGAGGAGTAACCTATTAGGCAAACACAATTATATTCTCTGTATTTTTGTTATGTTATTCTTGAGTATATAAAATTAGTTTATAATATTATTATTATAATCTTAAACAAATATAACATATTTAACTATGAGAAATAGTTTGTTTAAAATTAAGATGTTATATCTCATATGTGGGCAAAAGGTTTTGCCAATAGAAACATCTTAGAGGAATTTTTTTTTAAAATGGTCATCTTTTATAGTAGAAATCATAAAGGGTTCTTAAAATCAAGTAAATAATATAATCTAGGTAATGGATTTTCACTTTTGTTATAGTATCATTAGAGTTATATTATTTGGTGAGCATGAACTTTGAATTAATAACTATAGTGTGAAAGAATCATTTTGAAACCAAGTTCTTAGTCATTCTTATATAGAAAGCCATATCAACAGAATTAAAAAACTAACTCTTTTATGGGATAAAAACTAGAGGAACTTTAGACTCCATAAAATATGGAATCCTAAGACATAGAATGCATCATTGAATTAAGTTATAACTATTACTATAGGGGTAGATTTCCTTAGTTAATATTCTTGAGAGAAATATTAACTAAAAATTGAAATAATTGAATAAAATAGTTATCAAAAGATTTCTTATAAAACTCCCAAAAAAAACCAATTAGATAAACTAGACCTTTTGTGTTTTTGAGATGAACAAGGTTCTGGGTTTTTCTAGTTGTTGTTTGCAAAGATTGTTTTCATATATTTTTAATTACTTTATGATTTGATTATTATGCTTATTACTTACAGTTAAAACACTAGACTATGGTAATATGGATTTCCATAGTGTAAATAATTGTAAGCCAATTATGTTGTTGAAATTGTACAGTTAATTTGTATTTTTACTTGGGTAGTATATTGATAATCATTATTTTTAGTATGGGATAGAATATAATGAAATATTCATGCATATGTTAAATGGATTCAATGTATGTTATTATTATTCCTATATATATCATGTCATGTGATGCATTTTATAGTAGGATATGTGTTATTGAATCTTATGGTTTAATTGTGTTTGACAAATCTACATTGTTAATGCAGAGTAAAGAGTGAGATAGAATTCACTAGCTTACTAGCATCACAATATTAGAGTAAGGTAATCTGATCAAGTGGTGTCCATGAAATTGATAGATATATAGATAATTTTATATTATTATTCATAAAGCTTTGTCCAAAGTATGTTAGTGAGACATTATCATTCATAACTATGATTTACATGTATGTGTGATATCTTACAATAGATCGAGTTTTTATATGATACACTACATATTTAGTTAGTTATAAATCATACATCACATAGGTACTAGCTAGTCTCTATGGATTATCATGTTGTCACTATCTACCCATCTATGAAGGGAGGGACATTTCCTAATGGGATAGTGAGGGGGATCGTTGGTCAGTTGTTTCTTGTGTAAAAGTGCTTGGATGATGCTCTCCCTCCCCAAAATAGTGCTACTTATCAAGACAACACTTGATATTTCAATAAATACTTGAATTTTTGGAACTAAGCTTCAAGGTATCTGAATATCTTATTTATACATTGTATTATATTTTATTTTATATTAAAGATTTATAATTTTCCATTGATGCAAATTGACAGTGGTTACTGTGTATTTGGTTAAGTAAAATGTTATAATTAATTTCTTTATTGAGATATCATATTCTCATGATTTATAAATTCATATTTATATTATAATATGAATTTTTATGATGATTACACATGCTTATTTTAGTTATCTCTATTAGACTCTTAGGTTTTAGTCTACTTTTGTATATGTGTTTATTAAAAAAATCATATTTCTAGTTAGATCCCAATGGGGATGTTACATGTGGTATTAGAGATATGGCTAAAAATCTAGGAATTAATGAGTCCACTAATGTTTTCATAACCTTATTTTGATAGAAATAAGGATGGTGAAAGTGAGAGATTTAGGAGAGGGTCCTTTGAATGCTAGTGACAATAATCCTCTATTTGATTCTAGCCGATTTCTTTTGAGCAGTTAACAAAGATAGATCAACTTCTCATAGTCATGAATGAGACCAGAGATAGGATTATAGATCTGGAGTATGTGGTTCATGGCCATGAAGGAGAAGACTATCAAGATAAAACTAAAGAATATCTAGTTGAGTAGGATAATCCATAGGTTGTTAGAGCACAACTTATTATGGAGTTGGTTAGAGACATGAAGAAGGTGAACCCACCTAAGTTTAATGGAAATTTTCTAGGTGATAGATCAGAGGCATGGATAGAAAATATGGATAAGTATTTTCAAATTCAAAATTACTCTGAGGTCACCAAGGTGGTATGGGGAGCATACCAGTTGGTTGGTGAGGTAGCTATGTGGTGGGACAATAAAAGGTTAGAAATGAATCTAAACTTGACCACCACCACTTATAATCATTTTATGGTTTTATTTAGATTTTGGTGGTTCCCATAGCTATATTTTGATCAAAATATTATAAATTTTCATAATCTAAATCAAGGTGACATGTTAAAGAATGTGTATTGGGATCATTTCACTAAACAATTGAAATATGAACCTCAGTATCAGAGAGATGAGTGATTTTGGATTAGGAAATTCATCATGGGTTTGAGACCCTATATTTGTGGAGAGGTAGATGTTCATGGACCTTACACCATGTACTAGGTCTTTGAGAAGGTGGTCAAGCAAGATCGTAAGCTAAAGTCTCTTTTTAAGGTTAAGAGTAGACTTAAGAAGAGTTTTGGAAATCCTATGTCCAACTTCAAAAAGAATAATTAGAAATAGAGGAGTGGAGATTCCAAGAAATAGTTCAAGAATCAAAATTCTAAGTTTAATAATGGACCAGGTAACAAGAAATAGGGTAGTAAATTTAAAGACTATTTCAAGGGAAACCAACAAAATTTTGAAAAAAGGACCACTAGGAAGATGCCTCATTTGTAAAGAGGATCATTAGGCTCATGATTATCCTCAAATAAATTCAAATGGGAAAGGCACTAATACTTATTAGGGTGTTTTTCATTATCATATTCATGCAACAGTCGATAATAGATAGGCTAAGTATTAGGCACTAAATATTGAGCTATTAGGTACTTTTTTTTACCATTCAATTTCAATTTTGATAGATACAAGAGCCACTGAGTGTTTATAGCTCCTAAGATGCTTAGTAAGTATTCTAGAATAGTTGGTGTAATTGAAAATGCATGGTCAAAATAGTACAATAATGATGCAAAGGCCATGGTAGATAGGATATGTTAGTATTGGTGGTGAGAAAAGTCTTTGTATAGGAAAGTGCAGTGAGATAAAATTAATATTTCTAGGCATGTTGGGCCATCTTTTTTTAGGAACCCAAGTATGTATAATATGAATTCTTTATTATTTTGTAGAAACTTATTATCATATCAATATAAATATTAAAATATATAATTATAATAATTGAACTTTATAAAACCACTATCCTTGATTTTAATAGCATTATATAAATATTAATATCAAAATTTATATTTATATAAGTAGTTAGTATATCCAGTTTTAATTATGTTATATTTATATTTTAATATGATTATAATATAATAATTAGTGATATATAGATTAGTGAACTCATATATATTAATTAGCAATATATTAAATATCAAAGGTCGTATAATCCTATGGGATGTTTGATGTATATCTTTTGTCTTAGTATATAGATTATGTTTGTATATCGCTAATTGAAAATAAATCATATATGATAAGTTAAAATCATATTACCCTACTCTATGTTGGATACATACTCGATACATTATATAAAAGTGTAGTGATATAATTATAACAGAAACAGATTTACTTAGTGAATTATATTTTCAATATATAATGATCTCGAAAGCTTATAGTGGATTAAGTAGACCTAGTATATAGGATAAACACCTATAACATCCTATTTAACAAACTACACTCTATATGATGAACTATAAATAGATTTAATTAGTTTATATATAACACCAACATACAACAAATTAGTGAGCATAATCATATGATGAATACTGAACATCATATTAAACCCCAGATCATCCCTTCTATATCTATGCAAATTAATTCGCATTAATATCCACTAATGCTATAAATAACATATGATAATGTGGAGTGTTACAAAATATAAGAAAACATGTATGATAAACTATGGTAATTTTCTAAATAATATTAAAATATCATATAGTGAAATGTTTCCAGTGCATAACAAATTAATTTTCCTGAATATGTGAACTAGTCCATAGCGTAATAGATCAATGTCTTTTGATTTCATATCTAAAATTTAAAGTGATCCTATATTTTTGGAATAGTTTATAATGGTAAACATATTCCCCTCTCTCTTGAACATTGTGTATGAAATTGAATAGATTTATGGGGAATCATGTATATCAAATTACATGTGGGTTAATTTAAGTAATATATATGATTTTCCTAAAGTAATATGCTAGTATAAAATTGATATATACATGAAAATGTAATATGTATATGTAATTTATGTAATATTAATTACATATAAGCTAGCTATGTCTGAATGATTTTGTGTCTTTAAATAGGACTTAATGTATACAATATGAAAATATGAAATTCTATATACATGATTTTATATATTAGTATAAATATTAGATCGATATTATAGCTTAAAGGGTGATGGGTTTAACTACTTGTACGTACAACGAAACATAGAAAAATGGAAAAAAATTATCTAAGGTATAAATCATACTATTTATATATACTTTGTGTTGTTTAAATAATGTATTATCTACAAATATTCCTAAGATTGATTTATATATCATGTTGTATATACACAATCAGAATATCAAAATGACTTTGATTAATCATCAACAAGGGGATCTTTATATGTAGACTATTATATGAAAATTGTGTGAGTGATGAATATTATAGCTAGTTGGTGATTTGATATGGATAGTCTAATAACTATAATATTATGTTCATTAATATTTTGGGAATATTAATATATTATAGTAGATCGTCAATATATTTTGTAAATAATAAGGTTATTATGATTAACTCTTTGATTAGATTTGTAGATAATTGTTGATATTTTATATACCATATTTATATATCATTTGAGTGCTTATATATAGTACATATTATTACTTACAAGTACTCGTATAAAGGAAACACACACACACACACACATATATGGACATAAGTATTGATATGAAATTATGAAATATATAGGTGTTTTGGGTCACATGCCTATACCTATAACTAAATACAAGGTTATAATAAATCATAAGGTATCTAAGGGACATGAAACTTTAACCATATGAATATACCCTCCTAAATATGTAATAAGTTGTTTAAATGAGATATTATATTCATATAAAGTATAACTTGGTAATGAGTTATCTGATTCTTTGAAAATATTATGAGTGTTGGTATATATACATATAGTATGGTACATATTATGAGTAAATTAATATGTATAAATGATAATAAATTTATAAAATATATTAGTACATTGTGATGTGTGCCTATAAAGTATATTTATTTTATTGGTAAAAATTAAGTTATAGATTCCTAAGTATGGAAAACTAATTATATATGCATACGACCATCTAAAATATAACAAATTGTTTAGATAAAATATTATGTTTTCATGTCAATTATGAAAAATTAATATGTATAAGTGAATATACATATATATTATATATTAGTGCATCATGATGTGTGCCTTTAATTTATAGTTCTTTGATTGGTAAAGACTAAGTTATAGATTCCTAGAGTATGGAAAACTAATAATATATGCATACAACCACCTAAAATATAACAAAGTGTTCAAACAAAAGATTATGTTTTCATGTGAATTAATATGTATAAGTGCTTATACATATATATTATATATTAGTGCACCATGATGTGTGCCTATAATTTATAGTTTTTTTATTGCTAAAGACTAAGTTATAGATTCCTAAAGTATGGAAAAATAATATTATATGCATACAACCACCTAAAATATAACAAAGTGTTCAAACATAAGATTATGTTTTCATGTGAATTATGACTTTCTTTATCATGATTGGTTGGTTGTAATTGAGCAGTGTGTCTATAAAAGGATGGATTATGATATTGGTGTTTTTCATAAAATGTACTATATTTGAATCTACTTATGGAAATTAGTAGTATGCATTCTGAGCATAGATTATACCAAGTTGGTATAAACTATATTTATTTGATTGTTATTTATGTGATAAATGGTATTATATAAATTCATTCCTGTGTTTGATGAACTAATTGTATGCATTTTGATTATTCTTATGTTTATCATGTTTTATGCTTTTTGGTAGGAAATAATCTATATGAATCTATTGGTTATATTTGTGCTAACTAAATCTCGCATTGCTAGTAATCTGTAAATAATGAGATGGACTTCACTAGTTTACTAGCATCACAATGTCAGATGAAGGTAATCCAATCAAGTGATGTGTATGAATTTGACTGATCTTAGAGTTCAATAAATATTGAAAACTTTGGCCAAAGCAATGTTATTAGACATTGTCATTTTATATGTATGATTTACACATTTTTTTGATATCACATTATAATGAATTTCTTTATGTTACACTGCACGTTCTTAAAAATCATACATCACATGGGTAGTAGCTTATCTTTCTTGATTCCCACTCCGTCACTATCCATTCATCTATAAAGGGAGGGTCATTCCATAATGGGGGATTATGTAGTTGATATATGGTCCTTGGATGATGTGAAAAAGCATTCAGATGATGTTTTCCCTCTCCACCACAATACTTATTTGGAAATAACACTTGAAATTGCCATAAATACTAGAGTTTGGGGAACTCATGCTCTATGGAGCTCTATATCTTGTACATTATATTGTATTTAATACTGAGCCATTATTTTGATGAGATGTAATTATATACTTCTTTTTTATCGATATCAGTGGATGTATGTTAGTACCATTCATGGATGGATATATGTCATTACTTTCTATATTCAGTTATGTTTTGTTTCATATGATGCTAGTGATTAGTAATGGGTAGTTACTAAAAGTTTATCTTAAAGTTAAGATACTTAGTATGTTTTAGTTGGATCACTAATTATATTCTTTTGGTGAAATATAATGAATGAATATATTAATTAAATTAAAAAATATATATCACATTTTTTTAAGTCAAATGTAGTGGGGTTGTTACATGTGGAAACAGAGTTGTGGATCGAACTCTAGGACCAAATGAGTCCACTAAAATTTTAATATCTTTATGGTTACTAGAAATGATAATGATTAAATATAGAGTATTCAGAGAGGGTCTTTCAAATGTTAATGAGAGTAACCCTCCATTTGAACATAACTGAATTATTATTGAGCAAGTAGCAAAGTTAGATCATATTCTCACAGCCATGAATGAAACCAAAGACCAAATTTCAGCCCTAGAAAAGGAAGTTCATGGCCATGAAGAGGAACGATACCATGATGAACCTAAAGAGAATATCATTGAGAAGTAAGACCCTTAGTATGCAATATCATAGGTAGTATTATACTAGTTAAGTGAAGTGTATTTTCGGATTTATAGTACTTCAATGCATAATCATGTTATGCCATGATTGGAATTGTGATATTTTGTTGTTCTCATGTGTGGATTGATGAATATTGAAGGTAATAAACTCCATAATTCTTGGTATAATTTGCCTATGAATCTATTTAACTGAATCATCTGATGTGTGGATCATTAAGATAATAGAAGGGAATTATGGAAAGGATAAGTCATAGCCATATATGACCCATTTTTATGAAGTGACAAGGATTGATAGTTGATTATATGAAATATTGTGTGGTACATTGAGAGTGTACCTTCAATATAACTTATACCCTATCAAATTTATTAAAGGGTTGGTTTATTGAGTGTCTCGATGGTGATGGTTGTATACGATGTTTGGGTAGGTGAGTGTATACAATAGTGTATGAGTCATGGACAAGAGATTCATATAATATTTTTGATCACTTAGATATAACACCTCAAAAGTGATAACATCTTTATTTGGTGATCAAGTCACATTTGCCACTTGTGTTTTGTATTGTGAGTGTTCAAAAAAAAACATGGAATTATTATAACTTAAGAATATGTACTTTTTAGATAGGATTTTGTGTCTTATGTATATAAATACTTTGTGAGGGAATCCTAAAAGACTATTTATGGATTGACATGACCTAGTGTGGTGGGAATTCTCCTTGTAGTGGAGTGTTGTTATCTTTGTTGAGGATTCCTATGTGTTAGGAGTTTGCTCATGGATTTGGCATACGATATGTTTATGTGGATTGGGAAGAGGTGTCATCACACATAGCTAGCATAGAATTGAGTTGTTACATTTTCATCATCTTTTGACATAATTATAAGCCCACTAAGTGGATGCATATTTTCATGATGTTGCTTAAGTGTTACCTTAATCAGAAACTTGTTTCTAAATTTTTTTTGACAATTTTCCATGGATTTTATGAGATAGTGTCTTTTATTTCTTATTAATAGAGAAGTTGTAGGAATGGAATGGATTGATGCATCTATATGGTTAATATTTTTCCTTTTGATTATGGAAACATGTTGTGATATTACTCTTACAGGATTGGTAAGTGTGTAGTGACTTTATAAACTTGGGTTAAAGTGGTTCCTTAATACCATGTGAGAGTTTTTAAGAGTTTTATTGCTGAAATGATAGTTTAATAGCTTCAAATTATAGTTTTTAGAGTCACACTTTCTAGTGCTACTTTATCTAAACTTGTGAACTTTGACCACGTGGAGTGGTGAACCTTGCATTTATATTAGTTATAGATTAAGATTTATAGGTTGATTAATATCATTATGTTATGATTCACCCTTGATTAGATTGGTATTATTCTCATCTTGATTAGAGCATGTTTTTTTAGTGATTAAGGAATAGAATGTGTGAAAGATCTTGTTAGTCTAAGGGTTTGAGATAGGCCTACAACTTGTTGTATAACTAGCCAAGAAAGTGGGAGGCATTGTCTCACTTGTTTATTTTTTTTAAGGTTGTAAGGATGGTTTGATCCTTGGCATTTGTTTGTTATGTCAATTTTAACATTATTTCCTCTTACCTATGTATATAGCAGAGAGGGGTTAAGTTGTGAAATATAATATTAGTTATGCTTGGGTAATGGAAACTTAATGAAATTTTGAAATGTTTGTGAAATCATTATTTTGATAGATATTGATACATCTTGAATTAATTATCATATATCATTGCTCTCTAATATCTATTAATATGGATATGTGATTCACTAAACCATATGCACGTTTTGGAGATCAGTAGGTCATAGAGACCTAAGGGATGAGTGGTGAATTAGTAATTTGAGTAGAAAGGAATGAGAATGGATCCTAGTTAATCTCACATTGACTTGGTAGTTACTAATTTTGGATCCAAGAAGGGGAACTTATCAAATTTAGGATTTGGCAAGGGGGGCTTTTCAAATTTAGTCTTATGGTCATACACATGTATATTGAGGAATGTTTATTCCTTAATTTTTTATACATTATAAATATGTTATTTCCATTTCCTATTCATCATCATACTTTTTAGATCTATGTGGAGTAGAGACAATATTGGCATGTCATACTTATCATGAGCTCCATAGAGTAGCAATGGTATTAACTTATCTAAATAATTTTCTCTAGAATGAGAAAAACACTCTCTATGTTAGAGAAGTGTGTAGAGGGGCTAGGAGGTTTTGTGAAACTCTTTGATTTAATAGTTTTGGGAATATTGGATTCTTATTTATAATTTATTAAAAGGTTTGAGTTAATTAAATAAGTAAATAATATTAGAATAATTAAGATATTTATTTTTATAATTGAATTTTAATTTAAACCTTTCTAAAAATAGTAATAAATAAAGAGAGATGTAACTTAGCTTAAATTGGACTAAGATAATGAGGACAGGGTATGGAATCTATTGTGCAGTACTAAGACAATGTCATGAATTAGGAACTAGCCTTTGTTTCATGAAAGGATAAGATCATCAAAATAATACACCCTACTTTTTGGTGTTATAGTCCTTCTCTACCACTTTTATCTTAGAGGTCTGAGCTTTTTAGGTTTTATCCACTATCTCTGTGTGAGCCTACCTGTGAATTTTTAGATGTTAAATGTATGTGAAACTCCATATAGAGAATTCAAAGAGGGATCAAGCCATATGTAATTATCTCACTTGATGTGCTTTGTGTAATAGTATGAATGAAGATGAAAATTTCTAAACTAGGTGTGCTTGAGGTGGCTAGGGACTGGTGTAAGGGTTTAAATAAGCTTTTGGTTTATTGGATGGTTATATGTAGAGAATAGGGAAATATTTTTGAGTGGTCTTTCTTATATTTTTGTGATATTTTCCAACCCCTTATAAATGAACTTTGAATGGGATTTTATAGAGATCTGTTGGTCATGGGTTAAATGTAATCAACCTAGGCCAACACAATGAGGAAGAAGAATCAGGAGAAAATGGTCACCTAGGGTCAAAATTGATTAGATAAAAGTGTTAAACTTAGAAACCCTAGGGTCCAGTGCTATAGTCTAAACTGGGCACTATTATCTTGAAGGTATGGGACTAGGGGGATGTATTTTTCATGGGAAAAGTAGCCTAGTTGAGCTGGAATCAGGTTTTGGAGGCGTACATATGATTAAGAATAAGAAAGAAGGTGTCTCAAAGGGTCATGAGAGCATCAAAGATGGACTTATGGATTGGGTGTCACAAGCCACACTCAAGTTACCAATTTTCACATTTTATATGACTACATTTCCCCCCCCCCCATTATTTTAGTGATGCAACAAAGTGAAATACTAAGATTAAAAAATAGAAAGCGTACCTAAACTAACCTATAAAGGTGAAGCCCATGAAGCTATGTGATATAGTTTGTGTGTAGAGAGATCATGATGTGAAGTGTAAATCTATAAGAGAAAATGAAAAGTAGATCAATTCTTACTATATATGATATATCTAAAATAAGAATGTACAAAGTTGGGTAAGAGAGAGAGGAAGAGAAAAGAATGAATACACCTCACTAGGTACGTGAACTAATACAAAACTTTTTGTGATGTTGAGTATGTGCTAAATGATGTTGTACTAAGAGCAATATTACCAACAAAGCTAAGTGCTCAATTCCCCAAGAATGGATCAAGAATGCAAAGTTTGGCCCTTTGGCTTCATCATCACCCACTAAGTGAAGCTATCTGATCATGTGTGTGTTAATATATGTTTGAAATGTGTACCCAATCCCTCTAAGTAGGTGGCTGAAGAACACAAAGGCTAGTTAGTATTTTTTCTCCATCATTAACCTATGAAGTGAAGCTATGAAATGATACCAGTATGAGATGTGTGTCATATGAGATGGCTCTTTAAGCCCATGAATATTTTTTAATCTGACAATGTGGTATCGATAGTTGAATGTGTGCTGGAAACTAGGCCACTCTTGGCCACTCAAAGAAGGTGGAGGTTAGGCTTGTATGAAAGCCAATCTAAACTAGGAAATAGGATTATGTAGAAGCCACTCATAAATAATGCCAAACACATACAAATGGAATAATACATGTAACTATTGAGAATACCTAGGTAATGTACTTAACTCAAAAATAAAATAAGTCAAATGTGCCACATACATTACCCCTAATCATTAGTGTCTGAAACATGGATTTTGATCTAGAAGTTATATCAATTGCCCAATCTAAAATTGGAAATAAGATCCATCACGCCATGTATGATGCCCTCTATATATAGATGCTCTAAGAAAAACCATTTAAAACTATTGATTTTGAGCTAAACTATAGTTGACAAAACTATAACTATACTTACTTTTCTATCTATTTCTAGAAAATATGGTTTTTTATTATTTAGATAAGAGCACTAAAATTAGACACCCTATTGTCTAATTCTATATTCCAATCTTGGTACTCTTGTCTTGTGCTAATTTTGAATATTTTTCTATAATTGTCACTATTTACCTGGTCTATTTTGTCTAGTTTGAAGTTTGGATACTATTCTAGGTGTTTTGAAAGCTAATTTTTTTAATCAATAGGAGTTCTGATCTCTGTGATAAAACCCCAATTTTTCCCCCTCTTATGAGGGTAGGAATGAAGACCCTACAATTACTATCCTTAGAATAAATATCCCTACAAGTGTGTTATACTACAAAACTATATGATATAGCAATGATAATTGACAAGATATCTCAAGATATAGCATAGTTTATATGAGAGATTGTTAGATCAATAGGGGTATGCCTAGATAGATATAACAATGTAATAGCATGTGCAATATAATGAAATAGAACTGGAAGTCTGGTTAGTTTTTAGTTTTCAAGGAGGGATGGAGCATGATGTCCATCATAAAATCTAAGAAAGCAAGATAATGCATGATGTAGATCATGGCATTGTAAAAAATTGAAAAGCAAATAAGTAAATAAGCATGGAAGGCAAGAAGCAAGAAGCATACGAGAGTGACCAAGGGGCCAAGAAAATAAGAGACATTGGCACATGTCACTCAAACTAGAAATCAAGTATACAAGGCATGTTAAAATGCCACATATACACACAATTGAAAATAAGCAAGGTTGGCACGAGGGCCACAAGCACATAGAAGAGTAAAAGCAAAGGACATTGGCAAATTTTCTAAGGTACACATAAGAATAAAAGCAAAGGACATTGGAAAATGTCCTAAGGCACATACAAGAGACAAAATAAAAACTAAGAAATGTAATCACATCTAGATACACAAAGTAAGACAAGAAAGCATGTAAATACTAGAAGTACAATCACATCTGACTAATCAAAGTAAGAAGTGAAAGTATGCAAGACATGTATTACAAGACTAGGTATATGCTAATAAATACATAAGTGTTATATACTAGTGAAATGTTGATAGACTAATCTATGTGAGCTATTAAAAAATGTACATCACCATGATAACTAGAGTATGTGGTGTAGGAATGACATAACCTCGATGGTGTAGTCATGTAGAAGATGCCCCTAGTGGGTAAATATATCAATGTATGTCTTGAATGTATGAAGTGGGATGACCCCTCAATGGATAGAGTGAAGAAATCAATGACCTATAATTCATTGTACATAGTCAAAAAAAGTCAAGCGAAGTATGGTAATGTAGATAAATTGATTAACAATAGCATAAAATAGTAAATATAAGTCTAGCATGGTAGTAGAAATGTAAAGCATGGATAATACATATAATTGAAATGTTTTTGTTTTCTTGAATTATTTGAATATTTTTTTATTTTTAAATGTTATGTTATTTTTATATTATTTTGATATATTTGAATATTTTGGTATTTTTGACAAGTAATGTTATGTACAATCAATCATGAAGACACTATGTACAATAAAAAATGAGAAACTATGTATAAATAAGAAAAAATAAACTATGTGTAAGTAAAGATGAGGAGAGGCAATACTAATTGATGAGTCTTATGGGAGAGTACCTATCATGGTGTCTTGTATCAAGGATATGGATCATGCATGATCATGAAGCATGATGAAAGGGATGCAATTATGGCTCTAAAATCTATGTATGTTGTAAGTGATCTAAAATCTCTATAGTGAGAACTAAATATGGGGTCCCTCTATACCTCTAAGAAGTGGATGCAATTATATGTCTCTTAGGGACCCATCTAGTAGTAATAAAATCTCTCTGAAAATGTGTTATGTGTGTAAAGGCATGAGACCTCAATGATACTACCTTGGGTGTGAACACTATAGCTAGAAGCTATCTAGAATTCTAAAACTATGGTTGGTCTAAAGGAGACCTTTGTGGAAGTTGATGAACTCTTTGTGCTAATTATGGAGGCCTTGACTATGTTTGAATCTTAAGTGGAGGAAGAAATAAAATTCATGAAAAAACTAAAAATTGTGGAGAAATTAAAACTAGTGGTAGAACTAAAATTGGTGATTGTAAAATAGTAGATGGATCTAAAGTGGGGAGTGGTAAATCATATGAAACTCCACCAACTATAACAACTTGATTAACATGAATGAATTTCACACATCTATGAACTATAGATGGTACTGCTCAAAGTTTCTAAATCCATGTTCGACCAAGTAACATATCAAAAACTCTTACATTAGGAATAATAGTAAATGGTGTGGCTACATGTGTTGGACCAACTTGTAAAGGAATTACAATCTCACCCAATGAACTATGTATGTGCCCACTAAATCCACTGATAACTGTGTCTATAGGGGTAATATCCTGCTCTGAATATCTCAAATGTTGTAGTAATGTCATAGTGCACATGTTCATGTTAAATCTATTGTCTATGAGAAGACTATGAATAGGATTATTGTAAATGTAGGCTATTATAAAGAGTGCATGATAATCCAAAGGACCCTCAACTATCTCCTACTCTGATAAGGAGATGGAAGGTTTGGCTAGAAATCTAAAATTGTATACACCAATCATGTTGTTTAAAATGTGTAACTCAATTGAAGGTGTCTGATAAGTAGCTGGTATAAGATGTGCACGATATGCATGGTTAATATATATTATGTATCTCCTATTTCATGTGTAGAATCTTGTGAGAAAGGATCTAAAAATATTTTCAAAGCTTTATCATGTGTTTACTTTGTCTGAAGAGGCTCAATTGAAGTGCCAAGTGTTAAACATGAAATAAATTGAGAGGGGGGTGAATCAATATATTATATATCTTTTAATTAATCTAATTTATTTTATTTAATCACTTAATCACACATTCAAGATATACCATAAAACTAAAACAATAACAATCACCACACAATAGAGAGAGAGTGACACCTGATTTTTATGTGGAAACCCAAAGTGAGAAAAAACCATGGAGAACAATCTCAAGTATATGAATGAGAACCAACTCAAATTATAAATTTTGCAAGCACCAACCCCTTTGATGAGTACCAACACAACAACTATTTATGAGCACCAACCATAAAAACACCAACCCCTTACAAAGATTTGCGAGCATCAACCCATAGGAGCACCAACCCCTATTGTGTATAAAACACAACTATCTCTCAATATTGCTTAATCAACAAATGATAGAACTCTACAATATCTCTTGATTTTCCCTCCTCTATACCAAATACAAACCATTCACTCTCTTGCATATTACAAATGGTTTTTTAAGCATTTATTTATAGCTTTCCAAATGACCATTGGCATTCACCCTTTATGACCCCTCAATCCTCATGGAAAATGGCACCAAAACTTACATGACCCTTTGTATCCTTTCATATGAAAAGTCACATGGTTACCCTTCATGAGAAAATTCACCATTTCCTCTTTTGTCTTTATCTTGGTGACTTTTTGATTTCCTTAAAGTGTCACTTCATGTAAAAATGTGCCATACCCTCTTTTGTCTTTACATAGTGACTCTTGGAATTCCTCAAGATGACTCTTCATCAGAAAATGCATCCCATTCCTCTTTTGTCTTTACCCTATGACTCTTTGACTTCTCCATGGGCCCTCTTTTGACTTATATGCAACCAAAAATATATTCGTTAATATTAAATAAATATCAACACACATTAGCCAAGATATGAATATTAAAAACACCATTAAATGCAATGGGGCCTTTATCACCAATACTAGACCGTTGACATTAATGATATTATTTCCAACAATCTCCCCCTTTGTCATTGATGGCAACTTCAAACTAAAATTGCCACATCCTGAAACTTGCACTGCACATGCCAACCTACAAATACTGGCATCTAAAAAACATACAATAACTCCCTCTTACTGTAGTAACCTATACCTATTCCCTATACCTATTTTTGAACTTATTTTTATTCTTCTCTCCCTTTGACATCAATGTCAAAGGACCTATCCTGGAACTAACACTTAGCTCCCGCTCAACCAATGCTGATCCTCAATGGCAGGAAGTAAAATAAATTACTCCCAACTTCTCCCACAGATACTCAAATGTGTCTTTTAGTAGTGCCTTTGTGAAAATATGTACAATCTATTTTGTATTACTGATATATTCCATATTAACCTTTTGATCTACAATTTGCTCTCTCAAGAAGTGATATTTGATGGGAATATATTTTATTTTTGAATGCATCACTAGATTATTCAAAATATTAATATCACTTGTTTTGTGACAAAAAATATAAATAGGTTCATCATATTTTACATTGATATCTTCCAAAGTTTGCTTCATCTAAAGCACTTGAGTACAATACAATACCACTACAATATATTCTACTTTAGCTATAGAAAGTGATACTAAATTCTAATTTTTGCTTAGCCATGATACTAAGCTATCACCAAGAAAGAAAGATCTTCCACTTGTAATATTTCTATCATCCAAGCAACCTACCCAATCTGAATCTATATAAGCAACAAAAGTGAAAATAATCTACCTGTGGGATACCATAATCCATAATCCAATGTTCCCTTGATATATCTAAATATTCTCTTCACCAAATAAACATGACTATCTTTTGGAGTTGACTGATATCTTACAACCATACATACTACATGCATGATGTTATGCCTTAATGTTTTCAAATATAAGAGACTACCAATCATAGATATATACAAATATTGATCTAAAATAGGTGCATCTTCATCCTTGCTCACATTAATTCCTATACTTATTGGTGTGCCAACTGATGTACAATCATCAAAACCAAATTTCTTCAACATCTTTTTGGCATATCTACTTTGAGATATGAAAATTCTTTTATCTGACTAAAATATTTACAACCCTAAGAAAAATGATAATTATCCAAGAATAGACATCTCAAATTCTTTTTGCATATTATCAAAAAATTCTTTTGTCATCTTTTCAATGGTTCCTCCAAAAATGATGTCATCAACATATACCACAATAATCAATTGATGCTCACCTTTTGTTTTGATATAGATATTATTGTCAGCGAATCCTCTCTTGAAACCTTGATCCTACAGGTACTTATCAAGTCTTGCATACCAAGCTCTAGGAGCTTGTTTCAATCCATGTAGTGATTTATTCAACTTTCATACATGGCTACTAATATTTGAGAGAATAAATTCCTCAGCGTGCTCAATGTAGACCTCTTCTTCTAGATTCTCATTTAGGAAGGTAGATTTGACATCCATCTGAAACACTCTGAAAAATTTTAACACTGCATATGCAAGAAACATTCTAATAGCAGATAACCTTGACACTAGTGCAAAAGTTTCTTCAAAATCTATTCCCTCAATCTGATCATATCCTTTACATACTAATCTTGCTTTATTCCTGGTCACTTCTCCATTTTCATTCAACTTGTTTCTATAAACCCATTTTGTTCCTATCACATTGTGATCTTTTCATCTAGGCACTAAATCCCAAGTATCATTCTTTTCTATCTGATTTAACTCTTCATCCATTGCCTTAACCCAATGCTTATCATGTCTAGCTTCTGAAAAAGTTCTAGGCTGAATTTTCGATAACAAAGAGAAATTAACTTGCTCATATTCACTTAACATCATTCTTCTGGTGTGAATTCCTTCATTTATGTCCTTGATAATGTCACTTTCATTATGATTTCTCTAGACATATTTGGATGGGGTTTTGGTGTCTTTTTCTCCTTCTTCTAATCTTCATTTGATTCTTCAAAATCTTCCTCTTCAATGATTTCAATAATGTCTACTGGATCACTGATTCTTTGTGTTCCATCTTCTTTTATCCTGAGACTTGCACTTTCAACTATTTTCTTGGTTATTTTGTTATAACATTTATAAGCTTTAATTTTGAAAGAATAACCAATAAATATACCTTCATCTCTTCTAGATTCAAACTTACCAAGTTTTTCATTAGTTCTCTTTTTATGAAGTATCTACTACTGAGAACTCTAAAATAATTAGCTGTTGCTGATTTGTCTTTCCATAGCTCATAAGGAGTCTTGTCACTATTTAATCTCAATCATGATCCATTCTGAATATGCACTATTGTAGCAACTTCCTCTCTCCAATATGTATCTGGTATATTGGATTCATTCAGCATTGTCCTCACTATCTCCTAAACTATCATGTTTCTCTGTTCATCTACTCCATTTTACTATGGAGTTTTGGTTGCTGAATAATATCTATTTATTTCATGGTCTTCACAAAACTCAATAAACTAATCTAACATGAATTCTCCTCTTTGATTTGATTTTAGGCACTTAATCTTCAAACTAGTTTAATTCTCAACTAATGTTTTGAATGCTTTTAAATGTCTAAAAGCTTTTGATTTTTTCTTTAAAAACATTACCCAAGTCATACGTGAGAAATTATGAATAAGCAACATGAAATCTTTCTCACCTTGAGTACTTTGAGTTCTCATAGGTCCACACAAATTAGTGTGAATAAGCTCTAACATCTGAATGGTTGAGTACTCATTTGTTTTGAATGACCTTCTGGCTTGCTTCCCATGCTGACAAGGTTCACAAGGCGTGTTGAATGACTTTTTAATCTTTGAAATGTTTTTGAATTCTTTCTTCTTACTAATATTGACAAGATTATCAAAATTTATGTGTCCCATTCTCCTATGCCATATCCAACTTTCTTCAATCTGACTCAAAAAACATATTTGACCTTTGATGTCTGATAACATATACAAATTATTTCCTATTCTTTAAGCATATGCAACCAACACATCTGAATATTTTCTCCTAATTTCATAACTTTATGTATAAAAAATTTAGTATGTGCCCCTAATCAAACATTTGAATTTCATTCAAAATATTATGCTTAAGACCTTCTACATACAAAACATTTTCAATTTTAGTTCTACAATTATCCAAACTTAGTGTATCTTTTTTGGCAATTCTGGTAGTATTATTATCTCTGAATTTCACTATGCCACCATTGATCTTCTTCAAGGTTATGAAATTTCTATTGTCTCTTATCATATACCTCAAACATCCACTATCAATGAACCATGAATTTTCTTCATTTCTTGCATGTAAATCTATCTATACCAACATAGACTTTTCAAGTTATTTCTTCTACCATGAACCTATCTAAAATTTCTTCTTGATGAATGGAGCCTTGAAACTTTGGTCCTTCTTGACTGACTCAAACACACTTCTACAATACCAGGCAATGTGTCTAAATTTATTTCACTTGTAACATATTATGGCCTCTTCAATAAAGACTGATAGAGGAGCAAAATATTTGTGGATTTTTCTTGACTCTGCATGAGTTTCCTTCTCCTTAGTTCTAAAATTGTTAGTCCTTTTTTGACATTCTATTTTCTTATGACAATATCCATTACAATAAAAATAATAACCATAAAAATAGGACCTATTTGTGTATCTCTAACTTGCTTACCTTTTCTAGCTTTATTTCTTCCAGCCTTATTTATTTGAGATGTCATTTGTATTCTTAACTTCTTCCCTTTTTATTTCCTCTTTTGTAAGAGCTTCAACATAGCTCTTTCCTTTTTATATGCTAACATTATCTATGGCATTCCCTTTCTCTTTTTCAAATCTGATACATGTCTTATTTGACATTGATCTTTGACTTTCTAATATCTTATTCAACATATTAGTGTTATTCTCAAATTTTGAATCATTGGCTACTCTATCATTTATTACTTTATTTGTTTTCTCAAGATCTATATCTGAAGAATAAATTTTAATAACATACCTTTCACATTCTTCACTTAATTTTTACAACTGTGTCATTAGATCTTTTTCATTATTCTTGGCTTCTTCAAAGCATGCTTATAGATCTTCAATTGTTTCTTTTGACTCCTTTTTATTTTTCTTGATTTGAAGCTTTAATCTTTGACTCTTCTTCTCAAGAGCTTTTAACTCTTCTAAGTCACAAATTATTTCTCCTTCCAGATTACCTTTGGCTTCATCATGTTCTTCTTCTTTATCATCTGTACCTTTTCTTACGGAGGCATCTTAATTTGTGGCCATGAATAGATTCTCTTCTTCTTTTGAATGACTAACTCCACTATCTTTCGCTGAGCTAGGATCTTTAGAATACAAACTCTTATTCTTGAATCCCTTGAATTTTCCTTTGAAATTCTTCTTGTATGTAGACTTTCCTTCTTAATTATCACCATTACCCTTTTCTGGGCACTTAGCTACAAAATGTCTAATCTTTCCACAATTAAAACATTTAAAATGTAATTTTCCTTGATATTTACTTGTGTCCTTTTTTGGCTTGCAAATGAATAGAGATCTATTTTCATCTTCATCATCACTAAAATTGTCACTTGATTCTTAAATCTTGGCCTTCTCTTTCTTTGATGTCTTGAAAGTAGTTTCTCTTTTTGAGGCTCTCTTATTCAGTCTGCATCTCATATACCATAAGAATATCATGTAGCTCATCCATCTTTAGCTTGGCTAAATTCTTCATCTCTTCAATTGCCAAAAATTTTGCATCATATCTCAATGGTAGAGATATCAAAACTTTTTGTACCATGATTGATTCTTCTAACTTTACTCTAAGACCTTGAATCTGATGAACTATTTGATCAACCTACAAAAGGTAACTTGCAATATTTTCTTCCTCTTCCATATTCAAAATCTGAAA
Organism: Torreya grandis; assembly: GCA_037957365.1. Classification (NCBI taxonomy): domain Eukaryota; kingdom Viridiplantae; phylum Streptophyta; class Pinopsida; order Cupressales; family Taxaceae; genus Torreya; species Torreya grandis. The sequence continues at coordinate 1,514,075 of JARHVA010003954.1, read as the reverse complement.
CTATCTTCTAAAATTTTGAAGCTTAGCTTACTAAACCTTTCCATTACCTTTGTAAATATTCTTAAGATTTATCTAAGTTTCATGAGAAGATTTACATTTCATGACTTTAGCAAATTTTGATTCACATAAACCACATAAAATGACATTTAAAGCTTTAACATTACTTTCACTTACCTTGTTTTCCACCAGAGGAGTTATAAGTGTCTGTGGCTCTTTATATTCCTCCACCACTGCTTGTCAAATGTCAAATCCAAGAGCCATCAAATAATTCCTCATCCTTATGCTCTAAAGATTATAATTTGTCTCATCAAACAAAGGTGCCTTATTTATATAAAAACCTTCATGCGATCTAGCCATCGTGATTTCCTCAATCTACCTTCAAGCTATAAAACTTTTTCAAAAAGGAGCCTACTCTTATACTAATTTTTAAGCACAAAATATACTGAGAGGGGGGGTCAATCAATATATCATATATCTTTTACTTAATCTAATTTCCTTTCTTTAATCACTTAATCACACATTCAAGATAGTCCATAAAATTGAAATAATAACATGCACCACACGAGAGAGAGAGAGAGAGAGAGAGAGAGAGAGAGAGTATTTTTACGTGGAAAACCAAAGTGGTAAAAAAACCATGGAAAATAATCTCAATTATATGAATGATCACCAACTCAAATTACAAAGTTTGCAAGCACCAATTTGCAACATCACCAACCCCTTTGCCGAGCACCAACACATCAACTATTTGAAAGAATCAACCCATATGACCATAAACCCCTTTCAAATATTGATGAGAACCAACACATAGGAGCACCAACCCCTCTTATGTATAAAACATAACTATCTCTCAATGTTGCTTACTCAACAAATGATAGAACTCTACAATATCTCCTACTTTTCTCTCCTCTAAAACAAAGACAAACCATGCACTCTCTTGCATATTAAAAATGGCTTATCAAGCCTTTATTTATATCTTTACAAAATAACCTTTGGAATTCACCCTTTATGACCCTTCAATCCTCATGGAAAATGGCACCAAACTTGCATGACCCTTTGTATCTTTTCATTTGAAAAGTCACATGGTGACCCTTCATGACCAAATGTATCCTTTCCTCTTTTGTCTTTATCTTGGTGACTTTTCATATGCCTCAAAGTGTCCCTTCATGTAAAAATGCACCATACACTCTTTTGTCATCACATGGTGACTCTTGGAATTCCTCTAGATGACTCTTCATGACAAAATACATCCCATTCCTCTTTTGTCTTTACCCCGTGACTCTTTGACTTCTCCATGGGCCATCTTTTGACTTATATGAAACCACAAATATATTAATTAATATTAAATAAATATTAACACACATTAGCCAAGATATGATAATTAAAAACACCATTAAATGTAATGGGGCCTTTATCACCAATACTAGACCTTTGACATCAATAACAATATTTCCAACACCAAGATCAATAATGTTTCCATCTATCAAGTCCTATATCTTATGTTACAAACTGATGCATCTATTTGTTGTGTGTCTTGGTTCCCTATGAAAATCTTAAAATGAATGTCGATCATATCCCCATAGAAGAGGTTTTGTTGGATCAACTTCTTGAATAGGAGGGAGAGATATAATATTACATTTTAAAATCTACTGTAAAACTCTGGCTAGAGATACTAGTAGATTAGAAATTTTTTTTTGAGGAGGTGATAATAAAACCACTCACTAAGGGGGCTCTAAATCTACATTCACTATATGTTTATTTTGAATCTTGCTATCATGGACTTTTAATTTGTATGAAACTTTGTTGTTACTCTTGTTTGTTGTTTCTGATATACTTATGCACCTGATTTTTCCCATTGAAATTAACTTGACTTCCCTCTCCTTTAGTGTATGACATAACTCAATGACGGAAGAGAAAATTTTGAACATTATTGATTCATGTAAGGCTTCTAGAAGACTCTATTTTAAGAGTTCTTATAACTCTTGATCAGCCATGGGCTAGTCATCTTAGCCAAGATAGTCTTATATAAAAGAACATAATCTATGAGATGATCATTTGACCTTTGTTTCTATTGTGCAAATCGAGCATAGGAAACATTATCACCAATGTCAATTTTGAAATAATCTAGGAAAATTTCATCTAAAGGATTAAATGCATTGATCCAGTGATTCGGTAGACTATAGAACTACTGTAAAACATAATCCTTTAGACTCCATGGAAATAGTTTGGTTAGTAGCCAGTCATTTAGCACATAGTCCAAGAATGCTATGTTAAAATATCTCAAATGTGTCTCTGGATCACCCTTACCATCATATAGAGTGAGCTTAAGTTGAACAAAACCTAGTGGAAAGGGTGTAGAAGCAATATGACATGCTAATGGTGTATTAAGCAGAGAAAAAGAATCCAAGGCTTGTGTAGGTCTAGAGGCACCTTGCTCTAGATGTAGCACCTTTGATTGAAGATATTTTATCTCTTACACAAGGGATGCCACATTAGGATACAAATATCTACTAGTCATAGCTGGTGGCATAGAAGAAGTTCGGGCTACTATAGGGGGTTGTTGAGACATAGTTGCCCTCATAGTGTCATGTGCAACTGGTTACTCTATGATTTGAGAAGATTAACCATTGTTCACTTTTTTTTTGTTCTTTCTTTAGTATTTTAAGAATGTCATCGTGCATATTAGGGTGTTTAGTTAAAAGTTATTGAAGTTCCCTCTTATCAACTTTGTCAAAAACATTGTATTAGGCCATTGTTAACGTAGGAAAATAAATTGAAAATGGATTGAATTTTTTGTAATAAGTTGTAATAAGCAAAGTGCAATGGAAGGAAAGTACTGAATAAAAGAAATGTAAAGTCCTAAAAGTAGTTAACTGGAAGATGCATAAAAAGGATATGAAACTCATAAACATGTAAGGTGATATCTCAAAAGAAATGGGACCTAGTATATGAAACTAGGGTTTTGAAAAATAATTATTTGAAAATTTATATGGAATTTTAAAATTTGATGTGAATTTTTTATTTAAATATGTAGGTAAAATATTGAAAAAAAAAATATTTAAAGGGACCTAGTATATGTAACTAGGGTTTTGCAAAAAATATTTTTTTGAAAATTGCTATGGAATTTTAAAATTTGATGTGAATTTTTGTTTTAAATAAACAAATAAAAACTCAAAAAACTATTAGAAAATTCTTGATTGAAAGGGACCTAGTATATGTAACTAGGGTTTTGCGAAAAATAATTTTTTGAAAATTACTATGGAATTTTAAAATTTAATGTGATTTTTTTATTTAAATATGCAGGTAAAAAATCATAAAATTATTAGAAAATTCTTGATTTAAAGGGACCTAATATATTCAACTAGGGTTTTGTAGAAAATAATATATCGAAAATTACAATAGTATTTTAAAATTTGATGGGAATTTATGATTTAAATATGCTAGTAAAAATCAAAAAAATATTGTAAAAAATAGCAAAAAATTTACCCTAGGGTTTCTAGAGTTTTTAAGCACAAATGAAGTAAGTCAAGCTCACCAAATGATTTAACAATTTTAGAAATATTGGAATCTTATTCCTAATTTAGTTAAGGATCTAGTTAATTAAATAAATAAATAATATTGGAATAATTAATACACTAATTTTTATAATTTAATTATAATTTTAACCTTTTTAAAAATAGTAATAAATGAAGAGAAATGTAACTTAGTTTAAACCAAACTAAGATGATTGAGACAGGGTCTAGAATATCTTGTAGATGACTAGGACAATATCATGAATTAGGATCTAGCCTTCATTTTATGAAAGGATAGGAGAACCAAAATAGGACATCCTAGGGCCCGGTGCTATAGTCCTTCTCTACCATTGTTATTATGGAGGTCTAAGATTTTTGGGTTTTATCTATTATCTCTGTGTGAGCTTTCCTATGAAGTTTTAGATGTTGGATGTCTACAAAACTCCCCATAGATCTGATTTAGTCTTCAAACCATAGAATCCATTATTCTTTGACAAATTTTGAGAAAGATGGGGGATTAATGTGTGTAAGATGCACTAAACGTGTATCCACACTCCTTGTGTGGGCATGTTACCTACATACCAATACTTTGAAGAGGGATCAAGACATATATAGTTCTCCCACTTGATGTGTTTTGTGAAATAGTTTGTATAAAGATGAAAAATACTAAAATGAATGTACTTGAGGTGGCTAGAGATTGGTGTGAGGGTTTGAATAAGCTTGTGGTTGTATAGGATGGCTATATGTAAAGAATAGGGAAATATACTTGAGTACTATTCCTTGTATTCTTATTTACTTTGTGATATTTACCAAACCCCTCTAAATGAACTTTGAATGGAATTTTATAGATATATGTCGGTCATGGGTCGAAGGTATTTGCGCAGGGCTGACATAATGAGAAATAAAATTTAGGATAAAATGGTTACCTGGGCTCAAAATGTGATTAGATAGAAGCACTGAACTCAGACACCCTAGGGTTTGGTGCTATAGTCCAAGTTGGGCATTATTGTCTTAAGGGTATGGGACCTACAAAATGGATTTCCCATAGGAAAATTAGCCTGGTTGAGATGGAATTATGTTTTGAAGGCCTAAAAATGACTGGAAATAAGCAAGAAGGTATTTATAAGGGTCATGAGAGCATACAAGAGGGACCTATAGGTTGGGTATCACAATCCACACTCAAGTTACCAATATTAACATTTTATATGACTACAGTCTCTTTGGCCATTTGTTTTTCGCTTATATGATGATTTCATGTGCTTATGGTTGAATATTGAATTCTAAAAGTCAACAAAATTATCACTAAGGTATGTGGGACCCTTCATGGTATATAAGTGGGAAATCCTAAAGTGTATAGGCTTGCATTACCACCATTCCTAGATATATTACATAATGTCTTCTATGTTTCTTATCTTAAAAATTATAGACCCAATCCTTCATAGGTGTTGGATTGGAATTCTTTACAGGTTCTAGACCCTAGGGTGGTCATGGTAGAACCAATTAGAGTAATTGACATTCATAAGATGTGTTTACATAATAGGAAGATGTCATTATGTAGGGTCTTGTGGAACTAATAATCTAAGGATAGTGTTTCTTGGGAAGACTATGATCAGTTCTATAAGTGATTTCCACATTTATTTGCTTAATTTGATACTTCATACTCTATTATTTTTATGTAAAACAATGTTTTTAATTCAAAATATATGCTTAAATAACTATCATCAAGAAGATGACTAGCTTGAGGGGGAATGATGTTTCATCATGATTCTTTAATAAAAAAACATACTTGATTATTTGTGGATATTTATAACAATTTGATTTGGTTATTATTAACTAAGCTATGAGTTATATGTTGTTATGAGAAAGTTGAATATTGCTTTGATTACATGATTGCATTATTATGAATTAGTTGTAGTGTATATATTTACATTAAAATTATGTTCATTTATTATTTCAATAATATTTTAAGATGTATATATGTCACGATGTATAGACTAACTACATACTTTTCATGAGTTACACCCAAAAAAGATTCATCCCTTAGAGAGTGATGGAGGGAGCGCATCATTGGAGAGGGTGACATAGATGGAGGTGTTGGGAGATGATAGAGAAATAGATATAACCCATGCACACACCAAGTTAAACAATACATGTTATATGCATTATTTGAATTGTTAGCGTTATACATTCTTTATGTTATCTACATTTAGATAATTGTATATGTGTGTGTCAGTTTAGTTTAATGCTTGATTTCAAAATAAATCATGTGTGATTGCATTGAGGATAGTATGCATAGGTTTAAATGTAAATGTTAAAATATGATTATGATATGCTCTTATAGTCATAATTGTTAATATTTGCAGGAGTGTAAATCAGTGTAAATAGTACTAGATTATGATTGTCTATAGACTAACCATAATGTCTTGGCGATGTTTTTAAATTTTAGCTTGTTATCATATGATATTCATAAATATAAACATATGACTTAATATATGAAGATAAAAAAGGATATATATTTCAGATTAGTATCGATGTGTATTAAGCCCATTAAGAGCTTAGAAATATCTAGCTTACTTAGTATTGTGCCAATCTGATAATCATCATAATCATGGTATTCAAATAAACTTTGAAATAATTAAATGTGTCAATCTCTAATGTGTTGATTAATACCTTATGGAGGTGAATCCCTCATCCACTAATAATGAGTGTCTATAATTATACATAGACATAGTAAACTAAAATATATATTAATATTAGATTGACAATATGCTAATACTTTGAATAATCATATAGTAATGGAATATCAATGTAATATGGTTATTTATTTTAATGAGAAAATAAAAAACCTAAATTATAGAAATGATTTTGGAAAGAAAGTAGAAAGTAAAGTTGGTGAATCAGAATAAAGCAAAGACTAGGGATTCTTAGGAAAGAATTGCAAGCTTTAATAGATAATCGCAAACTTTAGGAAAAATAAAAACATTGATCTTTAAAGCTCGATGGTTTTTTAAAAAATGGATTTTCTACCTTTGATGGTTGAGAAGAATAAATGGGCTATATCTATTCATCCTAAACCCAATGATCGGGGTATTTTGGAGCTGAGATACTATTTTCATTAGAGCACACAGTTGTTCAATATTTTGGTACCAAGGCTTATGCTATCCATATAAAAGGATATGTTAATATTGGTGGTGAGAAATTTTTTGGATAGGGAACTATAGTGAGATAAAATTAATATTTCCAGGCATGCTGGACCATCTTTTTTCAGAAACCCTGGTACGTCTAATATAACTTATTTCTTCTTCTGTAGAAAATTATTATCATAGTGATATAAATATTCAAATATATACTTATAATAACTTATTTTTTTAGAATAATTATCTTTGATTTTAATAGCGCTATATGAATATTAATATCACTAATTTATATTTATATGATAAATAGTTAGTATATCTAGTTCTAATTATGTTATATTTATATTGTATTATGATTTTAATATACTAATTAGTGATATATAGATTAGTGAACTCATATATGTTAATTAGAAATATACTAATTATCGAAGGTCGTATAATCTTGTGGGATGTTTGATGGAAATATTTCATCTTAGTATATAGATTATGTTTGTATATCACTAATTACAAATAACTCATATATGATAAGTTATAATCAAATTACTTAACTCTATGTTGGATTCATACTCATACTCAATACATTATATAAAAGTTCAGCAATATAATTATAATAGAAGGAGATTTACTTACTTAAAACATTGAATTGTATTTTCAATGTATAGTGATCTGGAAAGTTTCTAGTGGATTAAGTAAACCTAGTATATTGGATAAAAATCATTAACATCCTATTCAACGAACTATGATCTATATGATGAACTATAAATAGAGTTAATTATTTAATAGTAAACATTAGTATATAATAAATTAGTGATCGTAATCATATGATGAATAACAAACATCATATTAAACCCTAGATCATCCCTTTTATATCTATGCGAATTAATTTGCATAAATATCCATTGATACTATAAATAACATATGCTGATGTAGAGAATTATACAATATAGGAAAATAGGGATGAGAAACTAAAGTAATTCACTAAACAATATTAAAATATCCTATAGTGAAGTGTTTCCAATACCTATCAAATTAAGTTTGATAAATAAGCAAACATGTGCATAGCATAACAGATCAATGGCTTTAGATTTCATATTTGAAATGTAAAATGTAAAATTTTCCTATATTTTTGGAATGGTTGATAATGGTAAACAGATTCCCCTCTCTCTTGAACTATGTGTATGAAATTTAATAGATTTATGGGGCATCGTGTATATCAAACTGCATGTGGGTTAATGTATGTAATATATATGATTTTATTAAAGCAATATGCTGGTATAAAATTGATATATGCAAGAAAATGTGATATGTATATGTAATTTATGTAATATTACTTGCATATAAGATAGCTATGTTTGAATGATTTCATGCCTTGAAATAAGACTTAATGTATACAATATGAAATATGAAGTTGTATATATATGATTTTATATTTTATTATAAAGATAAAATTTATATTATAGGTTAAAGGGCGATGATTTTATGTACCTATACATATAGTGAAACATAGGAAAATGTAAAAATATATCTAAGGGAGCAAGCATACCATTTATATATATTTTGTGTTGTTTAAATAACGTATTATCTACAAATATCCTAAAGAGTGATTTATATATTATGTTATATATACATAATAAAAATATCAAGATGACTTCAATTAATCATAAAAAAATGGATCTATATATTTATATTGTTAAATGAAAATTTGTGTGAGTGACGCATATTATAACTAGTTGGTAATTTGATATGGATAGTCTAGTAACTATAATATTTTGCTCATTTATATTCTTGGAATATTAGTATATTATAGTAGATCATCAATATATTTTATAAATAATAAGGTTATAATGATTAAGTCTTTGATTAGATTTGCAAATTCTTGTTGACCTTTTCTATACCATATTTATATATCATTTGAGTGCTTATATATGGTACATATTGTGATGTACAAGTACTCATATAAAGGAAACATATCTATATATGTAATTAAGTATTCATTCAAAAATATGACATATATAGCTATATTGGGTCATATGCCTATACCTATAGCTAAATGGAAGGATAAAACAACACATAAGGATTCTGAGGGACATGAAACTTTAACCATATGAATATAGCCTCCTAAAAATGTAATAATTTGTTTAAATGTGAGATTATATTCATACATGGTATAACTTGGTTCTGAGTTATCTAATTCTTTGAAAATATTATGATTGATTGTTGGTATATATACACACAATATTGAAAACTTGTATGAGGTACATATTATGAATAAATTAATATATACAAGTGTTTATATATTTATAGCATATATTAGTGCATTGTGATGTGTGCTTATAAGTTATAGTTCGTTGATTGGTAAAGACTTAGTTATAGATTATTGAGGTATGTAAAACTAATTATCTATGCATACAACTATCTAAAATATAGAAAATTGTTTCAATGAAATATTATGTTTTCATTTTATTAAAAATATGGTTAAAGAAGAGGAATTTAAGAAATATGTTAGGATTTTTTAATGAATTGAGAAGCAATGGAAATATGTTGAGATTTTTTGAGAATTTTATAAGCCATCGTAGCATTTCCATAAGAAGGAAAATCATTGTATATTATAAGCAATAAAAACATAAACATGGGTAGGTTTAGAAGGAGTTTTAGAAATGATTAAATGATGAGGCATAGGTGGAAATATATTACTTAATGAAGGTGCTTGATCCATATTGTGAGTGCTCATATGTCTAATTTCTACCTTATAGGGAATTTTTTTTTACCCCAACCCTATCTTAAGCTTCTTGATCTAGTGTTTGAATTATGACTTCTTTATATATACATATCAATACAACTATCTCACTAGGGTGTGCCATGAGTAGTTTCCTAAATTGTGAAGTATTTTTAACCTTATATTTTTCTTCTAAGAAATGTTATTTATCACAATCTACTTCACATTTATTATCAATTTTAGATCTATTGACACCATAATCATTAAAATGCACACTATTATCAATTGTAACAAAAACAATTTTTTTGGAGCTACACTAACTAGATTTCTTTTATTGCGTTTTACTTTTCAAGAAAGATCTATAATTAACCATAAGGATTTTTAAAAATTAAATAGGTTCATGATTAATCTTAACATTCTTCCTATTTTTAGTCTCATATATAATTAATTTTGATGCCATAGTAGGAGATCAAACATTGAAAAAACACAACATACACATATCCTAGGGTTAGAAATATTATTAAATAAAAATTAACCAATGGTTTGGAATAATGAATATATAATATAAGGTGAATATTAAAATAATATGTAATGGAATAACCCCTAAAAAATCATATAAATTTATATTTAGCATAACAAACAATCTATTCCAATCCTAGAAGAATAAAGATCTTGCAAGAAAATGTAATTTTACCAAAAAGAGGAAAACACTAGTGGGTGTAAGAGAACACTAATTCAACAAAATGGATTATAAAAAAATGGATTCTAATCAATGTGTAGCACAATTGCCCATCAGAGTTTAATTATGCCTAAACATATGTAAAACAATAACTCGGGCCTAATTACTTTTATAAGACTACCAAAAAAATGATAAAAAGGGTTTAGAAATGTATCTTGAAACTTAAGAGAATTAGGGGCTATTTTTTGAATCCTAATAGTAGAAATCAAGGTTTTCTAGTAAGACATTAGGAACCCTAAAAACTTGTGATGAATGAGGGACCTTGTCTAAACTACCAAGTTTTGTTTCTTGGTGAAAAAAAGTAGTGAGTATTATTCTAGAAAGTTTTAGGCATACATCGAAAAAAATACTATGCTCATCGAGTCCATGGCTCCAAAAGGTTCACTTATTATTCAAAAACTTCATGTTGATAATGAAAACATTATGTTTTAGGGCATATATTACACTAAGGAACAATTAATCTTCCTTTACATATGGCAAGCCTTGTAATAGTTTATACTATAAAAAATAACACTCCAATAATTTTATTAATTTATCAACCTAAAAAACTTGTCCAATACAATGTATCACTAATATGAACTTCAATAATGCAATGAATGCTCTCTAAATACTTTCTTGATTTATTTCAAATGTTGAAAATATTCAATAGATCATTGTGGAAAATAAATGATATATGTATTTTTAAAATGATCTCTAGATGCCTAAATACACTAAGATACTTATATACATAGAGGACTTGAATTTTATGCACCTAGAGATATGATATATAAATTTATATAGGTTGATGGAAATGCTAACATGTGGCACACATCCCCCTTAGTTAGTTATATAGATCTAATATACTAGAATAAATAATTCACTTTTGGAATAAGTGCATTGAGTAATGGTCATCCTATATTGGGATTAAAAGGTTACCGATCCATTGTTAGTCATATAGAGGCCTATATAAAGGAGGAGAATGCCATTGAAAAGGATATATCAATCAATTGACTTTTGAGTCTTTTATTCGATAAAAGAATATTGGAGGTTGTCCCCTCAATGTGACATTATGGAGTTATTCCTTCTTAAAAGAGTATTGTATGGTGTTTCCATACAATTAAGGTATTATTTTATTTCTGCATATATTGAATATTTAGGCATCTTGACCCATAAATATCTAATATTTTTTGTTGATCTACATTATATTCTGCATATTCTAATTATTATAAGTGTAGATGATAACATTAAATTCAAATAAGGACCCTATCGATGCACAAGTTGACATCAAATAGTCAAAAAAAAAACAAGACAAAACCATAAGACCCAAAGGCACCTGAATGAGCAAAGAAATCACCATCCCATAAATGACAAAGCAATATAATAATACCTAATTTGAACCAGTAACTAACAAATGCAAAATTATGCAATTTAATAAATAATACATGACTAAAGATAAAATTTAAGTGTCTACAACCTTTATCTTTATTTAAATTTTTAGATGGTTACAAAATTTAATTTTAATTTTAACTTTCTCATTATAAGATGAATGTTTTAATCTTCCTTATGTTATGTCACTCTTAATTATAACTTTTGTTTATAATAATTCACATAGTATCAATCTACTAGAAATTTTACCAATAATACTACTCAAATTAATTAAAATGTTTTTCACATGTATAAATATGGATACAGATACCTATACGACATATACGTTTACCAAAATTATTATTTTTCAAAATAACTTTCAAATCAAATATAAGTATACAATTTGGAAATAACTTTCAAATCAAATATACATACATACAAAACTATTTCCAAAAATAACAAGTCCACTTTTGGACTGATTACACCATAATCAGAATCACAAAAGATGTGTCTATGAATTTAGGTCAAATACAAACTTATCGCTTTGAGAAAGCATAGGAAGCAAGTGTAGTAACTTTATTGGAAGTCCTGTCCCACATGAGAATTATTCCTTTACGAAAATCTAGACGATATCTAGGTTTTGCATTGCATGCGTAACTTGACAAAAAATTTGATGTGGATTTGTAACTCTTGCCCAAAAATAGAGTCGTTCTTGTAACTGAAGCCAATGGTGAAAGCTCGAAATGATTGTGTTTTACGAACAATGGCCCACTTACAAGCAGGCCAGGCCCAATTATCAGGAAGCTGCGTGGTAACTACCAAATCTGAAAATATTCCAGTTCTTTTCACTCATCTCAACTAATACTAATGGAGGCGGCAGAAGATATGCTTTCTATACTTTTCAAACAAAAATGGATGGCTAAATCAGGGTGAAAGCAATGATATTCCCATTTGAGTTTCATTTTTGGACTTGTTTGGAAGTGGGTACTTTAAAGTTTACTGTGGCTATAGATAGAGTTGGAGGCTGCTCTTTGGTTATGTGAATAACATTTCAAAATTATTATCATTTGCATTTCATTTATGAATTTGTTAGGAATTGACTAAACGAGTGGACACTTTAAAACTTGTGGTGCATGGCTCTTTATGTGACTAATATTTCAAAACTAATTGTTATTTGTAGACTTGTGTGGAATTGACTACACCTAAAAATTAAATAGATTTTTGATTGTGTGATTAGTGTTTATTGTCATTTGCATCTCATTTGTAAAGTTGTTTAGAATGACTAGGCTAAGCAGACACCATAAAACTTGTGGTGCACATATATATATAGTTGGATGGCTCTTTGATTATGGAAATAGGCATGACCACTAAAAGACGAATATAACCCACCTGTCAAATCCAAGAATCCAAAAGCTTTTACTTAGTGGCCTCACAACTTGAAGATATGGAAGCTCTGCTCTTTATTCCATTGCCAACTGAACAAAATTTAATGCAATTTATCCATAGTTTAGCATCAAATCACGATCATAATAGGACACAATTAAAATTTATAACTATATCTTGGCGAACAGAATGCATATGCTAAAAGTCGATTAGATTAGGTCGCTGGGAGATTTTTCAATGTGCCAGAAGCTCAGTCTATAAATGAAAGCTACGCATTATAGTTATAGAATTGTGGTGAAAGTTCAGAAGGCCGGAAGAGGAAGAAGGAAGTCAACCAGGACTATATCAGGTAAGCTAATCCAAAAGGAGAAAACAATAAGTCTTTCTTTCAATGATAGATCAGCGTAGGTGATGACGTGAAATATGTTATCACAAAAGTTTCAGATTCAATTCAATATATTTTAATATAAATTTTGTGTACAGTTTATAAAGCAAAACGTAGAATACCCCTATGAGTTACAATAACAGTGTAGTTCATGACTACTCGCCGTGGAGGTCGCCAGTTCCATATCTGTTCGGAGGAATTGTAGCAGTGCTCGCACTAATTGCATTTGTATTGCTCGTTCTGGCCTGCTCCTACTGGAAAAAGTTGGGCCATTCTGGAGCAGTTATTAATGGTGGATCGATTGAATTATCAGGTGAAAGGAATGAATTGGGAACGCCCTCAGCCTCAGAGAATGTGGGCGCCAAAGTGGTGGTAATTATGGCTGGAGATAAAAATCCATCATCCTTCGCAAAGCCGGTCTGTAGAAGCGTGTGAATGAGCAACTTCATTTCAGTTTGTAAAGCATGGAAAATATTTTAGATATTAAATATGGCTTGGAACATGTACTGTTATTGCCCTAACCAAAACTCTACATTAACACCAGGATTTTAGAATTGCAGAAATATTGTCAAGAGGTATGTGTGATTTGAGATAATAAAATATTTATTTAAAAGTATTTGAACTTGATTGGTATGAAAATGAGATTTCTCAAGGTTAATTTGTTTCAAATTTTATGGAGGCATTAATAATGTTAAATAAAATCTAGGACAACTATAAAAATTTAACTGCGAGGCCATATAATCCGGCGTTTAACTGTATATATATATATATATATATATATATATATATATATATATATATAAATAACATAGAATACCCATGTATACGCTAAGATAAAATATAAATAATGAAGTTCATGATGTTGATTTCCACTTAAAAGAAGAAGAAAGACTCTCTGATTTCCACCTAAAAAAATTTGATGATGATGATGATGATGATGATGATGATGATGATGATGATGATGATGATGATGATGATGATGATGATGATGATGATGATGATGATGATGATGATGATGGTGGGAACTTCACGAATGGCAAAAGGGAGATTGGAAAATTATCATGCCTAAATATTTAAGAAAACCCAAAATCATTAAGGTCAATGAAAACTTCAAAATAAAATAGTTAGTATTCAAGGACACTAGCAAATCAGTTCAACAAAAGATATGAGAAATTGAACAACAAAACAAATATATTAAGAAAAAGAGGGGAAACCACCTATTGTTTAACAAAACAAATATATTAGCAAAGAAAGAAGAAATCATCTATTGTCTACTAATTTTTAGTAAAAGAACTTCTCAAAGTTATAAATTCTATCAAACAATTCCATATTAGAAAGTGGATCATCGCCTCTACAACAAGAAAGGATTGAAGTAATCTTAACTCATCCACCATTAATTAGAAGGATTGATATGAAGCTGTACAAAAGGTCTATCCTGAGACGCCACCAAATGGGATCAATAAAGACCTTTCAATATAAGTTTCTTAAACACGACCCATTTAAGTAAAGAAATCTTAAAGAAAGTTTATGTGTGCCATATCTATATTGTTGGTGGCCTTTACCAAGAAAATATGGTTTTTTAAGTTCGCTAAAAGTAACATTAGGAAAGTCATGAGGGAAAGTGAAGATCTCCTTCCACTACATTAAATGAGGAAAGGATCATTCACTAGTAGTTTGTTTAGGTCTCCAAAAGAACAACCCTAAATGGACTAGTGATGAATGATCATCTCCTCGTTGCATAGTGGAAGGATAGTGGAGTTTGGATCCCATTTACATTGGCTCAAATTAGGTGGTCATGTCTCTAAATATTTTTTCAAAACTCTTCAAAAAAATCAAACTAGTGAGTATATTTAAGTTATACAAAATGCCCATTAGGGCCTTACTACTTTGCCTAAATTTTCCTTGACTATTATAGACCATTATAAATTGGTGTTCCAAGCCCAGGAAGATACAACAGAGCAAGCTCAAGCTTCATAATAATGCTTTGATTTTGTTCCTCACAAGCCAAACCCTTCCGCTCAAAATATTTGTGATGCCTCACTCTGATCTGAACAACATTTCAGGTGACAATTCGGGTGATGATTCTACCCCAATTGGTGGTAGAAATTTTGGGAGCCATAACTTTTGCACCATAGCTTTGTTTGACTCACCATTTGAACCGTTAGAAAGTTAAGAATGAGGAGAATGTGGTGAGATGGCATGATCTATGTTCAATGGATTTTGACCCCAAAAAACCCAATGGAAGTGCCCCAAACTTTTTTTTTTAGTAGTGCATTCTAAAAATAGTAGGTTTCTAAAAATAGTAATTCATTGAATTCTGTATTATTGTAAATCATGGAAGTTGAACCACTTAATCTCCCTCGAGATTGGTGACCTTCCACATCCTCCTCTTATATTC
The DNA here is from genome assembly GCA_037957365.1 of Torreya grandis. NCBI lineage: Eukaryota > Viridiplantae > Streptophyta > Pinopsida > Cupressales > Taxaceae > Torreya > Torreya grandis. The sequence continues at coordinate 1,498,467 of JARHVA010003954.1, read as the reverse complement.
AAAACATGTATAAATGAAGATGTAACCTGAAATGGAAAGGAGACATCTCTTCTCAGAGATAACATTATTGTTATTCTGTTGTTCTTATTTTTTGAATTATCTTTCAACCAAATCTTTTGAGTTTTGGATCAGTGGTATCAGAACAATTTGTCTTTAGAGTGTATGATCCCGAGGACGAGATTAGATTATAGGAAGCTTGGGTGGAAAATAGAACCATTAGACTATCCATCTATGCGCTCCAAATGACTTCAAATGGTGGACACCACTGAGATATCTGATCCTTTCAAAGAAATGGTGAATGAATCCCTACAGCAACAAAAAGCGCATATGCTACAATAATTCACCCAAATTCTCCAACACATTTTGATAAAAAAATTTGGCTCCTCATCTGTAAACCCACATCCTTTCAGTGCCTCAACACCCTTCAAAGTTTAGATGAATTTTGATATCCCTACATTTCAAGGCAAAATCAATGTTGATGTAGTAAAAAATTGGTTGGATCAATTGTCATCTTATTTTTCAATAAATAAATTCACCAATAAAGAGAAGATCACTTTTTCTCTTTAAAAAGCATCAGTCTCTATCAAAAATTGGTGGGAAGTGTACAAAAAAAGATTCAGTATGGATGATATTGGCCTTGAGGCATAACCTGCCTAGGATGACTTCATAAACGCTGTAAAGGAAGAATAATACCCCATTGGAGCATATGACGATCTGTATATAGAGTGGCAACAACTTTGCCAAGTTAAAAAAACAATCAGTTCAAGATTACACTGATATTTTTTATTCCCTATCTGTGAGATTATGCATCCAAGAAAGTGAGAAACACAAGGTTCTCAAATATCATGGTGGACTACAATGGTATATATGAGGAGAAATGGAACTTTTCAATTTAGAAACCCTTGATGAGGCGTACAAGTTCATAGTGAATATTGAGTAGAAGCATGGAAAAATGAATATGGAGAATCAGCCTTCAAATAGAAAAGTGACAAAGAAGGCCAAATACAAGGTCAAAATTGGAAGCAAAGGAAGGAAAGACTGGGAAGTGGTGTGATTATCAAAAATATGGGACTCACTCCAAAGAAGAATGTCGAGCCATCAAATCCCTGCTTTTTGAGTCACAATCCTCAACATCTACTACTCTACCTGATACATAGCCTACAGTTGAAGAGGATGAAGAAGAGATTGCAGATGTTGATCTTGATGTCATTGTTGCTTCATCATAGACCAATGAGGAGAGGCCAGATGACAAGATAAGGTTGTTTTATTTTAAGTTATGGGTGAAAGGTAAGCCTTTGCATTTCATTCTTGATAGTGGGAGTCAAAAGAATTTAATCTTTGCTAATGTTATGAAAATCCTAAATTTGTCCATGAAGCCTCACCCAAATCCATATAGTATTAGATGGTTGAGTCTAGGGAGAAACCTTCATGTCACCCACCAATGTCTTCTCTCATATGCAATAAAACCTTTCCAAGATGAGGTCTTATGTGATATGGTCAATCTAGATGTTTGCGATGTACTCTTTAGTCAGTCATTCATGTATGATCAACATGGCATCTATGAATCAAGAACTTGAATAATCACTCTCACTCTTGGAACAAGGCACTACAGGGTATTAGAGGTACCACCTTCTACATCTATCTCCCTGATTAGTGCCAAGAAATTTGTTCTTATGGTGGTCAAGTCACAAGAATCTAAAAAGGCTGATGTTACAGCCTTAACTACACAAACAACATAACAAAGAAGCCAATAGATAACAAGTTGAATAATTTTAGGGCTTTCCATCCATAGATTAATGGCCAGACAGAAATGGTGAACAATTAGGCCCTATATAGCTCCACAAAGCACAATCCATTCCAAGTATGCATCATGAATCAAATCAAAACACAACTGACACACTTGATGACAAATATTGATTGATGGGGACTATTTATTCTCAATTAGGGAGGAATAATCCAAGCAACATTCTAGGTGATAATTCAGGTGATGGTTCTACCCCAATTGGTGGTAGAACTTCTGAGAGTCATAACTTTTGCACCATAGCTCCATTTGACTCCTTGTTTGAATCATTGGAAAGCTAAGAATGAGGAGAACGTGGTGAGATGGCATAGATATTTGATCAATAGATTTTAACCTTTGAAAACCCAATGTAACTACCCCAAATTTTAATTTTAGTAGTGTAGTCTAAAAATAGTAAGTTTCTAAAAATAGTAATTCCTCGAATTCTGTATTATTGTAAATCATGGAAGTTGAACCACTTAATATCCCTCAATATTGGTGACCTTCCACATTCTCCTCCTACATTAAAAATATGTATAAATGAATATGTAACCTGAAATGGAAAGGATATATATCTTCTCAGAGATAGGCATATGTTTAGGTCTGCAAATTTAATGAATAAAACATCTCTTCTTAGAGATAACATTATTGTTATTGTGTTGTTCTTGTTTCTTGAATTATATTTTAACCAAAGCTTTTGAGTTTTGGATCACACTCACTCTCAATGAGATCTTTATTGCTATGCAAAACTTGGCCAATGGAAAAGCTCTAAGATTAGATGGTTTCCCATGTGAAATTTTCTAGGCTACATGGCAGTTTGTTAATCTGAACTTGTTTTAAGTATAACATGAAACATTATGAAATGAATTCTTAGGGAAGAACATAAAGAAAGGCAACATAAAATTAATTCCCAAAGTAGAAGTTACAAAGCTCATTACTAATTAGAGGCCCATCACCTTGCTAAATGTATCAAGTATAATATTATAGCCAAAACGTTGGTGCTTTGACTTTGGCACATTTTTATTGTGATCATCAAACAAGCAAACATGATTTTTCAAAAGCCGCTACATTTGAGATAACACTATTTCAGTCTATGAAGGTATGAAATGGGCTTGTGCCTCTTGATAGTGGACTATATTTTTGAACCTTGATTTTGAAAAGGCATATGATTGTATAGAATAGCCATTTATTCCTACAATGTTAAAAACTTAATGGTTTAGATAATTATTTATCTTGGATATGAAATCTAGCTTCTTTAATGCATCAATGTGTTTTTACCATTAATGGCCATAAGTCAAATAGCTTTGGTCTCTTCCAATATATATATGACACACTTTCCATCTTGCTTCAGCTCTTTATGTTCTGGCAGCCAAAGCATTTGGATACCCTCTTTCTCGCATAGATAAACAAGGGTAAATCAAAGTAATTGTGGCCTTCCTAATATGTTGACTGAGCTCATTAATGGATTCTTGCAGACTACTCTTTCCTTGTGATTTTATATAATGAGGATTCCTTCAAATAAGCACTACATAATCTTAATATGTTTATTAATGCTTTGAGGTCCAATCTATAGTGGTAAAAAACCTAATGCTTTAGGCAAAGCATGATGACTATGTTGGACTGACTTCAAAACTTCCAATCGAAATAGATCAAAAGATGACAAAGATTTAAATTATTAGGCATCCCATTTTCATTTGATAATAACCCCATTGATCTTTGACAATATGTGCTTGAGAGAGTTGAAAAGAATATCATCTACTAGATCACAAAGCCTCTATCATTGGCAGGAAAGTTCCAAGTTTGTAACAAAATTCTTGTTACCATCCAAATTTATTATTCCTCATGTTAGGCTTTGTTAAATTAAGCTTCTCAAATAATTTATTTGAGCTAATGCCAATCAAATTAGAGGTTTTCATAAAGTAACATGGTATTTGTGTTACCTCCATCAAGATAAGGGTGGTATGAGCATCATTGATATTTACATAAAAAACTTTGCTCTATGAGATAAATGGGCTTTCCATGGTTTATCAAAATTGAGGGGTCTTTTGTGGAAACAATATTTTAAAAAGATTTTGAGGTTTTCAATCCATACCTCAAGTGGGTTGGAGAGAGGTTCAGATTTGGTTTTTCTTTTGATGAACACAATTTATTGTGGTCCCCTATCATGACCAATAGCAACCTCATACTTATTGAAACTCCAAGCATTAAATCCCATTGGATTTTAAAATAAGGCATTTCCATAGTTAGAGACCTTGTATCTTTCAAATATTGAATTCCTTTGCTCACCTTGTAGAGAAAGTAAAAGTTGTTAGCTTTTGATATGTCTTCCATTTTGTGCATTCATGAGCTCATGCCCAAGGTTATGATGCATAAACTAGGATTGCAACCTCCAATTGCCTAGTGGAAAGAATAGGTGGTAGAATTGTAACACAACCTTCAATAATTACTCTTTGGGATTACTATACCAGATTATGAGTCATTTTTCCTTATCTTTTGGCAAGTTACATAGACGGTGGAGTTTGAATTCCTCTCCTCAAATGTGACTTGTATACCTCAACTAGATATGGAATTCCAAGCTTAAGCTCAAGCTCAAACATTTTATTTGGTGTTTGGTCTACATGGGTATGTTGTTAAGGGAAAGGCTCACGTGTATTGGGGTTTATAATCCCAACAACCTTGCATGTTCTAGACCAAAGACATTCAAACACTTATTATGAACATGTCCTTGTGCTTGTGAAGTTTAGTAATGGATACACATTTTACATTGGCCTTCCAACCCAAAGCCATTCAACTAGAGGATGCCCTTGTTTACATATTGTTCTTAGTAGCCCACATATATAGAGTTGTTCTTTTGAATTTCTTCAAAGCTATTATCTTTAATCAGCGTTGGAAATCTATGAATCCCATAATTTTCAATAACAAGACTATTTCTTAACAATTTTCAATTATTAATAAATTTATTATTATCATTGTTGCTTGTTTGTAGCTATAAGGGTAGGAATAAAAGTTTTCCCTTTACTTTCAACATTTGCAAGAGCTCTTAAAAAATTGGGGGAACACACCATGTACCATGAGCAGGCTCTCTATGGATATGTTGTTGCAAGGGTTTCTTCCACCGACACCTAGACATTAGCAGAGCTACTCATGCAACCACTTCACTTCCCCTCCTCCTCGATTGGGAAGGGTGGGGAAGAGGATGATGGGTTCCTTAGCCCCATGATAATGATTTTTTGAGGTTAGCTCGTTGGTCCTTTCTGATGCAAGGTAGTGATTAAACGGGTGTTACGATGCCTCTGCCTCTTGGGTGGGGTATTATGTTGCCTTTGCCTCCTTTGGAGAATGTTCAGGGTGTGTGGGTTGTTCCAAACCTCCTTTTAGAGAGCCTTCTTTCTTAATTATTCTTTTTCTTAGGAATGATTTTCCACCACCTCCTTCTAGTATTGATGTTTGTATATGATGTTCATACTTATTTTAGTGTTTTGATATAATATTTTGATATTCTTATTATTTAATCGTGTTTAACCAAAAAATAACATTTTATGACTTTATTGTAGTTCTTGTTGGCATAAATATTAAGTTATAGGTACCTTTTATTGTAATTATCTATATACTCTAGACTCTCTTTTTTTTAATTAATTTATATATTGATGCATTTTGTTAAAATTATATTTGAAGAAAATTGTACAAACTTATAATAAAAAAAGTCCAATTACCAATTTTTATTGAGTAATGTACAAATTAAGAGTACCATCATTTTTTATTGAGTAGTGTACAAATTGGTACGAAGTATGTTCAAAGCTTTCCATCATAATGTGAATACTAAGAACTAGTCCCTGTTAGGGTAAAAAGAAAAGCAAACAAACATGAATTTACTCTCTTAATTTCGCAACAATTAAGGTGCGCATCTGGAGAGTAATTATATCGAAATTTGGAATCGAATGGACAGATTCATATATGTTTTGTACCAAAAGAAAAAGATTAAAAAAGACAAAGGGCAAACATGTTTCGGGTAGTGCGGGTGATTGTCCGGTCACGACCCATGAAAGTATCGTGTAAATTTAATATCATTGCGGCAGCCTGTATATACCCCGGACACCTGTGCATTCCAAGAAAAGTTCCTCTTAAAACTTTAGCATGTTCCAATCCCCATGCGGTGGGAAGGAGTGACGAATCATGATAATGCAAAAGACTTTTATCCCTTGGTGGGGAATACTTTTTATCTTTGGCCTTCCTTCCACAATGCCCTCATCGGGCTTGCCTTTTTTTGACTAGGGTGTACCACATTTTTTATTTTTTTACTTTTCTTTTTTAAAGATAATTCTTATCCTCCAAGAAAATATAAATGCTAGTTCGGTAAAAAAGTGAGACTATATAGTGGGAGTTTAGAGTTTAGTTCTTTTTTTATATTGTGACATAATGGTATAATTAAATTGAGATTATTTAAATCGGAGGAATATTTTTCTACCAGAGGTATTATTTGTAGATTTGTGGATTTTTAAGCAAAACTTCAAAATCTTAACAATAGGGTCTTGAAATAATGGAAACCTCTACTTTTAAGGAAACTTGATATTTACCCTTGTGCTAGAAGCTTCTTTATTATTGTTTTTCATAATATTGAGGATAAGGATAAGATTCAGTCCCAACCATAGAGCTTGAATCACCATCCTTTGCTCACAAAATCATGGTCCCCTACCTTCAATCTCCTCATTGAACCCTTGTATATAAAACCTATCTAGGTTCGTCTACCTAATCTTCTACTTCAATTTTAGATGGAATCTACCTTGGAGGCTATTGGTAGATCTCTAGGTTAGTTTCTACGAATGCACCCAGATACCGATAGTTTCTCTCTCACTACATTTGCTAGGATCTTGGTGAACATGGATACCTCCAAGAACCTTCCAAATAAAATCACCTTATAAGTTGGAGACCACACTTGATCACAAGCTATTGATTACGAAGGTTTATTGTTTTGTTGTCGTAGTTGTTTTGGCACTGGGCATTTGATCAAAAACTGCAACCTTCTCGAAAAAAAGAAAGATTCTTCCTAGTGGGAAGATCTTACCCCTAAAAACCTCATGGTGTTCGCTGTAGACGAAGAGTGGGCTACTGATAGTGAGGAGTCTCCCTATTCTTCTAAAGCCCCTACCTCCTTGCTTCAAACAGGGAACCCATAAGCTCGCCACACTCCAAAGAAGAACTATTGGTCGATTTAATCTCTCCAAGGAAGGTTGTGTCAATTCCAGCCTCACCCTCTAAGAAGATCCCAGATCTTGTTTCTCTCAGGGAAGATACTAATCCACAAACAACAACGAAAGACAAATCCTAGCTCTGCGTCCCAGTTGAGGAAGCCTCATCATCCCTTTAGGTTGATAAACGAGGAAGGATGGTTTGTGGTTCAAAAAAAGAAGAAAGGAAGAAAAGTAACGACCCACCCTTCTTGTATGTCTCTCTGTTAAGGGGGGCCCCATATTAATACTCTAAAAATTAGCGAAGAAGGGGTCAGATCCCCAGGATATGTTTGGAGGAAATTTCGTGAAAGTTTCCTATAAGTTTTTCTTTATGTTTTTTTTTGTGGAAGTTTCGGTTGAGCAGGGATCTTGTCGTTTGTTTAGTTGTCACTAGAAGAGATGCCCCATCAGAGCTTTAATGTTTTATATTTAGTTTTCTCTAATATATAAGGCCTTAGAGCCTTTCAAACCCTGTTTATTAACTTATTTAATAAAACAATTGAGATCATTTATTTTAAGTCAACGATAAAATTATGGATAAAGTAATAAAATTGATTAAATAAGATGATTCAAATTTTAAAATTAAATATATTTACAAATATATTTTAATTATTTGTATTATTATTTTTTATTTTTTAAATTTATAGAGATAAAAAATGAGATGGGAGGAGCTAATCTAATTATGTGAAATGTTAATAAAAATAGTCCATCTTAAATTTAATAACTATGTAATTTTATAAGGTAATTTTTCTTTTTGTTTTGAAAAGATGATTGAAACAGAACAATATCTTAAACATATATAAATTTTGAAACTTATTTTTAATTAGAAAGAGTTTTTTGAACTTGACACAATATTATAATTAGATTGCAAGTGGAAATTTAAGCTCTTAATACTTTTTATATAAATATATTTAAAATAATTATATTAATTATATAAAATATTTAAATTTATTAATTATTTTGATCTACATTCAATATATATATATAAGAGTTAAGAAAATAAAATATATTTTATTTTTAATCATTAAATTGTTGTGGTTATTGATTATAGAAAAAGAATCATTGAATTCTACTTATTTACCTAGTTCATCAAGTTAATTAAATTTATTATTTTCAATATTTTTTTTATTGTTTTAATTATTATGAATCATTATATTGAATGGTATAATTTATAATGATAATTTGGATGGTGATAGATTGTAATGTTTATGAGATATTAATAATTAATAGTCAATTTTAAATTTGATATCTATTTTATCATCATATATAAGATAGTTGAAAAAATATATCTTGAGCTTATGTACCAGAATCTATTTTCATTTCTCATCTCTTTTAAAATTCAATAAGATAATATAACTAAATTGAAACCACCTATTACTAATGTAATTAAAAAAGCTAAAATTATTAACATCTTGAAATTAATATCCCTTGAAATTTTTAATATAATATTTAAAATATTTATATATAATAAAATTGAATGACAAATATCATTTCTAATGTTTTCACAATCTTATACTTTAATCTATAGTAATTTGAGTTGAGAAATGTCGAAATTAGTTATTAAGTTAGAGAAAAATAGAACAATACAAAAATATTAAAATGAAATTTATTAATGAATATCAAAATTATAGATAGTTTCAAGTTATTAAAAAATATAAATAAGTTTATTATAAAAATATGTGACAAAGTGTAATGAATATTTATATATAATAATAAAATACATAAATAACACATAATATTTAAATTTAATATTTTATTGAATTAATAAAATATGTCTACCTTAAATTAAGTAATATAATATATATAAATTATAGTAAACAATATTTCATTAATTTTTTTAATGAAATATGTATTGAAAATAAAGGATTTTAACCTTTTTGAATGATGTTATAGAGGCTTGTAGGTCATTTTCAAACTTTTTCTTGTAAAATGAATTAGTTTGTATTATTTGAAACTTTCTGCATATTGTCAACCACTTTTAAATCTTTGAATATGACAATGTTTAGATCATATCTATTGTCTTAGTTAGATGTCAACCATATAAACAATCTTATTTAGGACTTGTAAATTATGAAACAAAATTTGTATCCTTCTTATTGAATGTTGCCTTCTAATTTAATTTTTGTTTATTGGGTTTGCACTACCTTAAATTCTTGTGTAGATTGAACATCACAAATAAATAGAATAATACTCTGAAAAAAAAACTATCATTCAAACACAAGTTCTAAATATCTCAGTACATACATTTAAAAAGTTAATCAAGCACATATTACTTATGTCAACAAATATGTATAAGTAGATAACTAGATCCACAAGTGTGGATATATGTTAAAAATTTGAAGAAAAATACTTATGGCATTCATCACATGAATTTGAATAACACATGTAAATATCTCAACCATATTATGTATAAATAACTTAAGCCACTTTATTACATGCATTGCTCAACTACTAAATTATTTCATCTATTAAACTACTAATCACATATCTATTACATCTCTTTCTTGTCGATATATAACAACATACTTAGACATATTCTAAAACTTACAAGGTTGTTTCTAAATTTTGCATTCCCATGCTTATAGTAATATTTTTATTCCTCCAATTTATTTAACCCTATATTTGGAAGATATGTGTGATATCTAGGGTTAAGAAGATAGAGTAGTCTAGGACACAAAGGTGATAAACTAATTTTATAGTAGACCAATCAATATTAAACTTAGACAAAGATTATTCTAAATTTATAAAACTAAGATTGTTCATAGATATTGTAATAAAATGGAAATAATGATATTTAGTTGGTTTACTGTGCACATGCAGGTCAGAACAAGAATAAGATGGAAGTAGACTAGATGATTATTTTAAAATAGTTTTTAGTTTTTAGAAATATTCTTTATGTGGCCTCATACGATTCATTAGATATAGACATTTTCATCAACACAGGGGTCTAACTTTGTCGTAAGTGTCTTGTATGAAATATTGAATGGATCTAGATGTGACTGACTAAAACCTCTTGGTTTTTTTGTTGCTTTTCTTCTGATGTCTCAAGATCATGTGCATAGGTTTTCACTCATTGGTAAATTATCAAAACCTAAATCTTCACACTTGTAGTGATTGTGATAAAAATAGGTTAGTGGGCTCATGGTGTCATACTAATCCCAAAGACCCCTCTGTCAATGGACACTACATACATAGCCAATACACCAAGGAGGGCCTCAAACTTATGTAATTCTCCCCTATGTGTTTTCTTGTGTATGCATAAGGGTGCAATGTGTGATCAATAAAGAAATGAAATGACCTAACTTATAACAGAGAAAAAATAGCCCATAAGTTGATCTTAGAATGCTTATAGCTTCAAAAATATTGCTCCTATGACTAATGTAAAAATAGGAACAAATAGGGAAGATTTTCTCACTTAAATACTTGATTGAGTGATTGTTGGTATATTTCCTTGTGAGTTGTATGTGATTACTAGGTGAGGAATGAATGAGGGTTGATCATATATATATATATATATATATATATATATATATATATATATATATATATATATATATATATATATATATATATATATATATATCAACCCTCATTCATTCCTCACCTAGTAATCACATACATATATACTTAAATACTTGATTGAGTGATTTTTGGTGTGTGTGTATATATATATATATATATATATATATATATATATATATACACACTTAAATACTTGATTGAGTGATTTTTGGTATATTTCCTTGTGAGTTGTATGTGATCACTAGGTGAGGAATGAATGAGGGTTGATCTTATATATATATCCTCATTCATTCCTCACCTAGTAATCACATACAACTCATAAGTAAATATACCAAAAATTTTCTAATGTAAAAATAGGAACAAATAGGGAAGATTTTCTCACTTAAATACTTGATTGAGTGATTTTTGGTATATTTCCTTGTGAGTTGTATGTGATTAATAGGTGAGGAATGAATGAGGGTTGATCTTTTATATATATATATATATATATATATATATATATATATATATATATATATATATATATATATATATATATACACACACACACACACACACACACACACATATATATATACATATATACATATATATACATACATATATATATAAATACATATATACATATATATATAAATACATATATACATATATATATACATACATATATATATATACATATACATATATATATACATATATATATATATATATATATATATATATATATATATATATATATATATATATATATATATACAGATACACATACACACACACACACACACACACACACACACACACACACACACACACACACACACACACACACACACACACACACACACACACACATATAAGAATAAGATCAACCCTCATTCATTCCTCACCTAGTAATCACATACAACTCACAAGAAAATATACCAAAAATCACTCAATCAAGTATTTAAGTGAGAAAATCTTCCCTATTTGTTCCAATTTTTACATTAGAAAATTTTTGGTATATTTACTTATGAGTTGTATGTGATTACTAGGTGAGGAATGAATGAGGATATATATATATATATATATATATATATATATATATATATATATATATATATATATATATATATATATATATATTCCTTACTATATATTCCTCACCTAGTAATCACATGCAACTCACAAGGAAATGTACCAAAAATCACTCAATCAAGTGTTTAGAGAGATAGAAAATAAGTACAAGTTCACAATTAGAAGAGAAGGATAATAATCAAGTTTACATATTTTTGCATAATATAGAGGGTGCAGGTTATTAGAATAATAATTATTAAACTAAGAGATAAGTGATTTAGTAGAAAGAGATATCAAACGTGAAACTTTTGCTAGTAGGAAGGTATAGAATTCAAAGGTATAACTATGATAGGTATTTTGCAAGTGTACAAGACTAAGGCACCATATATATCACATTAAATCATGTAGTCCAACCTTTTGGATATATATTTTCTTCAAATTAGATGAATTTTGAGAACTAGATACTTTTTAGGAAATGGGTAGTTGTGTCGACACATGTGTCCATCTAGGACACAAGTGTTTAGAGAGATAGAAAATAGGTACAAGTTCACAATTAGAAGTGAAGGCTAATAATCAAGTTTACATAGTTTTGCATAATATAGAAGGCCCAGGTCATCAGAATAATAATTATTAAACTAAGAGATAAGTGATTTAGTAGAAAGAGATATCAAACATGAAACTTTTGCTAGTATGAAGGTATAGAATTCAAAGGTATAACTATGATAGGTATTTTCCAAGTGTACAAGACTGAGGTACTATATAAATTAGATTTTAGTATCTAAACAATCCATCTAGAAATTTGGGAATTTTCTTATCCAATAGATTGCATAGTCATGTAATTTAGGGTGAGCTTAACCAACATGGACAAATGTAGTGTGTGTTGATGACATAATAAATTTCAACACATACTATTGAATTTCACAAATGGTTTCATGTGTCCTCCATGTCTTTAACTTCTACATTAAAAAGTCGATGTCATAAACTTCTAATGTTCTTAATGTCATGTTATTCACTACCCTATTGGAAAGTCGATGTAATTAAAAATTACTTTGAGTGTTTACACAATTTTTGTCTCATAAAAAAATTGAAAAGGAAAATAAAAATTAAAATATTTCATCCTAATACAATAAATAAAAATTAGGCTATAAATCTTTATTTATTACATAATTCCCCTATTTAGTTATAGATTATGGTATATTTGAATTGATTAGCTCCAAAAATTGAATCCAATAAAATACCTCAAAAATTTACCTTTAGTTATATTCGTATGACTTATCGTAATTACATTTCATTAATTTTTGTGTTCAAATATTAATATTTTATTTTTCTATTCAAGGAGTGGTAATTGGGTTTTTGCTATTATTTTTGGTTTGTGATTTAAAATGTAGATTCTAAAGGGATTTTAATGTCACTAAAATATAATGACTTGGGAAATATTTCAAATTATAACTGGAAAAAATAGCCTTAAAAACCCCTATTTTAGGTCTATATAGTTCATAGATAACCAAAATAAAAAACCCCCATATTCTAGTTCAAATCCCTTATTCTAGACTGTTCAGAGATAACAAAAACACTTTTAAATCCCTTACAGCAAGAAGTGTGATCTTTTTTATCATAATGCTTGATATTTAAAATCATAATATGATCTTTTATAATGTTATAAAATATTAAAGGTTTAACTTAAATTTAATTTGATAATATATTACATGATATAGAGTCTACACAAAATCATTAATCTCTTCAATTTCAATGTTCTCCATATGTGTGAAATAGTATTAGTTGATAAATCTCAAAAATGAACCATCCAAGAGAAAATGTTCTAAATAAGTGATGTCTCAAGTGAATTACTATTGACTTATATTCCAAACATAATATTTCCATGATACAAAAAAATTGTGGCCAATTTATAGTTACAAATAAACTATATAGAAAAGGGTGACCCCAAGAAGAAAGAAAATCATTCTAGTCTATTAAAGGCATATGAATCAACAATGTAATAAAATGAATGCTTCAAAATATATACTACAAAGTCAATTCTCATCTTTACACACCTATAATGTATTACACCTAACACTTTATAATGAAAGGAGATCTTCATTATAGTATCATATGCAAAAATGTTTGAAATCAACTTTACTCACAAATGTCTACCAATGCATAACCTAATTTATGTATTACATGTACAATTAAGAAATAAAATGAAAATAACATTGGTTTCATGGGAAAAACACATAAAATAAAAATAAACAGTGCATTTAACTTTAGACAAAACAAAGCTTTCTCTTAATGAATAATGTTTAACCCTAGAATGGAATATATATTGGGTTTATCTATATTGGTGAAGTGATATACAAGAATTAAATGGAAAAATGGTGATAATTAGATCTATAGCAGGTTAATTAGATGCTAAACTCAAATATAAGCATACATCAAAATTATTATGCTAAGATAGTTTAAATAAGGGAATTATAACTATGATAGATATATAAATGACAAATAAGTAAAGTAATTAACTTGTTTTGATGCTAATATAGTTATGGATATGGAACATGATGAAAGCAGGTGGGAAGGATATTCTAGAACAATTGTCAGATTCTAGATTTGACACCTCTAGATCTCTAGATATTAATGTCATCTTGGGATGGCTGCATCCACACTACTATCTAGGTTTTGATTCTAATTTCATATATGGAGTATCTATTCAAGCAGGATGTGACCAACTTCATGATTTTGGTTTTTTATTTGCCTTCACATAGGTGCATTCATATCTGGGTTATAGATAGTCAATCCTTATGTAATGGCAAAACCCTAGCTTTCCATATTCAATGTGACCTTGGGGAAAAATGGATTAGTGGGCACAATGTGTCAAGTTGAACCCAATGACCCCTCTATTAAAGGATACTACCTACATAGATAATACTCTAAAGAGTGCCTTAAACTAATATAGTTCTCCCCTACGTGTTGGATTGTGTGTGAATCATATAATGTGTGTACAATAAGTATAACAATGATCTAGATTATAACTTGGAAAATCAGGGTATTGGGCTACTCCTTTATTAATTCAAACCTATACATGTGTAGTCCCTGTGACTACTATAGAAATAGAAATAAATAGGGAAGCTTTACTCAATTAAATGCTCTTTGAATACTCTTTTATCTGATTTCTAGGTGAGGAATGAATGAGGGTTGATCTTGTATTTATATCAATGCCTTTAGAATAATATATTGCATTAGATTACCTACGTTGACCATTAAGATATATTTCATTTGAAAATTAGATGAAATTAGGGTACTAGACACTTGCATTAAGGTAGGACATTAGCATTGATGCTAGTGTCTAACCCAGACATTAGTGTCCAAAGAGAAAGAAGATAAGTACATTCTCAAAAAATTTAGAGGAGGAAGATAAGTACATTTTAAGCTTTCTAGGAAGGAAAAATGGTTTGTGTCATCAACATAAGATTGATCAAAAAAGAGATAAGCCAAGGGGCACAAGATAGATCATACACAAGAATTATAGAAGCAGGAATGATCTAAAACTAAGAGGAAGAACTAAGGTTTATGTTTTCAAAGTGTACAAGACCAAGGTGATATATAATCATAAAATAGTGTCTACATTTTCCCCCTTTAATCTAGTAATGAAATTATTAGTTTAAAGGAAAGGAATGAATACCTGGGTATGTATACAACCTTATCTTTGTGTGGTCCCAACTTCAGTGTTTTGTTGGTGACTAACCTAAAACCAAGAACATGTTAGGGTACTCGACACTTGCATTAAGGTAGGACATTAGCATTAATGCTAGTGTCTAACCCAGACATTAGTGTCCAAAGAGAAAGAAGATAAGTACATTCTCAAAATTTTGAGAGGTGGAAGATAAGTACATTTTAAGCTTTCTAGGAAGGAAAAATGGTTTGTGTCATCAACATAAGATTGCTCAGACAAGAGATAAGCCAAGGGGCACAAGATAGATCATATGCAAGAATTATAGAAGCAGGAATGATCTAAAACTAAGAGGAAGAACTAAGGTTTATGTTTTCAAAGAGTACAAGACCAAGGTGATATATAATCATAAAATAATGTCTACATTCCCCCCCCTTTAATCTAGTAATGAAATTACTAGTTTAGAGGAAAGGAATGCATACCTGGATATCTATACAACCTTATCTTTGTGTGATCCCAACTTCAGTGTTTTGTTGGTGACTAACCTACAACCAAGAACATGTTATAGTGTATAATCAATGCATATAATATATAATTTTAAAGCAATAATAAAAATTATCATAAAGAAAGAACATGGATAGAATATACCTATGCATGTGTCGTGTAGTAATGGTTCTAGAGTGATGGAAAATAAAAATTTAGAAAGCAGGATTGTAATCTCATCCATCTTCTATCCAGGAAGATGAGTGAGCTTACAGTGGTCAAGTGGGTTGTACCATGGTGGTGTTATACCTAGAGTAGGGAGAGTTGGGGGGTGATCATGCCCCCAACCTAGAATAATAAGAATGGTGCATAGACTATCAAGAGTATCATTTCCAAATGAGCACAACTCTAGTGTAAAATATATGTATATGTATAACTTGGTTTAAGATAAGTGATTTAATCAAGTTCAACAAAAAAATTGATGAGACCAGATGATTTAATCCCTCTAATCACACCAAAAAAAACCAACCATTGTAGATGAGTAAGGCTCAATATAGTCTATAATAGTCTGACTTCAGTATTATTATGTTAAATTTTGATTAGACTATTAATATGTAAAATTCTATGCTATGGTAACCATCCATAAAAGAGTTTTGGAATCTAAAACTAATTTGGATTTTGTAATATTAGGCACATGTTGCATATCATATTCACCTTAGTTATGTCTTATGCCAAAACTATGTATAATAATGGTACCAATATTTATATAATTATGCTACAAATTTAAATCTGAATCATTAAACTATGTATTCTGGCCAATTTGGAAAACTATGTGAGTGTGGAGAACATGCTTCCAAAGCATTCCCCCACTATATATGGAAAAACATTTAAACTAATATAAGTACTAATGTGGAGAATATGTTTTTAAAACATGCCCCCACTATAATTTGGAGATGTTGAATACTGAATAAATGTGGAGAACATGATTCAAAAGCATGAACCATCGAGTATAAGAACTATGAAAGTGTGGAAACCATGCCCATATTGCATGCTCCTACTAAATCCAAAAAATTTTATAAGTACCATATACTGAATGAGTGTAGATAACATGCTTCCAAACCATTCCCCCACTAAATTTGAAAATTGTGCCAAGTATGGAAAACATGCTTCTATGACATGCCCCCACTAATATGCCCCCCCCCCCTCCCCCTGCCCCTCCCTGCCACCCGCCCACCGCCCCCCCACCCCCCCCCCCCCCCCCCCCCCCCAACCCATTTAAGGTGAGGGAAATATAGGAACTAGGACTTAAGTCACCTCAAAAGGATAAGGCAACTGTATAATTTGTGAATGTAACCATGTAGCATATAGAAGGAACACATCAAGTTAAGTATATCAATGAATTACATAGAACCAATGTGATCATATGTAGGCCTAAGATACATGAAAAATATCATGACAATGTCTAGATAGTAACAATACAATATCAAAAAGCAAATAAGAACACAAACAAGAGAACTCAAAAATAAATTAAAAGGTAATGGTCCAAGGAGACCAAAAACAAGGGGCATATTAAAATTTGCACAATTAAAGGGACATGACATAGTCATATGCCCATAAAATCAAGAATGACATATTCAAATGTCCACACAACAAATACTGACATATAAAAATTTGAATGTAAACCTATATAGGCATAGGGGTTGCAAGAAAAGGAGCATATTCAAATCCTTGAACAAGGAATAAAATAGAAAATTAAGACACTCAAGGAAGTGCATAAAGTAAAAAATAAGTAATTGACATAAACATGACATAATAGCCCATATATCAAATGTATTTAGAAAAAGAATTATCAAGTATATAACATATCATGCACCATGTGTAAGATATAATCATGGATAAAGACATGTGTAAGTATAGATGTACATTCAAACATGATAAGTTAGGGTGATCATCAAATCATATAACTTATGTTTATCAATATCAAAGAAGTGGATGCCCCCAATGTCTATATGACATGAGTAAAGGGAAATCCCAACTTATAGAATAGTAATTTATTATGTATTTGTGTATGCTTGTATCATACTCAAGTATAAGTGTGACACACATGTATATGTAAGAGTAAATAATTATTCCATCCATCATAATGGAACTAACAAATATATTCCAAGGAGCTAATAGAACATGCAGGTATGAAAAACATTTTTCAATTTTTGAATGTTTTTAATTTTTATTTAATTTTTTTTAATATTTGAGAGGGAAATCATCTAATGGATGGTCATATATATATCCGCACTATGAACTTGGTTTAATAATATTATGATGTTGCTAAGGAGCATGTATAGGTGTAATATCTATCATGTTAGTAAATTTTATGTTCTGTGTATGTAAAATATGACTTTGTGGTCTAGGAGAGATAATAGGAGTAATATGAGTAGGGTTTCGTGGAACCCATCATTGAGTGTTTTATGGTTTCTTTTGAATTGAAGTAATAGGTGCAAGTGTAGGTGTTCCATATGTTTGAATTAGGATTTAAGAATTTGTATCATAGTTATTTGGTAGGTTTGTATTTGGTTTTCTTATTTCACATGACATTGTACATTTAGTTGCTTACATTTATTCTCTTAATGTATGTTTGGATATGGTAAATTATGTAAAAAGTATTTTTATTTTTAAAATGTGGGTATTATATTAGTAATAAATAAATCATTGTGTATAATGAAATATAGATGGGTATAAGAATGCTTAACTATAATGATCAAGTAGAAATGGAATTACAGGTGATGTTTTTATAATCATCTCTGAAGTATCTATTGAAATATATTGTGAAGGTATATGTATCTATTTAGGTACTCATAGATGTTGTGTAAGTTTACCTTTTCCTTATGTCTCTTTAAGAAGGACCTGATGAACTAATTTGTGGGAGAGATCAGTCTTGGAATAGAGTACATTAGGTGAAGGACTTGTACTAGTAGTCATCTTCTATGAAGGTTGATGTACCATGTGTTTCTCATAGGGATCAACATGGGACCTCTCAACCTTCATAGATAAGCCTCTAGGAGAATTATTTGGAATACGTATAGATATGTCTTTTTAATATGCAATGACTTTGTGATTAACTAATTGTATAAGCTTTTTATCTATAAAAAAACACTCATTCTCTCGATGACCATTAATACCATGATAAGTGAAAAAGCGTCATGTTTTTGCCTTCTCAAATATGTGAGGTGGGTAATGTGAATTAGGATGTATTTTGATCATTTGTGTATCTAACAAAGTTCATAATATGCAATGTAGTTTATATTAGTAACAATAAAATTGAAGAGGCCATAGTTTGGTAGTGGTATATGGTCTAACTATGGGAGATTTTTTTTAAGCATATTAATTTCCTTTATACAATACCTTTATTGTTTGTTGTGTGAAATATGTAGCTGGTTTTATAGAAGGCTTTTGAAGTTTTTAAATATTCTTTCTAACTTGTTTATTTACCTTGAAAATCATATTTTTACCATGTTTGGGTTCAAATGGAGAAATAGGAAACTTGTTTTGTGTTTTCATTAGAGCACACACATATTTGTGCACATCCCAATATAAGATATCGAATGAAGTAAAGGGCTTATGTAACTCTCTTTTTATTAGTGGAGAAATAAGATCTTTCCTAAACATAAATTATATTTATAAATATGAGGGTGTATAATGTAAGGAATACAAAACATCCTTAAATCAAATAACATAATCTTGTATGGGTTCATTTTATATTTGTGTCAATGTTTGAAAATGCTTCAATGGTAATTTAGTTACGATATAATGATGAAAATGTGATATAAATACATCTACAAGTTGTTTTAAATTCTATAATTAACCATTTGGAAAAGTATAAAACTAATCAAGATCCCCTTGGGTTAAGATATGATAAAAATCCTTTAAGAGTAAGCTTTTATTTTGAGACCAATGTTCAAAAGAGTGTGTCTATTATTGTGAATGAATAATAGGATCCCCTTGACCTTCAAATAAGGAAAACTTAGTCATAACAAAGTTTAAAGAATAAGGATATTTAAACACATCCCTAACAAGTTTTTTTAATGTATTCTCCTCAAAAATATCTTCATAAGAAGAAACATGAATTTTAAGAGTATTGACTTGTCGTAAATCTCGAATGGTAGTCATAATAGAGAACATGCCATAACAAGAAGTTGAGGATTTTGATAGTGGTTTTAAAGTACCATCTGTATATAACATAAGAATGATGGAGTCTTTATCATTGTCTAAATAGGCTCATCACATGATTTGTCAATATTTGGTAAAGGAACATATATGTCTAAATCAAATTAAGAATCATTAAAATAAAATATATTTTATTTTTAATCATTAAATTTTTGTGGTTATTGATTAATAACCATTAAACTTTAGTTATTTACTTTGTTCATCAAGTTTATTATTTTTAATATATTTAATTATTGTTATGAATCATTATGTTGAATGGTATAATTTATAATGGTAGTTGAGATGGTGATAGATTTTAATCTATATGATATGTTAATAATTAATATTCAATTTCATATTTGACATCCATTAAACTGTCATAAGATAATTTCAAATTTGATGTCCATTTTACCATCATATAGAAGATAGTCGAAAATATATATCTTGGGCCTATGGTAGAATTTGGAGTCCATTTTTATTTATCATTAAAAAATAAATAAATAAAATTATACAAATAAATTGATACCACCTATTAATAATGTAACTATAAAGTATTATAATTATTAATTAATGTTGTAAATGAAAAATCTAAGTTGTACACGTTGAAATTGATATCTTTCAACATTTTTTAAGTAATATTTAAAATATTTATACATAATGAAATTGAAAGAAAGATGTCACTTATAATTTTTTCACAATATTATACTTTATTCTATGGTAATTTGAGTTTAAAAAATATCTGAAGCAGTTGTTAGGTTAGAGAAAAAGAGAATAATGTAAAAATATTGAACTGGAACTTATTAGTGAATATCAAAACTATATGTAGATGGATTCGAGTTAATAAAACATATAATTAAATATATTATAAAAATATATGACAAAGTGTAATGAATATTTATATGTAATATTAAAATACATAAATAACACATAATATTTGGATTTAATATTTTGTTGAATACATAAACTACGCCTAAGTTAAATTAAGTATCATAATATATGTAAATTATAATCAACAATATTTAATTTATTTTTAAATTAAATATATATTTAAAATTATGGATTTTAACTTTATTTAATGATTTTACATTGGATTCTAGGTTATTTTCAAACTTTTGTTGTAAAATGAATTTGTTTGTATTTATTTGAAACTTTCTAGATATTGTTAACCACTTTTAAATCTTTGAATATGACATCATTTAAATCATATAGATTATTATAATTAGATCTCACAACCATATAAACATTTTTGTTTAGAAATTGGAAACTATGAAATAAAATTCTCGTCCTTTTTATTGAATGTTGCCTTCTACTTTAATTGTTGTTTGTTGGGTTTGCACCACCTTAAAGTCCTGTGTAAATTGAACATCACAAATAGATATAATATAACTCTACACCAAAATATCACTCAAGTATAAGTTATCAATATATAAATAGAGGAACTTAGAGAGTCAATCTATCACATATTATTGAGGAAACAAAGATGCATAATTAGATAACAAGATCCACAAGTGTGGGTATCTATTAGGAATTTGTATAAAAATAGTTGCAACATTCATCACATGAATTTGAATAACACCTAAATATCTCAACCATATTATTTATAATTATCCTAATCTACTTTATTAAATTCATTTCTCAACTATTAAACTACTAATTACGAATCTATTATATGATAATCTTGTTCATATTTAACATACTTAGGCACATTCTATTACTTACAATGTTGTTTCTACCATTTGAATTCCCATGCTTACAATAATATTTTCCATCATCAAAGTTGCTTAACCCTAAATTTGGAAGATATGTGGGGTATCTTAGGTTGAAAATATAGAGTAGTCTAGGGTACAAGAGTGATAAACAACCTCTATTGTAGGCTAATTAATAGAAAACTCAGAAAAAGAGTATTCTAAATTTATAAAATTAAGATTGTTAAAAATATTAAAGTATAACTACTGATAAATATTACAGTAAAATGGAAATAATGATACCTATATGGTTTACTATGCATATGCAAGTCTGAACAAGAACATATTGGAAGTGGACTAAATGATGATATTAGAATAGTTGTTAGTTTTTGGAAATATCCTTTATGTGGCCTTAGATGCTTGCATTAGATATAGATAGTTACATCGGCGTAGGTGTCTAACTCTATTGTAAGTGTCCCATATGAAATATTAAATCTATATAGATGTGATTAATTGGAGCCTCTTGGTTTTTCTATCAATTTTCTTTTGATGTCTCTAGATTGAGTGCATAGGCTTTCACTCTTTGTCAAATGATTAAAACATAGATCTTCACCCTTAGAGTGATTATGGGTAAAATAGGTTAATGGGCTCATGGTGTCGCACTAACTGTAATGACCTCTTTGTAAATGGGTGATACCTACATAGCCTATACTCTAAGGAGCTCCTCAAACTTATGTTATTTTCCCCTGTGTGTTGGCTTGTGTGTGCACAAGGGTGAAATGTGTGATCAACAAATTCATGCAATGACATAGATTATAACTTGGAAAAGTGATGCATGGGTTGATCTTTGAATTCTTCATACCTATAGAAAGACTGCTTCTATGACTGATATTGAAATAGGGATAAATTGGATAGATTTACTCACTTAAATGCTTAATGGAGTGATTTTTTGTATATTTCCTTGTGAGTTGTATGTGATTTCTAGGTGAGGAATTAATGATGGTTTGTCTTATACATAACAAAACATTTTAGAAATATATTTCATTAAATCACTCAGGCTAACCTTTTGGATACATTTATTTTTCAAATTGGATGAGTTTTGGGCACTTGACACTTTATAGGAAATGGATAGTTGTGTCAGTGCATGTGTCCATATGGGACACAAGTGTATCAAGAACTAGAAAATAGGTATAGGTCCATAACTATAAATGAGGGATAATAATCAAGTTTACATATTTTTTGCATATTATAGAAGGCCAAGGTCATCAGAATAATAATGGTCAAACTAAGAGATAAGCAATTTAGTAGAAAGAGGCATCAAATGCAAACATTTTTGTAGCATTAAGGTATATAATTCAAAGGTATATCCATGATAGGTATGTTCCAAGTGTAAAAGAGTGAGATATTAAATAAATCATATTTTAGTATCTGCACAAGCCATATAAAAATTTGGGCCTTTTCTTATCCAAGAGATTAAATAGACATGTAATTTAGGATGAGATTAACTTCATGCATAAATGTAGTGTGTGTTGACATCATAATAAATTTTCAATGCATACTATTGAATTTCACAAATGATTCCATTTTTCCTCCATTTCATAATCTTCCACATTTAAAAATCATGTCATAAAATACTAATGTTCTCAATGTCACATTATTCACTTCCCTATTATAAATTCAATGTATTTGAAAATTACATTGCACATTTATATATTTTTTTTCGTAAAAAAATTGAAATGAAAAATATAAATTAAAATATTTAATCCTAAAACAATAAATAAAAATAAGGTTATAAATATTTTTTAAATGTGTAGCTCCCATATTTGGTTATATATTATGGTATATCTAAGTTCATTAGCTCCAGAAATTGGCTCCAACAAAATACCCCAAAAATTGACCTTCAATTATCTTCACATAACTTATCATAATTGCATTTCATTAATTGTTTTGTTTAACCAAATATTGATGTTTTATTGTAATGTTAAAGGAGAGGTATTTTGGTTTTTGTTCTCACTTTTGGTTTGTTATAAAAAATATAGATTCTAAATGGATTTTCATGTCAATAAAAGATAATGAGTTGAGAAATATTTAAACTTATAATTGGTAAAATATCCCTAAAAAACCATATTTTAGGTCTATGCAGTTCATAAATAACCAAAATATAAAATCCCCTATTCTAGTTTAAATCCCTTGTTCTAGACCATTTAGAGATAACAAAAACACTGTTAAAATCCCTTATATCAAGAAGTGTGTTCCTTTTTCTTATAATGTTTGAATTTCAAACTTGTAATATGGTCTTGTATAATGCTATAAAATATTAAAGGTTTAATTTAAAGTTGGTTTGATAAGATATTACATGATATAGAACCTACACAAAATCACAAATGTCTTCAATTTCAATGTTTTGCATATGTGTGAACCAACATCAATCAATAAATCTTAGATATTAACCATCCAGGAGAAAATGTTCTAAATAATTGATGTCTCAAGTGAATTAATATTGACTCATAATCCCTACATAATATTTCCATGAGACAAAAAAATTGTGGCCAGTTTATAGTTGTAAACAACCCATATAGAAAAAGGGTAACCCTAAGAAGAAAATAAAATCATTCTAGTCCATTGAAGTCATTAGAGTCAAAAATTGAAGAAAATGAATGCTTTAATATAGATACTATAGAGTCAATTCTCAACTTTACACACCTATAATATATTACACCTAACACTTTCTAATGAAAGGAGATCTTTATTATATTGTCATAGGCTAAAATGTTTGAAACCAACTCTACTCATAAATGTCCAATAATGCATAACCTAATTTATGTATCACATGTATAGTTAGAAAATAAAATGAAAATAACATTGGTTTTATGGGAAAAACCACATTAAAATAAAAATAAAAAATGCATTTAACTTTAGATAAAATAAACCTCTCTTAATGAATAAATAATGTTTAACCCTAAAATGGGATCTAGATTGTGGTTATCTAGATTGGTGAAGGGGTATATAGAAATGAAATGGAATAATGATGATAAATTGATCTATAGTAGGCCAATTTGATGCTAAAATAAAATATGAGAATACAACAAAATTATTATGTTAATATAGTTTGAATATGTAAAGTAAAACTATGTTAGATATAGAAATGATAAAGAAGTGATTTACTTAGCTTGTTTTGATGCTAATGTAGTTATGGATCTGGAACAAGTTGAAAGTAGGTAGAAAGGAGATTCTATAAAAATCATAAAATTATATATTTCACACCTATTATCAACCAAAGTTTTAACTTTGAGGAGGTTTTTCAATCCTCCTCACTTAAGTGATAGAATGGAGACACCTTTGGGGTGTGGGTGGCCTAATAAGGTGAATCTCTAGATAATATTAACTCCCTTGATGATATCATCTTAAAAATACTAATAGACCTATTACTTGTAAAATAAAAGGGTAAGAGAATTGAAAGTATCCTAACTTAGGAGGTGGTGCACCAAACTAATTAATCTCTACCAACCAACTACATGTGCACATGTAGACCATGAGACTAATCTAAACATACGTTACTCCTAATATCAATCTCTTCATCAACATTTCAATGTGGAGGTTGTGATAGATGATTAAGATATGTGAACTAATCAAGAGGTCTAAAATGACATTAATTAACATGTAAACACACTCAACCTTTACACTTCAGTTGAACACTTCACATGACCTGCAAGAAAAACTTTCAAACTACATATAGGTGCTAGAATAGGATAACATGTCAAGGAAAACTAAGCATATCACTTAACAAGATCAACTATCAATACATACACACTAAGTACAATCATATAAGGAGGTAATAATATTAATATTACTGATAAAAGGCACACAAATGAGTAGGAATTTACCATACTCAGGTGGAATATCCATTACAAGCCATTTAAGACTATATATATATATAGAGGAGGAAGTGAGAAAGAGAGAAAGAGGCATAGGAGTAACTCAAATGACAAGTATCACTTCATCCAAGTCATTTATAGTCCAATAGGATAGTTTAATATCAGTTTTATACATCTCCTTGGCATGTGTTGGTTGCTTGATGATGATATTTTGGAGGAAAGGTGTATAAGAGACTCTATCTCTCTAAATGACTCATCAACCTTGTTTGAAATTGTCTATTTTTTTCCCTAGTGTACACAGCCTAAATTGGTCAAGAGAACACACATATTATGTCTTTTAAAAGTCCTTTCATAGGAGACTCTGATTGGAGAATATGAGTTTTATTCACATTTAGCCAAGTCCTTTTACCTAACTTGTCTTGGTTTTACTACATTCCCTAGACATCTTTTTGCTTATTATCAAACATCCATAACATTTTAGACTTAACCATTTTAGGCCTAGGTACATATTTTAGGTCTAGACCCATCCCCATAAGCCCCACATCTCCTAGACAATAGTGCCAAAATAGGAATATAGCGCTAAAAAATAGGGGCATCTAGTTCCAACACTATTGTCCAAGTCCAAATTTGGCCCCAACAATCAATTTCTTCTTTAGGATGAGTCTTACCCATTTTCTTTACTTCATTCTTAAGTTTTCCCATGTTGGCCTAATGCAAATAAATCTCTAAAATTTGAAATAATGAGTCTCTTATATAAAGGACTACACAAAACATTTTATATCTAACACTTACTATTTTAGCACATTAGACATAATAAAATCAATCAATAGTATAGCTTAGCTTCTCTACATCACACATAGATTTTCATTTTTGATCAAGGAAGGGCCTAGGTGAAATCCATTCTTGCATCAATCATGCATGTTCCCTAAGGGAGAATTACATCAGATCTAAGACCCTATCTTGAGGGTTTATGTAAGCAGTAATAAGAATAACATGGGTTCTTGATTGTGTGATCATTCTTCCCACAACACAATTTTTTCCCCTTTTTTCTTTGATTTCCTTTTTTATTTATAGGTATGTAGGTTAATATAGGTATCAAAGATAGAATCTAACACACATTGAGCTTTGTATAGTCCCTAGATTCAATATTTCACTGATAAAGTTTCATAGGCCTACTAATCAGAACCCAAAAACGTCAAACCACTAGGACAATAGTGATGAAAGTGGACAACAACTCCAAAAGTGGACAATAGTGCTAGAAAGTGGACTAAAATCCTAATTAGTAGGGTGCCCTCAATTTGGCACTCGTATCCAATCCAAAAAAAAAGTTTTGGGTCTTGTTCGTGATAGTTTTCCATCCCTACACAATAATTTCTAAACTCTACATCAATCATTTCAACCTAGAATAAGCTAAGTTAATCTTTCTTTGTCTTCTCTTTCCTATGTAAATTGAGTTGATCAAATTGGAAAAAACTTGTATTTTACTACGTAAAACTATAATTATCTCCCTATTCTAGACCTTTATTTTCTTAGGAATTAAACCCCTAATTAACAAAAATAATAAAACATTTGGTGAACCCAACTTACTTCAAATAAAACCTAAAACCCTAGCTACACTTTAGGTTTTTCCTTCTTGTCTTGAGAAAAAATTTAATTTCCAAAATTCTAATTTTTGTATTAATTTTTGTGCATTTATCATATTCAATCCTATTTTTAAAATTTAAAATTATTGTCTAATTTTTAAAAATTCTAAAACCCTAGATTTTAAAAATAGGTCATCAAACAAAAAGCCTCACTTCCTTGCCAATTTTAGAAAACTATTTTGTATTTTTTGCAAATCAATTACCTTGTTAAAAATCATTTCAAAATTAGTAGTTTCTTGTGCAAAAATTTAATTTCCAAAATTCTAATTTTTGTATAAATTTTTGTGCATTTATCATATTCAAAACTATTTTTAGAATTTAAAATTATTACATAATTTTTTAAAATTTCTAAAACCTTAGTTCAAAACCCTAGATTTCCAAACTAGGTCCTAAAACCTCAAATTACCCTCCCTTATAATTTTTAGAATAATAATTTGAAATTATTGCAAATTATTTTGGTTATCAAAAGTAATTTTCAAAATTCAATGTTAGTAGTTCTTTATTCATTTATTTGCTTTATAGTAATTTTAAAAATTCTCTTTGGTGATAAAATGGCCATAAAGGCAATTCCTCTTTCTCATCCCATAGATCAATTTCTAAAAGTTTCTTACAATTATGACAATGATTGGACAAATTTGCAAAACTGAACATCAGCTAAAACTATAGAAAATGAATTCATATATAGTGAAGATAATGACTATTTTTGTAATGAAAGATATGATGATGTACATAATGATGAGGGTGAATCACAAATAGATGACTCTTTTGCTCTTAAACCCATCTCTTTTATTCATTCGTTCAATGAAAATACTTTTGATAAATGGGAAAGATACTTCTCACCTCATTCTCCTAGGCACAATATAAAAAATACAAAAATTAATCATGCACTTCCAAGTGAACCTCTTATTGGTGATGATTTTATTCCATGTGAACCTAATCTATATCTACCTTTTGCTACTTCTATGTTCAAAATACAACAATATAAATACAATAGAATCAAAGTACCAAAGCATAGTTTGAATAATGCATTATAAATCTTGGATGGATGCTAATGATATACATGGTAACCATGTTCCAAAGACATTCATAAAAGCCACATTGCCTAAGCATTTTCAGAAACCATCATTACCTCACTTTGATGGAACTAGGGATCCATTTGCACATATTCAGGCCTTTCAAAAGGCTTTGCCACCTCATGTAAGTTATATGGTTTTACTCAAGTTATTTTAGTAGACATTAGTAGGGGAATCACAAAATTGGTTCTTTCACACATATGATGACTTAGAGGAGGCATTTCTCAAAAACTACATTGTTGACATGGGCCCTCGTGTTACATATGAGAAACTTGCCACACTACATTAGAATTATTTAGAGCCAGTTAGTGAGTATATCTTAAGATTCAAGTCTAATTTGTTAATATTGATATACAAACCAATAGATCTATATATTCAATGTATCTTTATCAATGGCTTTGCCAACCTCTCCTCAAACATCTACTATATCAGATAGAGCCTTGTTTCAGACATTTATATTACATAGTTCTATCTTTGGAAAATAAATTGGGATTAATTAAGGTAGACTCAATTGATCGAATTACTTTAGAATTCACAATAGCACCTTCAGATACAATTCCTACCACTTAGCATCCACCATGTCTTAGAAAAGACAAGAGATGACAACCTAAAAAGTAACCAATTAAGAACAAAGAACAAGTTTTCATAACACAACCTACAATATGCACTATACAGAATAATAGTAAAGCACCACTATAGTTTGATTTAGAGTGAGATATCCCATCTATCATATTATCATCACCACTAGATAAGAGGTTAATCACATTACCTTCTATTCACCAATGAGATCTGCATCTCTTACATAGATAACGACACCAGCCCTTTTGTAATTTTCATCATATCCATGGACATAATTATGATATTTGTGATGGAATCAAAGATTGCATTAATAGATGTGTTGATCATGGCATTATCACATTCACATAGGGTGAGCAAAGATATCCTCCATTATGGAACCCTAGACTTCATTCCTTCATGATTGAGTCATCCCAAGACATTCTTTTACAAGAATTAGTAGTCACTCATCATGAGTGTAATGCAAGTTTTAGGACAAAATCTCACAGGAGATCTTCTATTCCAAAAATTCAAAAAAATTGGAAACTATTACAACAAAAGCAACCCACATATAGTAGTGTAGTCCATGGTATACATAGTGTAGTTCCATATACTTATCCAACAGAGTCCCAGGCACCACAATAGAGTACTATTTTAGAGTGATATTCATTACAATCAAATTTTTTAGGGTCCTATCTCATGTAGCAATCTACTATGATTAAGACTAGTTAAATCCACATTACAAAGTAATTTTTTAGAGATATATTCATTACAACCAAGGTTTTAGGGTCCTATCTCGCATAATAACCCATTACAATTAAGATTAAATGAGCCCTCAACATAGGTTTTAGCTCCATCTCAATTTATTACATGTTCATATACATCATAGTCAAGGCCATAGGGTATTTGGTTACAAATAGATGAGCCTTCTTCGTAATAGACAATATCAACTATAGAGCACATTCCTACACAACATGAGCAATATGGGAAATTTTTCATATGGTCAATAGGGTTTAGATAGTGATACAACATAGTGTGATACATTATACATTTAGTTCAATATTAGTTCATAGCTTCACTTAGTAGAGCAATGATAGATCCAAAGGTCTAGCTAAACTTTGTATTCTTGAGCCACTCTGAAGGAATTAATACACACACAAGTGCTATCCTACTTTTCCCCTACCAATAATAAAAATTCTTGATTCCAAACATCCATCCCTAACTAGAACTAGACTATCCAGTCCAAACTTTACCAAATAAAACTTATCCAAACCTTATTTTACCAATATTCAACCAAATCAACTTATCTGAATAATTTTCAAATGTTAAAACCAACTCAAATTTATCCAAATAGATTCCTAATTACCACAACAAACAAATTTTTGCTTATATACAATTACAATCCAAAATCAATAAACCTAACATCATATTTATCAAAATATCACATTAAAACATATCAAAACATTGAATCACATATCCAAAGTACCAATTTACCAAACAAATGCAACAATCAAAATCAATACTAGATCAACCATTTCCAAAATCAAACTAACATCTATATATGTATCAAAAATAATTTGAACATATACATCATGTCAAAGTAAAATCAATCATGAATAGGGGTCATGCCCTTACTCTTGGTCTCACTCTCTCCTCCCATGCTAGTCCCATAATCATGTCTCACACTCAATGATCTTGTACCTCCTCAAGATCTTGAATGCCTTTTATGTGAATTGTATCGCTCTAACAGATAAACATACACCTCACACAAGTTTTCATGTCACCACTAAAGATCCATGTAATCATCCACAATATTTAAAATCACTGATCCATAATTAGGAGGACGCATCCTATGCCTATCTTGCTTAGCCCTCAGCTCATCTCTCTCTCTTGCTACCTTAGCATATGTTGTTGTAGCTATAGTAGCATGGTCCAACAAATGATCATACACACCAACTATAACAATCACTTTATCTATCAAACCCTCCTCTATAGCATCATCAAGAACATACTATGTAAGCTCACACAGGGTAGACTTAATGATAGTCTCCTAAAACACATCATCCCCACCACTAACCTTAGCTAGTGCATCACCATGTACACCTCCCATCCTGCCTTCACACATAAGAAAGAAAACACTACATTAGATAGGTAAAATCAAAATGCAAACTCAAGCACAAACATAGAAATAATTCAAATACAATTGTTGACTACTTCCCATCATCTGGATCAACTCAAAATCCTCATACATAGGAACATCCACTCTATTATTGGGGTATAATGGAGCCCACTACTTACTTTCCCACCATGACATATATCCCTTGATACATCCCATGTCATCCACATCAAGAACACCTATAATAGCATATTCTACATCCATAGGTAAAGGTGCCAACTCAACCTCAACAAGTCTGACATGAGCCCTAGCTCTTGCTAGTGCTCATGCACTCCTCAACCATACCCATGATGTAGGAGGAACATCATATTGAAATATAAACTACCTCATCATATGCTCATACTAAAAGTGATAATAAAATATAGGCTAATGATCATGTAACCAATAACTAACCCTAATATACCATAGCTTCTCTCCATCCTCAAGCCATCCCAAGAATCCTCTATATGGCCTCCATATGATATCATGGGTGACTAACCTATCCAGTACCATCTTATAGTGATCTATCCCATAGGATTTGATATCTAACTCACTCATCCATCACTCACTAAATGATTATGGATATGCCCATCTCACCCTTAGTAACCCAATAGGTGTCATAACTACTATGTGCTCATATGGCTAGTAATGTAACAATGTGGCCACACCCACACCACTACTAAATGCCTCCTGAGTAAATCTATACAAATCCTTGTACAAGTGGGAAAGCATATTCCTACCCCGTGAGAATACTATACCATACATCTCAATACTATTAATTGCCCTATGGATATTATAGGAAATATACACTCCACTACCATCCATAGTGGAAAACAAGGCTAACAACATAGCTAATCATTTTTACAATCACAAAACACTCGACTACATAATCATTATCAAAAGCACATCAATATCACTACCTTAGCAATGTATTACTATAGTCACCCTAACAAAGTATCTCGATGATCGATTAATGAAATCTATACCTATATCATCCTATAATATCACACACCACCCACTAATTAATAAATGCAAAATCTAGTACACATCCTCCAAAGTAATACTAATCTCCCCAATAAGAAGCTAAAATGTACAAGTATCAGCATTCCATCTCTCACATAAGGAAGTAATAAGACACCTATCCCATTGTACAATACCTAGGTCACATACATGACCCAATCCAACCCTATCCATCAGAACACACTTATCAACTGACAATGTCAACATCCTCAGTGTCTCCATAACCTGGCCTCTATATAACTCTCTCATCTATACCTCACCCTACAAAACACACTAGAAAGTAATAGATACATCAGGTAAATATGACAAGTAAATAACTAACTATACAACAATAAATAACAAATAAAAAATTGTAAAAGACATCTACAAAGGACATTAACATTGTAAAAGGAAACTAACATTGGAAAATAACATTAGAACCTGGACAATAGCATTGAACCTTGGATAGTAGCATTGCCTCTAGGACAGGAGCATTGGAATTATTCAAGCATTTTTTAAACTACTCATAATAGCTTAGAAATGATTAAAATAAACTTTTAAATAGGTAAAAGTCAAATGACCAGCTTACTCACTAGGATAATATCCCCATTAGCCTCAATCTAAGATTTCATCTACTCAAAACATGTCACAAAAGGTGATCATATCCTTGATATGTCTTCCACTCTATAACTCCAACTCTCAAATTAGTCAATGCATAAATCAATCAAGATTTATTAAAATTTTCCTATATCAAACCATTTTTTCATTCAAATAAAAATACTATTTTTCCCATAACTTGAGCACCATAGCTTCATTTTATAAACTATTTTGATTCTCAGAATCATAATGATGACACCTTCAATATCACATAATCTCTACTCTTTCACTAAGTAATCCACCTAATATAGTATACATACACCTTTCTCATACACAAGCATACAAATTGGTCCCCACCAATTAATAGTCATTCAAAACATCCAAGCAACCTATTCAAACAATAAATTAAAGATACCTTTCACTCCCAAGTAATTCAATTCCACCAATTCAACACTAGACTCTTAATAAATTCAATACATACCAATTCGGTTCTTATATATTCCACCACTAATCATCACTTTTGGATCAACCTCCTTCATCATAGATCTCATCCTCTCCCTAAAATGGGGCATCATTCCTACGGTTCCTATTTTCTACACTTATACATCACATCTATCTACTCTCATAGATGGATACACCATGGTTCTCACACTTTTAGCAGTCAAATTATCAACATTGCTCAGCTCAGATTGATCAAAACATACAATGATTCATATTATGTAGGTCATTCAACATTGGATTTTTTTACACCTCTAGTATTCAGATTATCAACATTACTCAGCTCAAATTAGTCAAGATTATATAGTGGTTCATATCACAGTGGATCACTTAGCATTACTCAGCTCAGATTGGTCAAGATTACACAGTGGTTCATATCACATTGGGTCACTCAACATTATTTAGGACATTTAAAGGGATACACAATAAATTTATAGATATACAAACTATCCAAATACCATATTTGGGGGCATGTACATTATTACACACTTCACACATACAACTTCATACAACATGACATAATTATAAACTAGAAAATAGATTATATGCATAGTGTAAGGCACATTATTTTGATCTCTAATTTTTCACATGTGACATGACACGATAAATCATATCACATGTGGTTATATAGATTTACAAATTATCTAGATGCATCACTCACATACTAGATTTGGGGGCATGACATAGGTGTTCATGTCGTTCATGTTCTAGGATTATACAATTAGGATGGTAGGACATAACATATTATTTTCACACATTTTCCAATATTTTTGGTTTACACTTAGGTATTACTTAGGTTGTCACTAAGTTGGACTGCATGATCATCTACAGTGATTGGTCCATAGTATTACTTAGACTCAAACCTAGGATTTTATGTGGGATAGAGGATAGGCATTGGTTTTGGACCTCCGAGCACTTCTTAAATCCATTTTAGATTATTTAGATTTAGTATAAGAGGCATCTATTACATGGATTCCTTATTTCTATAGGAATTATTCAAATTAAATATAGGGGGCATATATTAAAAGTATTCCTTATTTCTCCTAACACTATTTAGATTCTTCATCCACTTCCCTGACTAGGAAGTTGGACCCTTTTTAGTACACTTATCTTCACACATGTAAGTTTAGGTATGCATCTTCTTTTTTTCTTTTACTCTAGTACTTCATTCAATTACATCACTAGATTAAAAGCGGGGTAAATGTATACACCCTAAATTGGTTAATCAAACACACATATTATGTATTTTTATAGTCCTTTCACAAGAGACTCTGACTAGAGAATATGAGTTTTATTCACATTTATCTAGGTCCTTTTATCTGACTTGTCTTGGTCTTAATACATTCCTTAGACATCCTTTTTCTTATTCTCAAACATCCATATCATTCCAAACTTAACCATTTCAAGCCTAGGAGTATATTTTAGGTATATACCCATCCCCATAGGTCTCACACCTCTTGGATAATAGTGCCCAAATAGAAATAGAGCATTGAAAACTAGGGGTGTCTAGTTTTTGGTGCTATTGTCTAAGTCTAATTTTGGCCCCAATGGTTAGTTTCTTCCATAGGATGAGTCTTACCTCTTTTCTTTGATTTTTTCCTAAATATTACCATGTTGGCCTAATGTGAATAAAGCTCTAAACTTAAAAATAATGAGTCTCCTATATGCAGGACTACACAAGGCACTTTATATCTAGCACTTACTATTTTGGCACATTGGACATAATAAAATCAATCAATTATATAGCTTAGCTTCTCTACATCACACATAGATTTGCATGATTGATCAAGGAAGGGACTAGGTGAAATTTATTCTTTCATCAGTCATTTATATTTAATATGCATGTTCCCTAAGGGAGAACTAGATCAGATTTGAGATCATAGCTCGAGGGTTAATGTAGTCAATAATCAAAACATTAGGGGTTTTTGATTATGTGATCATTCTTCCCATAACCTAAAATTTCCACCTTTTTACTTTGATTCCTTTTTTTTTTTCATGTATGAAGGTTAATAAAGGTAATGAAGATAGAATATAACACATAGTGAGATCCACATAGTCCCAAGATTAGATATTTTATTGACATAATGTCACAAGCTTGCTAAGTAGAACCCAAAAAAGTTAGACCACTAGGACAATAATGTTAGAAGTGGATAAGATCTCAAAAATTAGGCAAAAGTGCTATAAAGTGGAATAAAATTCTAATTATTAGGGTGTCCTCAGTTTGATGTTCCTATCTAATCCAAAAATAGAGTTTTGGGTCCTGTTCATGACAATTTGCCATCCCTACACAGTAATTTGTAGACTCTAAATCATCTATTTCAAACCAGAATAAGCTAATTTAATATTTATTTTCCTTCTCTTTCCTATGTAAATTGAGTTGATAAAATTGGAAAAAAACTTGTATTTCACTACATAAAACCAAAATTCTCTCCCTATTCCATACCTCTATTTGTTGAGGAATTAAACCCCTAATTCCCAAAAAGAACAAAATGCCTAGGAGTCACAAGCCCATATTTGAAACTTAAAATTCTTGATCAAGATTATTCAATATATAAAACACCATTATAGTCCAATTCTATGTCCATTCGATCTTGGGGGAGGATGAGAATTGAGTTTCACATTTGTTCATGCTACCAAGAACCTATAATTCAATCCTCTTAACGAAAGATTGATCATATTTATTCTCTTAGACATAGTTATCCACTTGGAAACTATATTATCATCATGAATAATTATAAAATAACTTTATAAGTTACACAATACCTATATCTTGTCTCAACAACACTCTACATATGGTTAGGAAGATATAAGCCTCAAAACCCTATAAACTAGCTCTAAGAGGAACTCTTTTAGGCTAAAATCCATACATTTCATCCCACACGTGTGAGATAGTGACTCATTTAGGTGATATTAGGTGTGTATAGTTCATTCAAGTAGTTTTATGCCATTAAATGACATTTAAATCCATTATAAGAACTTATATCTCCATCGAGCTCTTAGAAGGGTTTAGAGAGGGTTTAAAGTGGCCTATCATCTTAAGGATGATTCATAAAGATGAATGACTCAATCCATAAAATAATGCCATAATTTTTTAGAACACATTATTTCCCTTCAATTTATAATATCTTTAGTTCCCATTAAAATTATCCTACAACATCCAAACATAAAACTAAGACTTCTCAAGCTTTTGACAATGCAAAGCAGGGTTTGAGGGTGGTCTTAGTTCTTAATAATTATTCATAAGGCATAGTGTCTAGATAATAATAAATTCAATTAATTATAATAATTATATCACCCTAAAATCATCCTATATCCATTTTCCACCATGCACATCCTCCATAGAGTTTCTAATCACAAAATAGTAGCCTTTCGGGCTTGTAGGACTGTGTGTGAGACCAAGAGAGAGGTTTTTTAGATGGAAAAACCTCAAAGTGTATTTTATTATTTTAAATAACTATAATAGTTATATTAAAACCTATATTATGTTTCTACATGGCCCCCAATGTGCACTTCATTTCCAAAAGGTTGTATAACCCTTTCACATTTTGAGGGTTTGTAGGCCATTAGGCTAGTTTGGCCCTAATGACCTTATTTGAGGTTTGCTTCATAATTAAAAGGATCCAATACTTGTGAAAAATAATAATAGGATATTTTAGACCTTTATTTACCATTATAAACCCAATATTATATCAAATTTTAATATGTCTTTACACATGTGTAGATAAACCTTAAAATCTCCATTAGGCTTGTGGGTGTATAGTCTAGGTCTCTTGAATGTTAGGCTTTGAAAATATTTATGAAATTGGTTTTGAGTCTCTCCAAGGGATAATAATATATTATAATTTCACCCTAACTTATCTGACTGTAAAATGCTTTAAACCTCTAGTTTTATTCATCTTCATACAATCAGCCATGTAGGTGATGATTTAGGCTTCTAGGCATAACTCAACTTTTTGACCTTTACACCTTCATTCATATTAAAAAATTATGATGAACATATTATTTATCTTAAATTAGGTATATAAATCTCTTATTTCCTTCTCATATCTTCCATATATCTTTCTTTCATTAAAATTCATCATTCAAAACAAGGTATATCCCATTTCCTCGAAAATAGAGACCTACAAGTCTATAAACATATAGGTATGCATTTTCATTGTTTTAAGCACTTTATGATGAATTATTGGATAATATTTGAAATAAAAAATATTTAAATTGATTCAAGACAATATTCATTAGGTTATTACCTTCAAACTCCACTAGCAATGCAAGTTTTATCTCTCAAATTATTTCTTATGCAGGAAGACTTTTACATAGTCTCAAGTAAACATTTACTATAGGTTTGACTTATAATAGTTGATGTTTTAATTATTAAATACATATAATAATAATATTTAAATTTATTTTAAACCAATTCCTTCATTAGTTTCTTGAGATTCACAACCAAATCCATGTTGGCCTTCTACTAGCAGGTTATGCATAATCAACTGATGGAAATGAGAATTTGATCCTTTTTCCATTTTTTGAATTAAACATAATTTTAAGAGGTATAAATTGGTTTTAAATATTAAAAAAATACCACATAATCCTAATTATTACTCCTTTTATGCAATAAAGGCTCTCATGAACTAATATTCTACCTGTAATCTGTTAAAGTCTGTAACTTGGTTCTAAACTAGCATTCCTTCATTGTTTTAGCCTACTTGGTGCTTGAAAAAGAATTAATTAGGATTTTAATAAGATTTAGGGGATGATATAGGTTATTTTAAGATCATGTGGGTTGAGAAGACACTTATTTTAAGATCATGTGGGTTGAGAAGACACTTAAAACAATAAAAAACAAGCGTGTAACATCTCTCTTCTTCCTATAACTTACCAGAAATGGATATTTCTTGCCTCCTTGAGTTCACACATTCCAATTGAAAATTTAAAGATCATATGGAAGGATATAAAATAACCCATATATACTATCTAATTTAATTCATTCTTCCAATGATATTTAAACTACTATTTCAATGGTAAAAGTGAGCTAGTGGGGTTTTTTATAGGGTTTTAGACCACACTACCTTCTTAACATTTGTTCATAAATCCTAGCCCATAGAACCATATAATAATGCTTGGAAATTAAATTTCATTAGGTGACCAATATTTGGCCAATATATTTTTTCCTATCCTTCTCTCTCCTTTTGATACCAAGCATTTGAAAATAGCCATTGTGATCTTGTCAAGAGCTTGATGGTAGAAAGGAAGTTTTTTTTGCATGATTTGGACATGTGAAATCTTATTCATCATGAATTTGACCTAGGTAAGATTAATAGACACATTTTGAATCATTTCCACCTATAAATGAGTCCTTCAAATCTATATAAGTAACTAAAGTGCCTTTTTTTGGCATTGAAACTGTAATAACTAACATTTTTTCTAATTTGAAACTAACATATCATGAAATGTGCCTACCAATTTCACATTATAAAACTTATCACAAGTCATTTTAAAGTATATTTCTCTATTGTTTCCACATTTTAGGGTTTAAAATGGTCTTTGACAAATGCAAACATGTTAGTGGCATATAGAGAAGTTTCAAAATTACTTATTAACCTTGGGTATAACATGAAACCTATAAGACATTAAAAGATCCTCTAAACATGTTAAAAAATCATAATAAACCCCCTTTCACATGGAAAATAATGAATTGTGTAAGGAAAAGTCACTAGAAGGCTTAAA
Source organism: Torreya grandis (assembly GCA_037957365.1). Taxonomy (NCBI): domain Eukaryota; kingdom Viridiplantae; phylum Streptophyta; class Pinopsida; order Cupressales; family Taxaceae; genus Torreya; species Torreya grandis. Next base: position 1,459,733 of record JARHVA010003954.1, on the reverse strand, counting down.
CAAGCTAGAAACAACTTTACCTTAACTTTTCCAAAAGAACCTTAAACAATGCTAAACATAAAAGAGATACCACCCTAATAGACTATTTGAAGACCCTAGATGGATATCAAAAAATTTGAAATGATCTAGCTAGAAAGTTTTCTATAAACCTAGTCTATGGTAGCCAAAATTTTGCTAACAATAACTATGGCTCTTTATATAGTAATGATATCCTAGTTTGGTTACATTGATTCTATAATCTTGGTTTGATGCTACTATTGTGTATGGAATATCTTCTGAAATAGGATGTAACCACTTGTATGCCTTTGGGTTTTAAGTTTTATTCACTCTATTACATTCAAATTTGGGTCATGGATAATCAATACTTGTGAAATGAAAAAACCCTAACTTTTCATCTACAATGTGACCTTGGGGAAAATGGGTTAGTGGGCACATGGTGTCGAGATGACCCCAATGACCCCTCTATCAAAGGACATTACTTATATACAAAATACTTTAAAAATATCCTCAAATTGATGTAGTTATCCCTATGTGTTGGCTTGTGTGTGAATCATATAATGTGTGTAAAGCAAGTATAATAGTGTCCTAGATTGTAGCTTAGTAAATTGAGCCCTTGGGATACTCATTTAGTAATTTAAACCTGTAAATGTGTAATCCCTATGATTGGTATGGAAATAGGAATAAATAGAGAATCTTTACTCAATGGATTGCTCTTTGAATTCTCTTTTATCTAATTACTAGGTGAGAAATGGAGGGTTGAACTTATATTTATATCAACACACTTTGAATAATAAATCACATTAAATCACTTAGTTTGACCATAAGGATACATGCCATTTGTAAATTAGATGAATTTAGGGCACTAGAAACTTGCATTGGGATAAGACACTAGTGTTGATGCTAGTATATGACCCAGATGTTAGTGTCCAAGGAGTAGAAAAAAGGTGCATGTTCAAAACTTGTAGAGGTGGAATATAATTACAATTTAAGCATTCTATTCAAGATAGAAGTTTTGTGTCATCAAAATAAGACTGGTCAGACTAATATATAGACTAAGGGGGGTACAAGATAGATCATATGTGAGAGTTACAAAATAAGGAAAGGAATAGAACCAAGATGAATAAAAAAGGTCTTATTTTTCCAAGTATATAAGATTGAGGTGATATATAATCATAAAATAGTGTTTATATTTTTCTAACTTCAATCTAGTAATGAAATTTCTAGTTTAAAGGAAAATAATTCATTCTTGGATGTGCATACACACCATGTCTTTGTGTGATCCCAACTTGAGTAATTTTTTAGTGACTAATATAAAACCAAGATCATGTTATAATATATAATAAATACATATAATATGTAATTTAAAATAAATAATAAAATGTAACATGAAGAAAGAGCATGTATAGAATACACATATGCATGTGTCATGTAATAATAGTTATGGAGTGATGTAAACTAGAGAAGTCGATAGGGGGCTTGTAATCGTATCCATCTTCTATCTAGGAATATGAGTGAGCTTACAAGTGGTCAAGTGGTTTACACTATGGTGGTGTTGTACCTAGAGTAGGGATATTTTGGAGGTGATCATACCCCAACCAAAAATAAGAAGAGTGGTGCTTCAACCATCGAGAATATCATTTATCGATAAGCACCATTTAAGTGCAAAATATATGTATCTATATAGATCATTATAGGATGAGTTATGTAATCAAGTTCACCCAAAAAATTGATGAGAATGGATGATTTAATCCCTTAAATGACACCAAAAGTAAAAAACTGTTGTAGACAAGTAAGGCTCAATACAGTCTGTAACAATCTGACTAAGGTATTAATATGTAAAATTATAATTTAATATCAATACATAAAAGTGTATGCTAGGGTAACATTCCATAAAAGAGTTTTAGAATCTGAAAATGATTTTGATTTTTCAATATTAGGCACATGTTTCATATCATATGCACCCTAATTATGTCTCATGTTGAATTTATGTATAACAATGATACCAATATATATAATTCTACCATGACTATGAATCTAAATCATATAAATATGTGCTTTAGCCAATTTGGAAAAATATGTAATGTGGAGAACATGATTCCAAAGCATTTCCACACTATATATGGAGATAAAAAATGATATAAGTACCAATGTGGAGAACATGTTTCCAAAACATGCCCCCACTATAATATAGAGATGTTGAATACTAAATAGGTGGGGATAACATTATTATAAAGCATTCCCCCATTGATTTTAGTAACTATTAATTTTTGGAACCAATTCCCATACAGTATACCCCCATTGAATCTTAAAACTGATATACATACCATATACTGAACGAGTGTGTTGAACATGTTTCCAAATCATGCCCCCAATGAATCTAAAAAACTATGATAATTGTGGATAACATGCCTATATTATATTCCCCCATGAATATAACCCCCTTTTGAGGTGATGTAAAGATAGGAATTGGTATTTACCTCACTTCGAAATGATAAGACAATTGTATAATCTGTGAATGTAACCATATAGCATATAAAATGAACATGTATAGGTAGATGTATCAATAAAGTGTATAGAACCAATGTGATCATATGTAGGTATAAGATGTAGGATATATATCATGGAAACATCTAGATAGTAATATTATAATATCAAAAATTAAAAAATCACACAAAAAGAGAACTCAAGAGCAAGTCAAAAGGCAATGGTCTAAGGATACCAAAAATAAGGGGCATGTTCAAAGGCTACACAATCAAAGGGACATGATTTATCCAAATGTCTATAAAATAAAAAATGACATATTAAAATGTCCATAACATAAATAATGACATATGAAAATGTTAATGGAAACATACATAAGCAAAGGAACATATTCAAATGCTCAAACAAGGAATATAATATTTGGGCAAGACACTCAAGGAATTGTAAAAGGTAAACATAAGAAACTGACATAAAAATGTCATAGTAGTCCATGGATCAAATGTATTTATGAAAAAAAATATCAAGTGTATAACATATCAAGTACCTTATGTAAGATATAATCATGGATAAATGCATGTGTATGTCTAGACGTAAGCTCAAACATGATAATGTAGAGTGATCATCAAATCATATAACCAATGTTTATCAAGATAAAAGAAGTGGATGCCCCCAATGTCCATATGACATGAGTAGAGGGAAATATAAACATTTAGAAGATGAATGTATTGTGTATATATGTATTCCTGTATCACACTCAAGTATAATTGTCATACATAGGCATATGTAAGAGTAACTAAGTATTTAGTCCATCAACATGGAACTAACATAAATATGCCAATGAGCTAATAAAACATGTAGTTTCCAAAAATGTTTTAATAATTTATAAATTTTTTTTCTTAATATTTGAAAGGGAAAGATGATCCTGTGATTCCATCCAATGGATGGTGATACATATCTCCCCATTATGAACTTGGTGTAATATTCTTAAGACACTACTAAGATCATGTACATGTGAAATATATATCAATTTAGTATATATGATGATATTCATATGTAAAATAAGACTATATGGTCTAGGAAAGGTATTAGGAGTAATAGGAGTAGGGATTTGCAAAACCCATAATTGCATGTTTTGTGATTTATGTAAACACTAAAAAATTGCACCAATAGTTTTAGATGTTGTAATGCAACCTTTTGACCCCTTTGGCCCCTATTAGATTAAAACATTCCTTAAACCTCATTAATAACCCATTCACCCCTTACCCATATTTAGCTAAATTATTTAATTAATTAAACTAATAAATTTATATTTACAACCCACCCTAAGACCAAGTCTATGGATAAATTACCTCCACCTTGCTTTAAGACCATTTCATATGCTAACATTTAAGTCATAACCTCCTAATATCATTTCTTGCCCTAAAATTTACCCCCTAACCTTCCTAGACTTTTTCTACCTATGTGACCATACTCCCTTAGGTGAACTCAAACTATTGCTAATGGTCTTAACTACCAAAATTAAGTGTAAAACACTATTTCTGGCAAGTTAGACCTATTCTACCTTAAATGATGCTAGTCATCCCTTGACCGATGTCAGTTGACTAGGACTAACATAGATTATTTAAAATTACCCATGACCTTTGATCAAGAGGTTGGAATAACCTGAGTTTAAGTATGGGTGATCATTTTCATGTGAACTAGTGCATGAAATAGAGAGCTAAACCAAAGAGCCAAAGACATCCCAAAAGCATAAAGGAGCTGCACTATTAAGAAATTAAATGTTTTGCAATTGTTACACTACTGGATTCTCCTAAGAATCCATTCTACCATCTACTTATAGGACAACATTGCTACATCAAGATAAATACTTTTGGTTATTTAATCAATTTCAAGGTTTCTTATCTTAGAAATTTTTATTCTAGTATATTCATACTTTCCCCACAACCTTAACTACTTGTGTTTAATTATTACACTTTAACACCCCTTTGCCATCCAACACCCATCAACCTTCTACCTTATTTTGAGCCCAACACCTTTATCTGAACATTCCTTAGCTTCATTTCCACCCTCATTAGTGTATCCCAACCTTTTATCAGCCCAAAAATTATCCAAAACCTTCCCAAAATACAACCTTTCTATTAAAATTAAAACTATATTTTCCTGCAATGACTGACATTAGTTCTTCCTGATCGACAATGATCCACAAAACAATGGCATCTATCTCTATGTAAAATTTTCTCCCCAAAACAACAAGCTAAAAAGACCCCTTTGAACCTATCATAACTCTTATTTATTAATCCCTACCACAACATGATATTTATCCATAGCAACCCAACCTGACCATTATCTCTTTAGCATTTCTTTTATGAAAATTAATTTAAATTTTATTTCAAAAGGAATCAATAATTTTGAAGTATTTTATACTTTGTTTAAATTAATTTATTCTTTCTTTGCTTAAATAATTTTGATCATCATTCATTTAGACTTAACTTATTTTAACAGGTGGGTTGATAGCCATCTCAGGAAGTTTCATACTTTTAGGAGCTAGAATTCACTACGAAACCCACTTACCAACCATTCTAATACAATTATTGTTTAAGTATTATTTATTTTCATGTCATTCCTCCCTATACAAAGAGGACTAATCACAATGTTTAGATCAATGAAGTGCACAAACACATCTAGGCTCATCTACACCTTCTCCCTTTCTTTAGTTTTACTTATTTTTTAAAAAAAGAGATCTAAAAATATACTGAAACATTATGTCACACTTAGTGGGAGCCCTGATTTCTCTTGGGTTTATAGTTGTTTTAGGACATTTAGAATTTCATTAGTGAAGGAATCATCCAATGTTTTTTCAAAATGTTGAAAACTTTTCATTACATTTATCCATTTTTAAAAATCAAAATTTACATGCTTTCCTTTCTTTTAAAAAAATTAAAAATGAAAATATCATGTTCTTTCTCTATTTCCAAAAGTAAAAAGGCATTTTTTAATTATTTTCTTTCTTTTTGAAATCTGAAAGGCAATCATCCTAGGATTAGGATTTTTATTATCATCTTGCACTTAGGTTACGTTTAGAGGTTTTATATTCATTAAAAGAAATTAAAACTCGCTTTTGGGATTAAAATCTACTTTGCATACATTTATTGCTTGTTTACTTAAGCCACATAGCTTAATTAATTGGGTAAATTAAATCATGTATAAATCACTCTTTTCACACATATACCAAATCACTTATATAATAAACTAATCAAAAAATTGACATAAGGGGACTTACTGGGATTTCATCACCTAGCAATAACCTTCATCCCAAATATCCTACTTAGATTTCACCACCAAGGGGAGAACCAACTCAATATGTTGATTGAATATAAACTCAAGATATCAAGTATATAATAGCAAAGAACCCAAAACCCTTATGTAGTGGTAAGTGAAGTAAGGGGGTATGGCCCAATACCAAGCCATGTATTGATTCCAATATAGAGATATTTTGAGCCTAAATAAACTTAGAACCATCCATAGACTAATTTTTATAATACCCGTGTCAAAATCCAAGTGAAGTCTCTCAAATTCTCAACATAAGGCATAATCCCAAAGTGAGATAAAAAAGAACTCTTAGGATCTAACGTAATTTTAGTGCATGTGATCTTGTTGAATTTTTATTCATCTCTCTATTTTTGAGTTAGTGATTTTATTTCCATAAAATTATAAATTTACACCACTTTCTTGCATGTCCTTGACATGACATTAAGCCAAAGACCAAGCTTACCGAAACCAAACTCACCACCAACCTTCTTACTCTTCTTCATCCATGGAACACACTCCAGATGAGGAGAGCTCTCTTGACCATTTCAAGGGTCCTCATATGCCCTGATATTTTTCTTGAGGGGACATGGACTTCACAGACCTCCCTAACAACAACCCAATTTCCTTCCAACATTACCTTACCATAATTTCAAACCATGCCCCTACTTTATTTCCTTATATTTAACCCCCTTATGGCATGCCTACTTACCTTATGAGGGAGACTTTGGTTTCCACCATTTCCACTACCCAATCCATGCTAACTCAAGATTCGTATTGTACAATCAACCCATATGCTAATATTTCCAAAAACTAATCTTCTCTTCTACCACCAATAAATACCTAATCACCTTCAATTTCTACCAATCCCATAACCAACCCTTTAAATTTAAATTCAACCCAACTACTGATAACTCAAACACCACTTAGCATTGGGATTTCATTCACTAGTGTGGTTTTCTTACCTCTTACCACCCACAACCCAACATCATCAACACCATTTCAAAATTTAGTAGTTTTGATACCGTCTACTCTTCTACCTATAAGTATGAGGGTAACCAAACACCTTAAACAAAAAAACCCAACCACATCAATTTCTCAATAAATACCCATTGCATCTAATCAAGGCTATGTCCCAAATTCATAGGATATATTCCTCCCATATCATCCCACCATTTCATAACCAACTATTAATATGTGGCATCCACCCAAACTTCCAACATGAAATACATTACATCATCATAACCACAATAACACATACCCTAAAACTATGTGGGTGCACCATAAACTAACCTCATCAAGATGTTAATAGATAAATTGATAACTTTAGAGACATCCATTTCTAGAGCTTATAATATTTTAACTTATGACCAAATTTGTAATGAACCCATTCACCCTTTTGTACTAATTCATCATTATCCCATTCAACGGGAACTTCCTAAATTCACCAAATTCCAAATTAAGGAGGATCCCCAATAAAATTTAAGAACATTTAGGCATGTGTGATATCTCATTGCCTATGATGATGCTCTTTTACTTCAGACCTTCCCCATGTCTTTAGCAGGACCCATGTTGGATTGGTATAGTGTCATCACTAGGCACTCACTCTTTTCCTTCACCCAAATCACTCAAACTTTCTTGGATCATTTCTCCATAAAAATCTCAAATAAAGTGTCCATAACTGACTTGTATTCTATTCACCAATTTAAGGATGACTCCATTGAAGAATTTGTTGTTTGATGGAGGGGGTTAATCAACCAAATTTTCTTCTCCTTACCTCAATCGGATTTGATTGAACTTTTATCTCGGGCATGTGATAAAAAAAATTCATCTACCCTACAAGTTTAAATTTTTTGTATCTTTGATGAAGTATTTACCATGGCAAGGAAATTGGAAATCTAAGATATTGATGAAGGCAAAGTAAAACATAGAAATAAGATTTCTAGCTTCAAATGTATCAAAGCTTTCTCCAAACCTTCAATCCACTCCAAAGCCAAAATATTAACCAATTTAATTGTACTTAAAATGGATCCTCCTCTACTGGTAAACCAATCAAACCCATGCACATCTTCAAACCAAAATCTAAAACCCCAAAATTTCTTTGTTCAAAAGTGATACTCTTTGATACTAGAGTCTTATGATTTAGTTTTGGAGAAATTGTTGAAATAATCCATAGTACAACTTCTACCAATTAAACCCCCTCAAAAACTTAAATCATCTTATCCTATACCAAATTGGTATAAGGAGAACTAGATATTCAACTACCATCACATCATTGGACACAATGTTGATAGATGCAAAACTTGTAATAACATAGTTTAAGACTTGATTGATAAAGGCAAACTTGTAATGGATAATCCAAACACACCTCTAAATTAATATCTTGACATCTTTCAACAACCATTTCCAAACCACCCACCTTTTTGAGATAATAAGCATACAAATGCGGAAACATCTCATAAACATGAGGTTCATACTATAAACATTATCCCTAATGAACTTACAATTGATGAACCCATGACCCAAATGATGCCTATTACACTTCCCAATTTGGAGGAACCAACCCAAACCACCTCACCTACTCTAATTCTTTCCATAATGGAACCAACCCAAACCACCTCACCTATTCCACTTCCTTTCATAGTGGAACCAACCCAAACCACCTCACCTACTCCACTTCCTTCCATAGTGGAACCAACCCAAACCACCTCACCTACTCCACTTCCTTCCATAGTGTAACCAACCCAAATCACCTCACCTAATCCACTTCCTTCTATAGTGAAACCAACCCCATGCACCTCACCTACTATAATTCATTCCATAGTGGAACTACTCATCCTTCCTTTGGAAATCATAACTAAGGAAGAGATCACCTTACCTACTCAACTTATTTCCATAGTGGAACTACCTATACTTCCTTTGGAAATCTCAGTTAAGGAAGATGACATCACACCTACTCCACTTCCTTCCATAGTGGAATCACCCACCATTCCCTTACAACTCTTTTCAAAAGAAGAGGAAACCATGACCATCCCACTTCATCAACCAATTATTCTCCCTTTGGAAACCCCTACTAAGGAGGACAAGTCCACATATAAACCATTTTCAAGGTTGGTTCAAAAAATCAAATTTTTATCACAACCAAACCTTGACCAAGATACATTTTGGCACTATCTTGGACTTCCATATCCTTCAAATAAAGCTACAACAAAACTATCAAACACCCAACCTTAAACCTCAATAAAATTAACTAATCTCACCTCAACCAAATCAATAATCTCATCCACATCTCAATCTTCAACCAAATCAACCAACCCAACATCATAAAAAACAAACAAAACAAACCCAATTACCCCACTCAAACCTATTAATAACCTAGGTGTTCTTCTAACCCAAAACCTCCTTCATCTACCCTTAAAATTTAAGTTAACACTACAAACCCCACAACCCTAATTAAGGTATAATATCAAACCACTTAGGAATCAAAATATCAAAACCATTTCACCTCCCATCTTAACTTCACCCTCCATCTTAGGTCTATACCCCTTATCTATTTTAGGACCTCACCCTTACACTTTGTTGAAATGTCCAAAACTTCCAACAAAGAGAACACAAACTAAACCTCCTCTTCTTACCATGCATATGCTATCAAATACTCAACCCCCAAACCATCAACTAAAAACATTTCATAAACATCAACCAAAGCATTACTTATAGTACCTACCCATAAAAAGGTGACAACTCCAACAAAAAAAAAAATTACTTCCACCCTCTTAATACCATTGATAGAATCCTATTCTACTATCTTACAAAGATTATTAAAAACATCCTACATAAACCTACCTCCCATTAAGCCATTCAACCCTCTTATCCCAAAATCAATTTGTTTCAATGATAACTTGATCTTCACATAACATAGAACACTAGAACATGACATTGAGAAGTGTAAATATCTTAAAGAGATAATCCAAAAATTATGTGATTCAAATGACCTTTTGACATAGGATCCTCTTCTTATCCTACCTCCAAGACAAGAAACAAAAAACTACCTACTCACATAAACCTACCTCAAAGTTCTCATCAAAGACTAATGGTGAACCAAAATAACTTACCAGCCCACATACATTCCAAATTGACACCATCCATGTAGTTAATTGATCACAATGTCAAAAGGATAAGGGAAAATCTAAAGTATACATACCTTCTATATATCCTTCTTCTATAAAAGTACCCAAATAATCTTCACCAAAACCCAGTATTTCCATCTTGGGTACACCTCAATCTAACCCATCAATACTGATATATAGGTTTGTTTTCAAACAACTTCACCAAACTCTTTGAGTTTTCCTTCTTGGATAAAATATATTTTTCCCAAACATACCTTCATCGGTGTGCTTGAAAGGGATTTATTTTAGGTAGTTATGAGTATGGACCACATGATTTTATCCCATTTAAAACTTAAAATCCTCATGAATGAAATTGCCTTGGATTTATCCAAACATAAGAACCAATAGGCACACATTCTATCTCAATCATTGAGGAATGAGCCACATCCTCACCAACCTATTCTTATTTGGAGTTTGATGACCCTGATTCCATCCCTCTTAATTTTTTTAGTTCAACATGATTATTTTAGGACCCCTGACCTATAAAATTCATTAAGAAACAAAAACCATTCCTTTGACTCATCCTAAGATGGTGGAAGATGATTCTCTCACCATTAATACCATCCAATGTTAGGATGATAATTCCCTTCTTACCTATCTTGGTGCTAAAGAATCCTCCCTTCACAAATCCCTTCTTATTGAGACATTTGCCATGTTAAATGAAGTTATAATTGATATCAAATATGGCACTTATAAAAATCCTTACATAATCAAAATTATCCAATCTTTATATTCCTTAGAACATCAAGACTTCTCTTTTCTATGTGATCGTAGCATAGCATTTGCTTGGTATTATAATGATATGACTAGAATCAACCCTTCCATCACCATCCATAACATTGTGACCAACCTTGATGCCAATCCTATTAGGCAAAAGCTTTAAATAATAAACCCTCATATTTACATTATTATTAAAGAGGAGATACATCATCTCTTATCCATTAACTTCATCCAACCCATTGACTATCCATAATGGGTCTTGAATGTCATTCATATCACTAAATCATAGGTTAACTTTGTATTTGTATAGATTCTCATGACCTAAACCTTGTTTGTCTAAAGGATGACTTTACTTTACCAAGTATTGACCAACGTGTTGATCTAACTGTTAACCATGAGATGCTATCTCTTATGAATAGATTCTCAAGCTATAACCAAATCTTAATCTCCCCATAAGATCAACACAAAACCACTTTCATCACCCCATGGGGAAAATTTTGCTATACGATCATGCCTTTCGACTTGAATAATGTTGGTGTGACCTATCAACATGTCATGACTTACATATTTCATGATCTCATCCACAAAACCATGGAGGACTATGTTGATGACCTCCTTGGTAAGTCCAAATGTCATAAAGACAACTTATCAATAATTAGTCATATTTGATTGCCTTATCTAATTCCATGTTTAGTTCAACCCAAATAAATGTGTTTCTGGGATCCTCTCAAGCAAACTCCTTAGCTTCATCTTTTCATTTTGTGTAATATAAATTGATCCTACCAAATTCAAAACAATCCTAGACATGCCTCATCCAACTAACCTTAACCAATTCCATAGTTTATAGGGTAAGCTTCAGTCCATTCATCATTTCATCTCTCAATTATTTGATAGATGCCATCTCTTTCACCACAATCTTTAGAAGGACATCTTATTTAAGTAAAACTAAGACTATTAAAAGGCCTTTAAATCACTCAAATGATACCTTATATCTCCATCTATCCTTGTCCCTCCAAAAGAGGACCAACCCTTCTACCTTTACATCTTTTTGATAGACAAATCCTTAGGTGCCATGCTCACATATCATGATGATCAACATAAGGAAGAGATAGTAGACTATATAAGTTGAACACTTGTATAGTATGAAATTAATTATACCCATACCGATAAGTTATGCCTCACCTTGATATTCATGGTTTCTAAAACTCATAACTACCTCTTTAACCATAAAATATTTGTCATCCCAAATATTGAACCCCTAAAGTACATACATTCTTATCCATATAATAACCAATGTATGGATAGATGGCTCATGTTGTTATCTATGTTTGATATTGAGTTACTTCAATAAAAATTAATCAAAGGGCAAATCATCACCAATCAATTAGTTGAAACCCATTTAACTGAATACCAACCTTATAACCTTGAGTTTCTCGATGAGTCTATCACAATTATGTCCCAAAAAGATGTTTCTTACCAAATGACCATGTTTTTTTATGGATAAAAATGTCAATGTGGTGGGGGTGTCAAACTCATCCTTATACCCATTGAATATGAGTCATTTCCATAGTCATTTAAAGTTGAATTTGATTTCACCAAAAACATGGTTGAATATGAATCCCTAGTTTTAGGTCTTCAAACAAATTTATCCTTGGGATTAAAATCGATCAATATTTTCAATGATTCCCAAATTTTGGTCAACCAGATCAATGGTTAATACCAATGTAAAAATGATTTTCTATATAAATACAAACAATTTTTGGATGCACTATTAAAATCATTTGATCACTATGTTATCCAAGCCACCCTATATTTGACAAATAATTTTTCTGACACCATGGCTTATCTTACCTTAGAAATCTAATATGCACATTTAGAATCTAAAATATTTATCACCATGCATATACTTAACCAACCCTCTTACACTAAAAAGGACCTCCCTTTCTATTTTTAATGTGGTGGAAATCCAACTAGATATTTGATATAAGCAACGTTTAGACTACCTTACCTTAGCCATCATCCCTTTTGACTGTTATAGGAATGGTAGATGAGATTTCATATAGAGTACTACTTTATATACGATACTAGAGGTAATAATATATAAATCAATCTTTGGTGGTCCTATTTTTAAATGCCTTAATAGCCAATAAATCACTTTCATAATCAAAGAAACTCACAATGGTATTTATGGAGGGTAATTTAGTGGTTATCTATCACTAAACACATCCTTCACCTTTACTACTATTGGCCTACCATCAACCAAGACTACTATGACTATGTTAGGTAGTGTGTTAAGTTTTAACAATATGCCAACTTGCATCACATTCCTAGTCATGCCCATCAAGTTGTTAAGGACATCTAGCCCTTTTCTCAATGGGGATTGGATCTCATTGGTGAGACCAAACCTTACACTTCACAGAGACATCATTCTATCATCACCATGATATAATACTTCCCCAAATGGGTGGAAGCTATTCCTCTCATCTCAAGTAAGGCAAAAAAGATTTTAGACTTCATTCATCATCATATCATGTGCCACTTTGGTTTTCCTCTCAAAATCATCACTAACAATGGCAAATCATTTAAAAATAATAAATTATGCAGGTTTTGTAACACTTTTAGGATTAAGTTAAACTTCTCATCCCCATACTACCCATAAGCTAATAGATAGACCAAAGCCAAAATAAGACATTTAATAAAATTCTTACCAAGGTGGTCATCAAATCTGGTAGGGATTGGCACTTGCACATTCCTTCTACATTATGTGCATATTGAAATAGCATTCAAACCCCAATGTGTGCCACCCATTTCTCACTTGTCTATGGTGCAGAGTTTGTCTTGCCATTTGAATTAAAAATTCCCTCCCTTCACATATCCATCAAGGATATCATCTTAGAAGAGTACTATCATCAAGAATGTCTATCCCAACTTGAGATGCTTGACAAACATTATTTGGAAGATTTTAACCATCTTCATGTCTATCAAGAGAAAATCCAACATCATTATAACAAATACGTGAGAGAATGAGAATTCAATATTGGTGACCTTATATTATAGTAAAATCAACACATAACTAACATGGAAAGAAGCAAGTGGGGTAAGTTTTCTCCTAATTAGCTTGGACCATTTATCATCATGTAAAAAATATGGGTATAGAACATACCAGTTATCATCCCTTGAAAGAAAGATAGAACCTGATCCCCTTTATGTTGTGCATCTACATTCATTATTTTATTAAAATAAGTTATAAAGCACCTTGTGTCTAGCTTAAGCTCATCCCTTATTTTACAAACTTATCACCTTCATCTCCTTACTTTAAGGATAAATGATTAAAGCAAAGAATCATGTGATTATCCATCATAATTTTATCCTAATCTTAAACATGGGTACCATGGATTTACCCATGGCATGATTCTCATGGATACTTTTTTCCCCTTATGGGATAGATCCCTATGGTTGTTATTTATTAAGCACCCTATCACCCATCATTTAACCTACTTATGCTATGGTTTTTCCCTCATAAAGGAAAACCTTAGGCTTATATAAGTAAGTCCATGTCTAAAAATAAAAATAAAAATTATGGGTCATATCTAAACTTACAGACTACTCCCTTGAAGGATAGCTGCCAAAATAATTTAGGATTTCTTACAAATATAGAATACTCTCTTGAAGGATAACTATCAAAATTAAACAAATCCAAAGCCTAGACCACTCCCTTGAAGGATGGTTATGTAAAAAAATTATAAAAAATCAATCACATGGAAGCTTCTCGTATTGATCAACTTCCCCAACCTATCAACTAAAAATGCATCAAAATACCCTAAGTTAAAATTCAAAACAACAAAAACATATATATATATATATACATATATATATACATATATATATATATATATATATATATACATATATATATACATATATATATACATATATATATACATATATATATACATATATATATATATATATACATATATATATATACATATATATACATATATATATATACATATATATATATGTATATATGTATATATACATATATATATATATGTATATATATATATATATTCATATATATATACATATATATATATACATATATATATATGTATATATGTATATATGTGTATGTATATATATATGTATATATATATATATATATCTATATATATATATATATATATATATATCTTAAAAAAAGATTCAAAACATTAGTAGGCTTCCTGGATTGATTAGTCTATGCCAAAATAAGACATAGATTTACTTATAATGGTTCTCAGGTATCTTATATAAGGGGCAAACCATTCTTACAAGAAGGTTATACTACCCTCTATTCACCTATCTACATCATGTCATCCTTTTCCACCCTCTCAATAAGGGGATTTTGAGCTTACTTGACATAAAATGATTAAGTCACTTATTTTAATAAATGAGATAACACTAATGACAAGCAAGTAAGGGGATTATTTACATAAGCCTACCTATTGTGGTTATGATATTTACGAATGAGATAATTTAACCTCCTTCTTCCAATTTCATGACTAGTTGAAACAATCACT
Organism: Torreya grandis; assembly: GCA_037957365.1. Classification (NCBI taxonomy): domain Eukaryota; kingdom Viridiplantae; phylum Streptophyta; class Pinopsida; order Cupressales; family Taxaceae; genus Torreya; species Torreya grandis. The sequence continues at coordinate 1,444,495 of JARHVA010003954.1, read as the reverse complement.
AAGGTGTATATCTTACATTTTTGAGACATAATATCATCATTCACATTCACCCTTGACATATATCATGTCAAGGTTGCCTCTCTCAAATAATCTACATCATTACAAATATAAGATCAAATTATAAAGCATTTTGCTATGTACATTCTATGACTTATGTGTTTTTATTATAAGAACATTCTATTTAACCATTTAACCATATGTTTTATTGTAAATCACTTAGGTGTTTTATAATCTCTTCTATTAGATCATAATCAATATTTCACAATAAATATACATCAATCATATAATCAAAAACCATAAAATCAAAACATTTCATCACATACAAATTCTAAATTTTATTCTGCATGAACCAAAATGCAATCTCATTTAGTTTCTAATCAATCTATACATGAGATAATAATCAAGCATATATTTATCATCATAAAAAACACATCACACCATACTTAGTCTTTTTTTAAAACAAATTAGATAAGTATTCTCATTTAAACCATTCATGTCACCCAAATCACATATACATCTAAATATGAAGATCACATGGATACATTAAACTATATTATAGACATCAAAATATGATCATGCATGCACTTGTTATAAGGAATAATGAAAAAACATTATATCAACATATCACCATCACATACAAAGAACCACAATCACATCATAAGTAATAATCTACCATCCACCATCATCATCAATAAACATAATAAATATACATGTGTTGAATATATGCACACATATATAATTATCCATGTCAATATTGAAAAATGATATATACATCATGATACAATAGCTTGTAGGACAAAGTAAAAATAATAATACAATAAAATAGATAATAATCTATGGCATGGTGCCACTACTATCCCCTAGACCTTCTCCATCTCTATGACCTATCTGTGCACCTAAAAATGATATGTGGCCGCTACCACCATTGAGTGTATCACTACCTGGGATCCTTGACATTACTTGTTCTACTAAGTACTATATATATATTGAGGCATATTCTTAAGTCTCCTAACAACATTCCCCTTGTAATATCTTAGATCCTCCACTAGAGAGGTGTACCTAGTCAACAATAAAGTCTGAGGTGGTCCCATGATAACTCTAGTCCTAATTGGAGATGGTCCACTCTGTGATGGTCCCCTTCCTACCTACCTAATGTATCCCTCTCAAATATAACCAAGGTTAACTACACTTGCAGGATATCTATCTCTTTTATAATAGTGGTTAGTTATCCTTGCACAAAATCTCTATGATATGTGATGGTGATCAATTATACGTATAGTCTATCTCTCTCTTATGTCCTCATATCTAGATGATCCTAGGTAATATCCCATTACTATGTCATAATAGTCAGCTACCCCTATGTAGTGTCTCTCTATTATGTAATAATGGCCAATGAAGCCTATAACATAGCTTGTGATACTCTCACAACATCCCTCTCCACAATAATCATCTATATATTAGGGGATACCTCCTCCATTTATACATAACCCTACTCATCACCCTATCTATCATCTCCTCTGATAGTAGGACCCTGACCTCTATTTCTACCTACAACTATAAGGTCTCATCTCTATTACCAAGCAATATTATTTAGTGTCACCTTGACACTATCGACTATTGTAAGAGCTAGTATCTCCTTAAAAAATGGATCCTCCTATTAAGGCTATGGTAGGGGAAGTGGTGCTTCTATATCCTCTCATCTATATCTCAAGAACACTCTTGGATCACCCTAAACCAAGCCAAACTATCACTACACGTGACCAAAGGGTATCAAATCTACCTCAAGATGTCATCTTGCATGCATCCATCTGAATCTATGAAGGGAAGAAGTATGTACACATATCCCCCTCCATGATGGTAAACCCACATATGGTCTATAAAATAACCTTTCCATCCTCCAAAATATCCAACCACTATCTTTAACATGCTACATCTCATACAACATCATTTTACCATGGTATCACCATATCTGACCTCCACCTCATGAAACTAACTCTCAACACCCGTGGTGTCATGTAGCCCAGGGCAATCCAACTGGTTATAAGATAGTGATGTGCTCATAAGCCCAATAGTGAATCAGGAAGCACACATTAATCTCATATCCCTTATGCAATCAATAGCCCCAAAGATCCCAATATGTCTAAAATTCTAGTGCTCATGCATATATCATCATCTCCTCATACATCTAAACTAGTACACCAATCAAATCCTAAGTATGCCTCCTACCATTGAATTATGGAAAAACATAGCACATGACCACTATCATCAACTTAGTCATCAATATCCTACCCTCTATATTTATCCAATACATGTCCTTAAATTAGAAGCATCTAGAGTAATACCGAGCCTTTACCACATCCTCACCATATAGCATATTCATCTATGCATCCATTTCATCACTGGTAATCAACTCAATCTCTCATCCATGTATAAGTAGTCTCAGGATCTTATGAACATCCTCTAAGGTTATAGTGACTTTTCTTGTAGGTAGTCACAAAGTGTTCATATCTAGATCCCATCTTTGGATGAGAGCCACCAACATAACTACATCCTTGGGAATGCAATGATAGTATTTCATACCCCATAAACCCACATTCATCATATGGGCCTAATTATTTCTATTCATGTCTCTCTACAACTCCTCGACTAATGGTGTAACTTGATTATGCATCATCAATAACATCCTCGGTTGTAATGTTAGATCTTAAACTTAGTTCACCATGAACCATCAACAAGAAAAATCAAATATTCAATTACTGTCTTATTCACTCTATACCTAAAACTAACCAATATTTTCTTACCCAACCTTATAAACAAAACTTTCCAAATAGACTCAATTCTACCCTACACTTAGGCTCATTTGGCCTAAAAATACCTTTTTCTCTCTCTCCCTATCCTTATTTCAAAACTTAAACCTTCCAACACAATTTAACACCAACTCACATTCAATTGTGTACCTTACACCCCAACCTCATTAATCCTAACCTAACATTTCACACTTACCCCTTCCACCTTTCTAAATACCTATACATGATTCACAAAAACACATTAACCATTCCAAACTTCATCCAACTCAACCTATCCTTCCCCTTTTAGTCCCTTATCCATTGAATAAAGATTGATTTTGATCACTAGTCAACAAACATTAAATCCTTATTGGCTGATGTCATTCAACTATGATTGATGTCAATCCTAATTAAAATTAGGTTAGAGACTACAAACCCTAACTCTTTGTTGAAACCTACTCAAAAAACCAATTTTCTTACACGTTCATGATTTACACCCTATCTCTACCCTTTTTTAAACCCCTTCCCAAAATCATACCTTATTTAACGTCCCTAATATCAAACCCAAATCAACAAGTGAAATAGAATTAAAAGAAATGCAAAACATACATCATTACCTCATCTTAGCTCTGCCTCCTCGATGGCACTCCATCTTTACTTGGTGCCTTCCCTCTTGCACCCTACATGTCTATTTCCTTCATGTGGTAGAACTAAACTCACCACACCCAACCCCTTCAATCATGGCACCCAAACACCTGGTCTCCACACTTTGTCCTCATGCTCTACCACTTCCATGCCTCTACATCCTTACTTCATCACTCACTTGCCTGATAAATTCTCTCATTCATTTTCAAATGCACAAGTCTCCAACACATTTAAAAAAGACAAAAAAAAAAAAATTGACCATTTTGGTCAATGACACCATTTTATATGGTTTGGTCATCGACAGATGTTGGTCCCTTCTCCATTGAAATGTCCAATACTGGTCCTTGATCTATTGAGATAATCATCATTAGTCGATCTACTTCAAGTTTTTTACACCCCTAGTCCCAAACCACTACACTTACCCCCTTAAGTCTTTTTTATTCTCCACCAAATTGGATAACCAATTGGGGTACCCCCAACAACACTTTTTTTAACCCACACCATGACCATTCACATATCAGAGAATAATTTCATCTCCATCAACCAACCCCACAAAATCACCTTATGATCAGTCATCTTTTATGTTATGGTTTGTACATTTTGTACCCACTTTGCATTGGTAATTTTCACCACATACTACGTCATCATACTTGACAAATTTATGATAATTTTTTACATAACCCTTTCACTAAATTAGAGCATGACCACTTTTGGTCCTATCACCTACACCATTTTGTCTTCTCAATATCACATCCTCCTTTTGGATCCCTAAGACCACATACACCTCCACTAGGAAATTTGAGTTTATAAGTGTACCCCATATCAGCTAAGCCTAACACGATGGCCTAGTTACCTTATCACTTGTCCTTCTCGTGCAACCTTGTTTACTAATTCCTTCAACTATGGCAGCCTAGTCTTTGCATGATCTCTACTATCTATCATAACTAATTGTATTCTTTGCACCTATTCACACTTAAATGCCCAACCAGCCAACCAACTTTTTCACCCACTTATCCACTTGTAAAACCTAAACTTGACTCCATTTCACCTCATCGATTCCTAGTTTAAGGGGGAACAACTCGTTCCACACTTGGGTCATCCACCCTTCTACATCATTAGTTTTTATTTTACTACTTGTCAATGTAAATTACATAACAAAAATGGGCAAAATATAGACACTAGAAAACCATACAAATGGTTCTAAATGTCATAGCACACCATTTCATCCCCTTTACCCCCCTTTGATTAAAAATTTTCTTAAACCCCCTTAAAAACCCATTTACCCCTTACCCATATTTAGCTAAATTATTTAATTAATTAACCTAGTAAACTTATATTTACACTTCACCCTAAGACCAAGTCCATGGTTAACTTACCACCACCTTGCCTTAAGACCATTTCCTACCCTAACATTTAAGTCCTAACCTCCTAAGACCATTTCCTACCTTAAAATGTACTCCCTATCCACCTTAGACTCTTTTTACCTATGTGATCATACTCCCTTAAATAAACTCAAAACATTTTTAATGGTCCTAATTATCAAAATTAAGTGCAAAACACTATTTTTGGAAACTTGGATCTATTCTACCTTGACTGATGTTGATCATCCCTTGACCGATGCTAGTTAACTAGGAATGACATCAGTTATTTAATATTACCCATGACCTTTTCTTGGGAGGTTGAAACAAGCTGATTTTGAGTATCGATGATCATTTTCTTATGAACTTATGCCTAAACTAGAAAGATGAACCAGGGAGCCAAAGACTTCCTAAAAGCATAAAAGAGCTATAGTATTGAGAAATTAAAGGTTTTATCACCTTTATACTACCCAAATTCTCCTAGGACTCCATCAAGGTTCTCTTGACTTGCCATCTACTTCTAGGATATCATTGCTACATCAAGATAAGTACTTTTCATTATTTAATTAATTTTAAGGTTTCTTATATTAGTACTTGTTATTTTAGTATCTTCATACCTTACCCACATCCTTAAATACTTGTGTTGAAGTTATATACTTCAACACCCCTTTACCATCCAACACCCATCAACCTTCCAGCCTCTTTTGAGCCTAAAACCTCTGTCTAAACATTCCTTATCTTCATTCCCACCCTCATGATCCTATCCTAACCTTTTATCAACCCCAAAAATCTCCATAACTATCCTAAAATACAACCTTTCTACTAAATTTAAAAATGTATTTTCCCATAGTAACTGATGTTAATTCTTCCTAACTGATGTCAATCTATAAAAGATTGATATCAGTCTCTATGTAAAATTTTCTCCCCAAAATAACAACCTAAAATGACCCATTTCAACCTATTATAACTCTTGTTTCTTAATCCCTACCACAACATAATATTTATCCACATTAGCTCAACCTGACCATTATCACTTTAACATTTCTTTTATGAAAATTAGTCTAAATTTGTTTCAAAAGGAATTAGGAATTTTAAATTATTTTATCATTTGTTTAAAGTACTTTCTTCTTTATTTACTTAAATCATTTCTCATCAGCATTCATTTGGACTTAAATTGTCTTAACAAGTGGGTTGATAGCCATCCTAAGAAGTTTCATACTTCTAAGAGCTAGCATTCATTAAGAAACCCACTTACCAACCAATATAATCCAAATATTGTTTAGATATTATTTATTTGTAGGCCATTCCTCCTTAGCTAAAGAGAAGTACTCATGACGTCTGGATCAACAAAATACACAACCACATGCAGGCTTATCTACACCTTCTCCCTTTCTTTAGTTTTTATTATTTTTAAAAATAAAATTAAATGATCTAAAAATATAGTGAAATAGTTTATTTTGAATAAAAGTAATAGGTACATGTGTAGGTGATCCAGATGTTTGAATTAGGAATTAATAATTTTTATCATGGTTTTTTTCATAGGTTCATATTTGGTATTCTTATTTCACATGATAGTGTATGTTTAGCTGCTCACATTTATTTTTGTAATGTATGTTTGGATATGGTAAATTGTGTATTAATTATGTTTATTTTTGAAATATTATATTATCAATATATAAATCATTGTATGCAATGAAATCTAGATGGGTATAAGAATGCCTAACTATAATGATTAGGTGGAATTGGGATTGCAGATGGTTCTTTTGTAGTCATTTATAAATTATCTAAATAAATATCTTATGAAGGTGTATGTATCTATTTAGGTACCCATATATTTTGTGTAAGTTTACCTTCTCCTTGTGTCTCTTTATGAAGGACTTGATCAACCAGTGGTTCCTTGGTATGATTAACTTGGGAGAGATTACTCTTAGGAGTTACTACAATAAGAGGACTTATAGTAGATGTCATCTTCTACAAAGGTTGATGGATCATGTTTTCTCATAGGGATCAACATGGGATGTCTTAATCTTCATAAATGATCTTTTAGGAGAAGTATGTCGAATAGGTATGGATATGTCATTTTGATATGTAATGATTATGTGATTGGCTACTTGTATAGCTTTTTCTTGAGAGAAAAACACTCATTATTTTAATGACCATTAATACCATGATAAGTGAAAATTTGTTGTGATTTTTCATTCTAAAATATGTGAGGTGACTAATGTGATTTAGGAAGGAGTCTGATAATTTATTTATAAAAAAATGTTTGTAATATGTCATCTAGTCTATCTCAATACCAATCAAATTGAAGAGGCTATGATTTGGTAGTGGTATATGGTTTAACTATTGGATATTTTATGTAAGCATATTCCTTTCCTTTATTCAATACATTTATTATTTTTTGTGTAACATATGGGGTTGGTTATGTAGAAGGATTTTTAAGTGGTTCAATATTTTTTATAACTTGTTTATTTATGTTAGAAAAATGATTTTTATCATTTTTAATTTTGAATGGAGAAATACACAACTTGTTTTGTGTATTAATTAGAGTGTACGCATATTTGTACACATGCCAATATAATATCTCGAATGAAGTAAAGGGATTGTGTAATTCTCTTTTTCTTAGTGGAGAAAGAAGATCTCTTATAAATATAAATTTTATGTCCAAACTTGAGTGTGTATATAGTAAAGACTACAAAACACCCTCAAATCAAATAACATAATCTTGTAGAGGCTTATTTTCTATTTGTGTCAATATTTGTAAATGTTCCAATGGTAATTTAGGTAAGGTATAATGATGAAAATGTGATATTATTACATTTTAATTTGTTTGAAAGTTTATAATGAACCATTTGTAAAAGTATAAAACTAGTGAAGAACCCCTTGGGTTAAGATATGATAAAAAGCCTTTAAGAACATGCTATTATTTTGGGCGCAATGTTCAAAAGAGTGTGTATATTATTGTAAATGAATAGCAGTATCCCCTTCACCAAAAAATTAGGATAACTTAGGCATAATGGACTTTGAACGATAAAGATACTCAAACACATCCCTAACAAGAGTTTTCCCTATTAATGTATTCTCCTCAAGAATAACTTCATTAGAAGAAACTTGTAATTTAAGAGTATTGACTTGTTACAAATATCCAATGGTTTTCATAATATATAATATGCCATAAGAATAAGCTAATGATTTTTATAGTGGTTGTAAAGTACCATTTGTATATAATATAGGAATGATGGACTCTTTATCATTCTCTAAAATAGGCTCATCACATGATTTGTCAATATTTGGTAATGGAACACCTATGTCTAAAGATGTAGGTATATCTTGTTGAATAGTACAAATATCAATATTATTATTAGAATGGGATATATTGATTGGAATTTCGTGACATATTATAGAATTAAGATAAAGAATTACATTTTTAGGCACACTTTCCTTTTGACAAGAAAATGGAAAGGAGGAAAGGGAAGAAATGTTTGCTATGTCATGTACCAAATCAAGAGATGTAAGGATGTCACTTTCACTTTGAGTTTTAGTGTTGAAACCTATATAAAAAAGATTAGGTAATGCAATATCACTTTCTAATGTAGGTTCAACATTGTTATGTGAGAAAATAATATTGACATAATTATCATTTGCATCCTTGATATTTGTCTTAGGAAATTTTTTCATTATGAAACCCTTGGGAAACATATTTTTTCTTGATTGAATTTACGTGGTTTTATCTTTAAAAAAGATACATAAAATATATTTGGGGCTTTTATTGTGTCTTGAAACAACACATATTTATGTAGTTGTTTCTTTATGATTTTTAGATGTACTCTCATTTTTTTTCTTCAATCAACACCATGGGAGATATGGGACATGGAATTTGTTCCTTACAAATTAGAGGGGAAGAAGAAAGTTGACTATTTTCATTTGAATCATGCAAAGAAGTAATGGAGTTTTCAAAACTAAAATTATTTTGAGAAGCGGAGACACACTTGATTTCCTTAAGATTTCCATTATGAGGGATAGTGGAGGAACATTCAATTTATTTTATTTTTTCAACATTTGAAAGGGGAAACTCACACTCACTTGTTGAAAAAAGTAAATACGGTATAGATGCAATAGTTTGATTTTCAACATTAGGAATGGTATAATTTTGCATATTTATTGGATCTTTAGAATCATAAAATGGATAAATAGGAGAGGTCTCATAACCAAGTTGAATTTTGTCACATTAATAACCAAGAGTGGAAATATCATGATCACTATTTTACTCAATTATATATGAATTTGCATCATTAGTTATTTCACTATCATAGTTGTAAGAAAAAGTGGATTTATCTTGTTTTTGGTATTTTATAGGTCTTTATATGTAATACATTGATCATATAGTGGATTAAATAAATGATCATAATCAAGATTTCATGCATGGTATTTCGTTAATATCTCCATAAATGATAAAAAATACTTTAATATTACCACCAAGCACACAACTAAGGGGACCAAAAAAAGAACTAAACTAAGAATGCCTACACTATGCCCATATGATTGAGGGAGAAATTAGATCTAAAAATAAAATATAGAAATCTGAGATGATCTTTTAAAGAAGGCAAAAACCTTAAATAGTAAACTAGGGTTTTGGTTCAACAAATAAAGGATGGGTTCATTAAATGTTTAACCCTAAAATGGAATATAGATTGGGGTTATCTAGATTAATTAAGGGTCATATATAAATGAAATGGAAAATGGGTGAGAGTAACATCTATAGTAAGCCAATTAGATGCTAAAATCAAATATAAGCATACACCAAATTTATTGTGATGATATAATCTAAATATAGAAAATAAAATTATGTTAGATATAAAAATGACAAAGAAGTAAATTAATTAGATTATTTTAATCATAATGTATTTCTAGATTTGGAATAGGTTGAAATTAGGTGGGAAGGAAATTTTAGAATAATCATCAAATTTTGGCTTTGGCACCTCTAGCTCTTTGGACAATAATGTCACCCTAGGTTGGTTATGTCAATGCTACTATTTGGGTTTGACAATAGTGTCCTATATAGAACATCTATTGAAATAGGATCTAACCACCTAGATGCTTTTAGTTTTTGCTTCACCTTGGCTCTGGTGTATTCAGATCTACATCATAGATAGTCACTCCTTATGAAATGGTAGAACCATATCTTTCCATATTTAATGTGATGTAGGAGAAAATGGGTTAGTGGGCACATGATGTCAAGCTGACCCCAATGGCCCCTTTGTCAATAGATACTACCTAGACAACCAATAATTTGAAGAGGGCCTCATATTAATGTAGTTCCCCCCTATGTTTTAGCTTGTGTGTGAATCATAAAATGTGTGTAAAGTAAGTACAGCAATGACCTACATTGTAACTTGAAAAATTAGGCTCTTGGGTTACTCCTTTAGTACTTTATACCTTTATATGTGTAGTCCCTATCACTGGTATGGAAATATGAATAAATATGGAATTTTTGATCAATTGAATGATATTTTATCTTATTATTAGGTGAGGAAAGAATGAGGGTTGATATTGTATTTATATCAACCCATTTAGAATAATAATTCAAATTAAATCACTTAGTCTAACCATTAGGATACATTTCATTTGTAAATTAGATGACTTTAGGGTAGTAAACACTTGTGTTGGGGTAATACACTGACATCAATGCTAATGTCTAACCTAGAAATTACTGTTCAAGGAACAAGAAAATACGTACATACTTAAAACTTATAGAGGTTGAAGATAAGTATGTTTTAAGCATTCTAGGAAAGATAGAAGGTTTATGTCATCAACATAAGACTAATTAGACTAAGAGATAGGCTATGGGGCATAATATAGATTAGATGCAAGACTTTTAGAAGTAGAAAAGGTATATAATTAAGAGGAAAAAACAAGTTCTAATTTTTTTAATTGTGAAATATTAAGGTGACATATAATCATAAAATAGTGTCTAAAATTAATATAAAAGAATGCATTATTACTGTAGTGCTTTTTTCCACTGGGTTTTCTGTACACAGCCATATGGCCTTTCTATGTATCTAAGCTTCCTTAGGTTAGTTATAAAGGGTCCATAGACTAATTTTATTTAATTTTGATTTAAAAAATTAGAGGATTCCTCATATTTCCATAATTTCTCTATATGTACCCCACTTTTCCATTTTGGAAGGTTAATCGACTCATTCACACTTTTTAATAGATAGGTTAATGCATATTTTTCCTCTCTTGAAATTTTGGAGCTCTCTCTATAGGAATTGAATTTGATTGATTAAATGCTATTCAAAGATATTGGTACACTCTTTCATGGTACTAGAGTTATCCTGACAGTCTCATGCATCAGACTCCATAGTAAGATCCTCCATGCATTCACCTTGATGGTTTTTCTTCTATCTTGGCTACCATTTTGACCTTGGAGGCATTTTCTTAATCTGCCTCAAAACTCATGTCCAAAAGCTTTTGATGTAAAATATATTTGCATATATTTTTTGGGTTTTTTGAGATCAAAAATAGGTTATTCTTAGTTTTTTGAGAAACCTCATAGATTTTCTTAAAAAATAGTTTCCTTCAGCTGGTATGGTGCCTAGATGGACCAAGTAATCACCCCTATAAACCTTGATCTACACTCTATAGACAAAATTGGGTTCTCTAGGCTTGATTAATTAATCTCACAGACCATTTCAAGTTTCTCCTAGGTGATTACTTGAAGTAATCAAGTTTCTCCAGTGTGATTACTTGCCTGTAAACCATTTTGGGTTTTTCTAGGTCAACAACTTGAAGTAATCAAGTTTCTCTGACGTGACAAATTTATACTACACTAATTCAAGATTTTGAGGTATTCTTACTTCTCCAAGAACTCAATTTTCTTTGGGGTAGACCCATTTAGGTTTGCCAAGGTTGATTACTTATTACTTATTTACTTTATAAGTAAAGTAGGTTGAAGAAGCTGATTTATATTGGGGTTTACCAATTTGGGTTTGCCAAGGTTGATTACTTATTAATTATTTAATTTATAATAAAAGTAGGTTGAAGAATCCAATTTACACTAAGGAAGACCAATTTGGGTTTTCCAAGGTCGAATACTTATTTCTCATTACTTACTTTATGAGTAATAAGTCATGTAAGTTGAAGAACTGAATATGCAATGAGGAAGACTAATCTAGGTTTTTTAAAGGAAATTACTCATTACTCATTTAATATATAAGTAAAGTAGTTAAAAGAACATAAATTACACTAAGGATAAGTAATCAGGTTTCTCAGAGTCAACTACTTATAACTTTTTATAAGAAAAGTAGTTGGAGAACCTGAAGTTAAGCAACTGCACAAACCTATGTGATGTTCAGAAGGGCATCAAATTTGAGGTGAAATGTAATGAATAAATAAACTTAAGTTATTTAAATTTTTCATTTTTTGGAAAGGGTCCATGAATATCTAGGAGTAATAACTAATAAGTTCTATAACTTTCAATCTATAGGTCCTTTTTGCATGCCATTGTTTTTGAAAGTGCATATTTTCTTGAGTTTTACACATTGGTGACATTGTTTTAGGACTTTTATAACATCTAATTTTCACATGGTGTGATATCTTTAAACTCTCTTAAAACCTTTGTACCTTTCCTATTGGATACATTATCGGTAGTGCCTAACATCCCTCTCATACTTTCTCACATTGATTATTCATAAACATATTTTTAGTTGTGTCCGACATCCAAGATTGAGCGTGTGTGCATTATAACTTCAAGCGGGTATTATTGATAGTTTAGGGTGTACTTATACTATGTGATTTATATTTTTTGATTTCATTTCAATTATAAAATTTATCTCATTCTAATATACACTAATGGATCTAAACATCAAACCACTCACACCATTTAACTATCTAGAATGGAAGTGTAAAATGTAACTCACTTTGAGAGGTAAAGGACTCTATCATATTAATATGGGTGAGGAAACTCAGCCATCTACATATGCATAAAAGGTTAAGTGGTATAATATATGTGATGTGGCCTATGGGTCTCTATGCCTGTCAATGTCTCCCAACCTCATGTTTCATGTTGAATATGCAAAAACTCTGAATGAAGTCTAGACAATCCTAGACAAGCTTTTTGGAGTACACGACATCATGAGGGGTCATGAGATAGAGAATGAGCTCATCATATTGACCCTAAGATACTATGACACCCTATAATAATTCTTTATAAATTTTAATTCATTGATATTGTAGTTGAAATAATGTGGCATTAAGAAAATAGATGACTAGTTGATTCTATCCATGCTTACAAAATTGGGTCATGAAATTCAATTTTTGTCTCTACATTTTATGCTACCAAACATGCACTTGGATCCAATTAGAAAATTCCATCATTTGATGAGTTTGTTTCTAATCTAACTCAAGATTAAGATATGTTAGTTTAAATGGGTGCACTAAAGTCTTCAAAATCACATGCCTTAATTGTCAATCAAGACAAGAAGAAGCCTTCTAGTAGTGGCAAATAAGAGAAAAAAATAGTCTAAACCTAATCATGAGTACAAGAAGAATATAAAATTAGATGAAAATCCTAAGACATCATCAAATGAGTCCTCCTCAAGTGGGAAACCTAAGAAGGAAAAACTCAAATGCAAATTTTGTAAGAAACTTGGGCATGATGAATCTTAGTGCATGAAAAAGAAGATTGACACCTTAACGAAGATGCTTGAGAAGAAAAAATTAGTGTTCTTGAATCCTCATCTCAAAACACATTATCACAAGATTCTAAAAAAGGTAAAGACAAAAAAGGCTAAAAACAAGGGTAAGGAACTTATTGCAGTAGCTTCTCACCCTTTGACTTGGGTTATTAACTCAAGTGTTTCCTATCACATGGCCTCTTCAGAGGTTCTATTTTTAGAAATAGAGCCATTTTCTATGCCTTCAATTCTCATGGGTGATGACACTTCGATAGAATTTAGTGGTAAAGGATTGGTAGAAGTAAGTGATGGGACCTTCAATGATGTTTTATGTGTTTCTTCACTATCCACAAATCTTCTATCAATACATCAAGTCACTCACATAGGTGCAGGGAAGTGAGTTGAGTTCACACTTAATTTAGTGGTCATTAAAGAGCTACACAGTGACACCATAGTGGATCTTGGGAATGTCAACCATTAGTCTAGGCTATATACCTTATCATAATTTGCCCTAGATTATCCCTTAGCTACATTGCTTACTCATGCAAATGTAGTGAGTAAACTATGGCATGAATGATTTCGCCACTTAAACTATTGTTACTTAGAGAAAATCAATCATCAAGACATGGTTTTAGGATTTCCTAAAGTTAAATTCCTAGATGGCTTATGTAATGGCTGCATTCTTGGTAAGCATCTAGAAGAGAAATATAACAAGGGCAAAGTAAGTAGAGCTAAACAAAAGCTAGAGATAGTCCATAGTGACTTAGCATGACCATTTCTAAAACCTTCATTCAATAAGAAATGATACATACTCACATTAATTAATGAATTTTTGAGGTAAACCTAGTTTTTTTTCTCAAAAATAAGTTTAAGGTCTAAAATCACTTTAAGGACTTCAAGGCACTTGTGGAGAAGCAATCAAAATGTTCCATCAAAATCTTAAAGACTGACAATCGAAAAGAGTATGTCAACAACAAGTTTGAGTAGTTTTACACATCAGAGGGGATTTAGATGCAACACATAGTTCCACATAGTCCTTAGTATAATGGTGTGACTAAACACAAGAGCCATACCTTAAAATAAATGACAAACTGCATGGTTTAATCAATGTCTTTTGCTCCTCAGTATTGAGCTGAAGTAATCAACTATGTGTGATACATTCAGAACCAATTTTCACATATAACCTTGAAGGGAATAACTCTTTTTGAATCTAAAGATGGTCACAAGTCCGTATTAGATCACTTTTGAGTGTTTGGATCACCAACAATGGCCTGTGTTCCCAAGAAGAAATGCAAGGCAATAGACCCTCAAAGTCAGTCTTACATCTTTGTGGGGTATGTAGAAGGTGTTAAGGGATATACTCTTCTCCATCCTAAAACTCATGAGTTATTCATTGAAAGGAGTGTCAAGTTTCATGAGGGCCCACTTGAACATAATCCTGAGACTCTAGACTCTTCAAAAGTCTTACTAGACATTGATTCCACTTTAGAGAGTGACATAGATCCACCTCAAGATCCTCCTAATGATGAGGATGACTCTTCTTCTTATTCAAGTTTAAGTGATGAGAGTAGTGATGAGGATTATCCTCCTCTATCTCACACTCACACTATAGATGATGAGGACTCACCTCCTGATTCTCCAATTGCATATAATTTTGGACTGATTTGGGCTAGACAAACACTTCAAAGTGCTAGAGGATGGGTTAGAAATCCATCAAATATAAAGTAGAAATGATGATAGTTTCATGGGACATCACATGCCTAATTGGACATTGTCTCAAATCCATAAACCTTTCATGAGGCATCTATAATTCTAGAATGGGATTCTACTATATAGAAAGAGAATAGTTCTCTAATTAAGAACAAATCATGGGACTTGGTCCCTCTTCCTAAAGGAAGAAAATTGATCTAGTGTAAATGGGTTTAACAGACCAAGTATGGTTTAGATGGCTCAATCGATAAGTACAAATCTTATTTGGTTATAAATGGGTCTTATTAGGTGCCTAGCATAGACTACATTAAGACATTTGCTCTTATATCTAGGATTACATCTATAAGACTCATTCTAACCATCACAACCACATGTCAGTGGGATGTTCACCAAATGGACATAAAGAGTGATTTTTTTCATGGTGACCTCAAGGAAGAGATATATATGGAGCAACCATAAGGCTTGGTTTAAGATACCTCTTTAGTCTATAGACTTAGTAAATCTATCTATGGACTCAAATAGGCCCCTTGGGCATGGTATGTTAAGATGGATTCCGTTCTCATATTCAAATTCACTAGATGCCACTGAGATTTAAATGTCTACACCTTATGTCAAGATTATTATTTATTGATTATAGTTCTCTATGTGGATTATTTATTGATTATAAAGAGCTCATGATCATCCATCTTAGTAGTGAAAATTACACTATCAAACATATTTTCAATGACAAACATGAGATTTTTGCACTACTTTCTCAAGATTTAAATCATTCAGTCAAATTCTAGGATAAATTTATCGCAATCCAAGTATACTTTTGATTTGCTTACAAGGTTTAACATGGCTGATTATAATCCAACTCCTACTCCCTTCTTGTCTAGTGTGAAGATTGAGGTTGATTTTCCTACACCACATATTGATACAACTCTATATCATCAAATCATGGGGAATCATATCTATCTCACACACACAAGACTTGACATATCCTATGCAATTGGATTGGTCTCCCAATTTATGCAAGAGCCACATGAGTTGCACTGGAAAGTAACAAAGTGGATTATTCACTAAATTTAAGGTTCACATAAATATGGGATACACTATGGAGTAGGAACAAATGTTTGATTTTATCAGATACATAGATTCAGATTGGGTTGGAGATATTTAGAGTCAAAAGTCCACTTTAGGCTACAATTTTTCACTTAGTTTAGGTCCAATAAGTTTTTCAAACAAGAATTAGAATGCAATTGATTTATCATCCATAGAGGTGGAATACAGAGGGGTTGTCAATGCCACCACTAAAGTAATCTAGCTTTAGGAGATTCTCACTAAGTTTGGTGTCTAGTTTCATAAACCAATAATCATCTACTATGAAAACCAAAGCACTATCCAGATTTGCAAGAATCAAGTTCTCCATCAAAGTACCAAGTAAATATAGATTCATATGAATTTCAACAAGGATCTTATCAATGAGCAAGTAATTGATCTTTTATACTATCCAACATCAGAGCATATTGCTAATATTCTAACCAAGCCTTTCATATAGAGTAAACTTGTTCATCTGTGAGTTCTCATTGGGGTTAGGGTTGCTCCACCTTATTCTTCCTCCTATGGAGGTTCATAACTATGTACTTAGGTACCTCATTAGTATTTTAATGCTGGGACCCAATTCTCATCTCACCTATAAGCTATGCTTAAGCAGGCATGTTAGTGTAGTGCTTTTTCCCACTGGGTTTTGCCTACATAGTCATATGGCCTTTCTATATATTTAATCTTCCTTAGGTTAGTTATAAAGGGTCCATAGGCTAATTTTATTTAATTTTAATTATTTAGTTAATAAAATTAGAGGCTCCCTCATGTTGCACTAAATTTATCTATATGTACCCCACTTTTCCTTTTTGTAAGGTTAATAGACTCATTCATATTTTGTAATAGACATGTTAATGCATGTTTTTCCTCTCTTGGAATTTTGGAGCTCTCTCTATAGGAATCAAAATTGATTTCTTGAATGCTAGTCAGAGATCTTAGCATAATTTTTCATGCATTATAGTTAAATCAAACCCTAATGGTCCAAATTTTATTTTGACATTAAATGTGTCATGATACTACATAATTAAATAATGATGTACGTTTGACCATACCTATGTATCAAGGCATATGTAGTATGTAAAATGGGTCAAGGGAAACACTAAGTGCAAAAATACAATTGAATAATAAAGAGTAAAAATTAAGAAAATGGGGTATTGTGCAAGATTACAACTTTTAAAAACTTATGTGTATTATTTTGAAAGGGAAATTTTTAATTTTTATTTTGATAATTGCTCAAATAAAGTCTATCATAAAAATATTGTTACTATGAAGTAATTTAAAATCTCATGTTTGATATTTTTACAATACATAATTAATATTGTATGTCTAATAAAAATGTCTATATTGGTTAATGTCAGATGAAAATCATGATTTATTCAAATAAATAACAAGTTATTAACTACATATAAAAAGATCATTTTATAGGATAATAAATTTTTACTTGATGAAGATTGTGTGAATTGTGCATGTTACATTGAATTGATAGACATGCTTGGTTTTTATTTGTACTTGCATGAAAAAATAGTCATTTTTGTCAAAGTAAATTCAATCCTAGTTATTTTTTAAATGAAAGGGAAAATATATGTTCCAAGAGGAATATTAATTAAACTAAATGAGGATGCATATTTTTTAATATTTTTCCTATTATACTGATATATATTGTGTAAATGAAGAACCCAAACAAGAACCTAAGGAATCAAAGAAAATAGGCCAGACTTTGAATAATTTTGGCATTCTTGCTTTAGAAGACACGCCTATAGAGTGCTTATAAGAATAAAAATATTTTGATATTGTGTTTCATTTTTAAGTGCATAAAAATGTCACTATTTTATAACCCTTCTATCTTTTACATAGTCTAATGTTTGTGATTTTTGTTATTTGCATAGTCTCCATTATTTTGGGTGAGGTGAAAAATAATGATTCAACACCATATATACTATCATAGCATATATGTACTATTATTTTAAGAGTTTTTTTTGTCATTATGCTTGTTGAACATAGTAAATTATTGATATGGTGTAGTATATTTAGTAAGAATACTTTGTTCATGGACATAATTTTGATTTTTCACAATTGAAACATGAACAAGTTATTTTGTTGCATTAATCTCAAGTAGAAACTCAATAAATTATAGTAAAACACAAAAATTAAATTAAAATCATTCAAATACATGAAAAATTAGTTCATATCATTAAACAATAATATAATGGTGTGACTACCTATTATGACACCTACTCACTCTATTCACTTCACACATTGAGGCTCCAAAGCTATATTGTAAATAATAAGTTTGAAAAGATTTACAAAATTAACAAGACATGAAATATTATGGTGGACATAAATTCAATAATATTTATGGATAAATGATTACACTAGGAGGTATACATGTCTAAATCAAAAACGTAGCCTAAATCATGTTTATTTATATGAAATTGTTTTTTTTCAAATTTAGGATTTATGTAAAACCCTAAGTGACAACACTACTATGAAAAATTAGGATAAGAATATAACAATAATAAAATTCATTATTTGGTAACTAATATATTTTATAAATTTACTAAAAATAAAAAAATTTAATGAGAAAATAAAGACTTATTTGGGAATTATATTTGTGGTAGGAATCAAAGTTTGAAACTTGTTATGAAAATTAGCTTGGTGATTGGAATCTGGAATCATAAACTAAATCTAGGCCTAGAAAACAACATCAAGAGGAATTAAATAGAGGGGTGGCACTCTTATCTAATACATAAAAATCACGTATACTTATTGTTAGGAAATTAAGGTTTATGGGTTCTCTGTATCTTCATTTATAGATCCTATATCAAGTGTGGGAGCTTATGATAAGTTGTGAAGACCATTGTATGATCTATTTTCCTTTAAAATCCTAGCTCTTTGAAATGTGAATACCATTGAAAATTAATTGGGAAAAAGGGGTTAGTAGTTAAATTTTGGAAAGCCCTCAACACCCCATGTGTTGAACACTACCTATATACCAATACTCTGAAGATGGATCAAAATTCATGTAGTTCTCCCATGATATGGTGGTGTGTGAACAACTAATGTAATATTCTAGATTATAGTGAAATAATAATGTGATTAAGTACCTTGAACATGATTTATGACCTATAAAATGTATTTAATTTTAATCTCTAACCTACTAGGGTTGTATTAATCATAATTGGGAGAAATAATTACTTTGATCTCAACATATAATTATGATTTTGGTGTTTTTCGACGTAGAATCAACTTGTGTGAAAAATGGTTTGAAAGGTATTTATATAGTCATATATATGAAATTAATTTGAATGGATATCATTATGGACATAATATAACCTTCATATAGATTTTGAATTTATAAATTAATCTTTATTTCGTGGGAAGATAGGAGAGGGGGAAAGGACACTGGACTGGTGCATTATAGACCCCTAAGGGACACCTTTCTAATAGGTTATTTCATCATGTTGAGTTTTAGGTAGGTCTTATAATATGTTTAATGTTGATAATAATAGGGATGATTAAATCTAGGTATTGTTTATCAACTTAAATGAGTGTGCAACGTGGTCTAATGTGATCAAAAGGGGTCTTAAGACAAGTCTAGAGAGAAGTGTATGAAAAAGTGGTCACAAGTGCATTATTCTAGCTTAAATTTTAATTTATATTTATAAATTTCCCCACTTTTATTAAATTAATGTATCAAAATTGAAATTACAATACTAAAATTAAAAAGTGTACACACTTGAACTTACTCATGGAAAGGATTCTTGGATGTAGGCCATAACATTAAATTATGCTCCACACAAAAAACTACAATGAAACTTATGTAATATTAGTCTTTACTTAATAAAATTATCAATAAGTGAAATAAAATATACTATAGAGTGAAAAGGAATGAATAGACTTGATTGGGTTCATTAACCATTGTGCTTTTATGGTGTAAAAACTGGTGATTATGGTGGGTTGTACACTTATAGTTTCATTAATGTTGAGTAGCTTGGATTGGAATATCCATGCCCCAATACTCATCAATAATTAAGTGTGATTAATAAATAAAGGTGTGATTGACACCTTCATCACCTAACCTAAGTATTGAAATAATTTGGAATCCATGTATGAATCTTGATAAATATTTTTGGTGCAAAAATTGGTGTAAATAGAGAACCAATCACTATAGATAGAAGAAGGTTCAATTCGGGAAAATAATTAGCCCAAAAATGGTGAAAATTTTGGTGTAAATACTAAGTATGTTCTGGGTATTATGTATACAACATAGAGAATAACATGAATTATCATTCCATATATAATATTGGTGTAAAAAAAGAGTAATGAGGAAGCAATGTTCCATACACATGCCCTCAACTGATATATAATGCATATAGATTTTGAGTTTTATTAAAATAATTGTGATTTTTATAAAAACTTATATGCCATACTGGAACAACATGCCATGCATGATTACCCTTAAATTGGTCAAATTTAAGATAAAACTATGTAATTTTGAGTAATTCTAGAAATGCAGATTGTGAAAATGTTGAGTACTATTCTGAGTAAACCAAGGTTATGATAAATTATATACACTCTTACTTTTTAGGTATGTGGAAAATAAAAATGGGAAGGATACTAGAGAAATTCTCTCCCACCCACTGTGGTGCTCGTATCTAGCATGAATTTCTATTTATTTTCTAAATCTAAGACTATTTTAACTATTTAATCTTTTTTAAATTGTGGTTGTGTTTGTCTAAGATAAAACTCATTCAAATAGTGTTTTGAGAACCTTATATGGTGGTTTTGGTAGATTAGTGAACTGTCTCTTTGGAGGTGTTGATAAGACAATGCATGGAGTAAGCTTGAAATTGTGTGTAATATGACTTTCTGATCATTCTTATTGTCAAATGGCATTACTTTGTAGTGTGTATTTCTTGATTTCTTGTTATTTAAATTTTATTTTGTTTTATGATTAATCTTGTTTATTACCAATAACTTGACTTCTCTTTCTTATATGTCACAAATCTGTGAAGGAGTTGAAGTTCTTGAACATAATAGATTATTTCAAGGATGAAAGAAAAAATTTCCTAAATTTGTCTTATAATTCTCTATTTCCATAGCATTTGTCATTTTATATAACATGGTTTTATATCTTAAAAAATATTATGTGATAGGCCTATTAGATTCATGTTTGAGTAGAGTAATATGAGCATAAAAAACCTTGTAATTGATGTTGATTGAGAAATGTGCTAAAAACATATTGGCTAATGGATTTAATTCTTGTACTTATTGGTGTGGTAAGTCATAAAACAATTATAATTAATAGTCCTTGAGATTTTTTGAGAATAACTTATTCAATAATCGATCATTAAACACATATTCCAAACATGCTGCATGAAATGCTATGAGATATTTATCATAATAACCCTTGCCATCATATAGTCTAAGCTTGGGTTTCACAAACCCTATGGGTAGAAGTTGTATTTATATATATTTTTCCCATGGAGTGTGAAATAAAATTTGGGAATCTAGTGTCTAATTAGGTTTTGAGATACCTAACTATAAATGTAACATGTTGTCATGCAAATATCATTTTTTTTACTTAAAGGATTTTATATAAGGAGAAGAGGGATGTGTGTCAACCAAAGGTAGTGTTACTGATGATTCAGTAATAATTATAATAATAATGTATAACCCTTTAATGGATCAATGGTTAGGTTTTGAAAAAATTTGAATAATAAATGGGTTCACCAATATGTTTTATCAAATTTGGGATTTATGTAAAACACTAAGTGATACCACTACTATGTAAAATAAATAGAATATAAAAATAATAGAATTCACTAATTTGGAACTAATATAGTATATTAACTTATGAAAAATACTAAATTTAATGAAAAAATAAATACTTAGTTGGAAACTATATCTATGAAAGGAATCAAAGTCTAAAACTTTATGTATACAGTCAATTAGTGACTAGAATCAAAAATCATGAAATAGATCTTAGCCCAGATAATATATTTAGGATGAGAACACTAGAGGGGTAATTTTCCTATCTAGTGTACAATTCTATTATCTACTTTTAGTTAAGAAATTATGGTTTCTAGGTTCTCTATATCTTCATTTTTAGAGCCTATATATATTATAAGAGTTTACGATCACTTTTAGAGACCAAAATATAGCTAATTTTACTTCAAAATATCTCCTTGACATGTGAATACCAATACAAATAAATGGGTAAAAATGGGTCAAAAGTTGAATTTAGGTAGGATCTCAACCCATCATGTGTTGAAAATTATGTACATACCAACACTCCAAAGAGGGATCAAACTTAATGTAGTTATCCCATGCTATGGAGGTGTGAAAATAAATACTACAATATGCTTGATGTTGGTGCAATAATGATGTGATGAAGTGACTTAAACATGAATTATAACCTATAAAATGTATTTAGACTTGATCTCTAGGCTACTAAGGTTGTATGAAATCATAATTGGGAGAAATAGGTACTTTACCCTCAACACACAAATATTATTTTAGTGATTTTCAATGTGGAAGCTATTTGTGAGAAAAATGGTTTTAAAAGTGTTTATATAGTAATACCTATGAAATTCATTCAAATGGGGCTCATTAGGGGCATAAGTTGACCTTCCTATAACTTTTGAATTTGTAAATTATACATTATTTGGTGGGAAGATGGGAGGGGGAAATTACACTATAGAGGTGCGTTATAGTCACCTAGGGAATTCCTATCCAATGGGTGATTTCATCATGCTAGTTAGGAAGGGCTTAAAATATGTCTTAGTTTGATAAGAATAAGGATGAGTACATTTAGGGATTATTTATCAGCTTAGAAGAGTGTGCAAGCTGAATAAAAGTTATCAAAAGGGCCCTAAGATAGGTCTATATATAAGTGTGTAAAATATCGGTCAAAAGTGCATGATTTTAACTTAAATGTTAATTTATATGTTTGAAAAAATACACATTTTATAGGCCTGTGCCTCTATGTACAAAATATGAAAGAGTTTGGGATGTATTAAATAATCATTTTTTAAAATATATTCCTAAAGTAACTTGACTATAATATGCAATTTTTTATTTCAATTTTCTTAAGAAATCTAATGATTTTCTCTAAATACTTTTACAAAGGATATTCCAATATAATCTATTTGATTGTCAATTTTTTTGAATAATAATCTCTGTGAGTGTGAAGGCTTGTCAAATTAAAAAATTATAATATTTATAGTATATCATAAATATGTTTATCCTATGGAAGGAAGAAAATAAGTAAAACTATAAAGGTAATATAAAAATTTAAGAGAGAAATAAGGAATGGTTGTTACTTCATTAGAGATTTTGATAGAAACAACATATACTTTTTTGAACTTGATGGCCAAATTGCACATGGAGAAGGGCTTCTATTATTCCAAAAGATGTGTGTCCTGCCTCTTCATCTCCTCCTTAAACTTAAAATTGTTGTAATTATATTTTTATTCCACTTACACTCTAGATATGAATCACACTACTAATGATGAATTATTTAGAATTTATATGTTGTTCATAGATTCCAAATTCATTCATTGAAATAAATTTAATGTTCATAAATGTTGTAATTTTTATTACATCATGTTATTCATAGATTGTATTATTTCATAATTCATAATGTTTAATAAGTATTGGTTTAATGAAACATTTTCTTGTAAGTTGGATAAACTAGTAGGAAGGTGGGATCAAATTATACACCTTCCACTTTAGAACCTAAGAAATGGTTTGTTTGGATGCAATGATCTAAAGTTGGAAAAAAATTATAACATTAATTGGGAAGACATATGGTTTTCTTAGGTTGAGAATGATAGAGTTGATGAATTTGTGAAAGCATAATTAATATGAATTGTACCCTAAAAATTTTCACGTGTCACATCAAACAAAAAAAAACTTATTCTTAGAAATTAGACAAGAATAAACATAATTTTGGAATATGTTATGTAAGTATCCTTCCCTTTTAGATAGTAAGTGTGCATGTGTTCACATTTTATTATGTCATGTAAGTAGATGACATTTCATTTACACACCTCTGATAAGTTTAATATATGTGTGTGTGTATGTGTGTGTGTGTGTGTGTGTGTGTGTGTGTGTGTGTGTCTGTGTAGATATTGGTGTTTGTAGATGATTTTTTATTATTATATAGTACCTCAATCTTATACACTTAGAAAACTCATATCTTGGTTGTTCCTCTCAGTTTTGTACCTTTATTGATTCTATAAGTCTTGCATATACTCTATTTTTATGACCCTTGGCATATATACCTTAGTTTTAACATTCTTATGTTGATGACCGATGTCTTCTATCTTGACCATAATGATTAAAATTTACTTATCTTTCATCTCTACAAGTTCTAAATATATACCTGCTTTCTTACTTCTTTGACACTAATGTCTAGGATAGATAGTAGCATAAACACTATTGTCCTCCCCTGATGCAAATGTCTAGTGCCCTAAAGTCATCTAATTTTCAAATTAAACATCCTAATGGTTGGTTTAACTTCTTTAATGTGAGTTATTAATCCAAAGGGATTGGTATAAATACAAGATCAACCCTCATTCATTTCACACCTAGAAAAATACCAAAGAGACTAAGGAAACTTATCAAAAACATTTTATAAATCATTCAATTAAATAAATCTTAACTATTTCCATAATATTCATAGGTATAATACATCTACAGGTCTAAAGTACTAAATGAGTAGACTAAGAGCTTAATTTTCTAGGTTACAAGCTAGGTAACTATTGTACTTGATTTTTAAATATTATATGCTTCACATACAATCTAACATGTAGGGGAGAACTACATGAGTCTAAGTCCCTCCTATGGATTATTAGATATGTAGGCAATACCATCTAATAGTGGGGTTTTTAGGGTTAGCTCTATAACATGTGCCTACTAACCCATTTTTTCCCAAGGTCACTATGAAGATGGAAATCTAGAGTTTTACCATTTCATAAGGATCAACTATCTATGACCCAAATTTGAATGCACTAGAACAAATTCAAATAAAAACCCATAATCATATAGGTAGTCATATCCTATTTTAGTAGGTATTCCATAAATTACACTAGTGTTGAACCTAGATAATAGTGTTGATGCAACCATCCCAAGATGACATTACTCTCTAGAGAGCTAGAAGTGTTATATCCAAAATCTAATGACTATTTAAGAATATCCTTCACACTTATTATTTTCCTATTGTATATCTATAACTACATTAACATCAAAACAAGCTAAGTATATCACTTACTTGTCATTTCTATATCTAGCATATCTCAACATAATAAATTTAGTGTATGCTTATATATAAGTTTAACATCTAATTAGCATGCTATAAATATTATTATCACCCTTGTGCCATTTTATTTCTATATACCCATTTAATTATAATCTAAGGATGAATATAACTACTTAGATTCCATTTTATGGTTATTGAATATAAAACCCTTGGTCACTTAGGGTTTTTTTATTCTTTTGTTACTACTCCTTGATTATTATAAATTTGAAATCATGTTTACCATGGAAATATATGTAAATTATTTCATGGTCCACTATATTATAGTGGTTATTACTTGGTATATATCATGCCTAATT
Source organism: Torreya grandis (assembly GCA_037957365.1). Lineage (NCBI taxonomy): Eukaryota > Viridiplantae > Streptophyta > Pinopsida > Cupressales > Taxaceae > Torreya > Torreya grandis. The sequence continues at coordinate 1,418,614 of JARHVA010003954.1, read as the reverse complement.
AACTCATTCTAATCTATAAGGGATTTAAAACCTACATCCCTGTAGGCTCTTCCTTGATTTAATGTTTATAATAAGATGGTTTAAAATATAAAGCATCACTTTATATGTCTTCAAATTTCCTTTTGAAATTCCATAAAGCTAGAAACTAAGGGATATGCCATTATTAACAAATTGATCAATACGCATGCAAAAATTTAAATCCTTGAGATCTTAAAGTAATCTAATGTATTTAAGGATATCCTATAGAAGGAATTGCATGAGACACAAGTTCCAAGTGATATTAATCTTACTTATTTTTTATATATCATGAAATATCTCAAGAACTATAACAAGCTCATCACCTTTGATAGAACATATTTAATATCCAAAGATATTGTTGACCAAAATTTACCTTTGTTCATATAAGTTATAATACAAAGTAAATGTATCAAAATAGTGCTCATTGATAATGGATGAAAACTAAACATTTATAGCATAAAATACCTAATAACCATGGGTATTAACCCAAATTTTATTCCAAAAATAGTTATGGAAATAAAAAGGTTTAATAGTTGACAAATCCCTCTAGTTGGTCAAATTACATTGAATATTACTGTGAGTACCCATACATTACCCACTTTATGCCAAATTATGCTAGATAATTTGAATTATATCATTATATTGGGATGATCTTGGATACATAAAATGTATGTGGTTCCCTCTACAATACACATATGCTTAAAATTTTATCATCAAGGAATCATTTACACATTTCCAACAAATTGTAATCTCTTCAAAACTATGTAGTGATCCAAAAAATATATAATACTAAACTAAAACATTCATAATATGATTCAAAACTTGTAACACGAGTATACAAACCTAATTATACTATGCTATCTATGGTACCAAAAAGATGGTTCTCACAATTACCTGAGTCCCCACTCTTGTAGTTACTAGAGTGTCAACTTATATCTCTCCCTCATCCTATCGAGATTGATATGAGTTGACCACTACTCAGAGGATATGATGAGAATGTTTATTATCACTATCATAGAGTACTTATGCATTATATGAACCATTAGTTTAATTTGAAACATAAGATCTAGGATCTTATTGACAACCAAAAGATTACATTTGAGGATCCACTAATGTAATTAGTTTCACAAAAAAAAAAAATAATTCCCATAAATAATATTTAATGATTACATTAAATATGGTTGGTGCTTATTTTTGGCATAGCCATATTGATCCTACATAAACAAAAACCACTTTCCATATAAATATTTTTTAATAGTTTGGTTTTGATCTACAAGACTTTCAAAAGAAGGTAACTTGGAAATACATAATGGGTAACATACTGATATCAATTTATTATGGTCCTAAAGTAATTTAAACATGGGTTTGGGTTATTCCTACCACCATATCCATTTAAATTAGTAACTGTTTCAATATACCAAATTAGAAGTAAAAATTGATCCAAATTATCATGGTATTTCCTTTCCTCATGAAGGAAAATTAATACAAATTTAAAATTATAGAATTAATTCTTCTACTACACATGAAAAACATGATCAAGAACATGCTATGTACCTTTTCAACTTATCTAATCATGATGAAAATAATGTAAAAGATCCAAATTAATTTTTTTAAGGTTCATAGTAGGGAGATATATATGATCATTTATTGGATGGCATCATATGATGATATTTCCTCTTTAAAAATTTTTAAAAAAAATCAAAAATTAAAAAAAACTTTCATCACTTACATATTCTATTAGATATTTAGCATCCATGTGTTAGTTACATGTTAATGGATGACATAATCAATTAATCCTACATACAAAACTATGTCACACTTATACTTGAGTATGACATTGGCATACATAGATACATGATACATTCTTATTTTAGATGTAGGGATTTTCCTCTACTCATGCCATATGGACATTGGGGGAATCCATTTCTTTGATTTTGATACACACATGTTATATGATTCAATTATCACTCTACATTATCATGTTTGATCTTACATATTTACTTACACATGCCTATTATCCATGATTATATATTACATGTGGTACTTGATATGCTATATACCTAACACACTTTTCATGACACATTGGATCCATGGGATAATATAACATGTTAAGTTGGTTTCTCATGTTATACTTTATGTACTTCCTTGAGTGTTTTTCCTTGATATTATATTCCTTTTCTGAGTATTTAAATATGCTCCTTTATTTTTATCCCCCATGCCTATATATTATTTCTTTAACTTTTGCATATGTCATTATTTAATTTATGGACATTTAAATATGTCATCCTTTATTTTATGTAGATTTGAATAATTCATGTCCTTTTGATTGTGTGGTATTTGAACATGTCCCTTGTTTGTAGTCTCCTTAGACCATTTCTTTTTTACTTGATTTTGGGTGCTTGTTAGTAGAGGTTCCTGGGTTTCACCAGAACATGATAATTATGGGGATAGAGTGTGATAATTTGTATCAAAATATTATATTATGGTTTAATAAATACTTTATATAAATAGGAAAGATTTATTTCAAATAATTACACTTATTTAATGGCTCAACTTATGATATAAATTATTTATAAATATATAAAATTATGATATATCATTATAATGAAGGAAACAATCATAATAAAATAAAAAAATTATGATTATACCATAAAAGAGTAAAAATACTTAGAATTAATAGTAGATAATCTAGTACTAAGGATTAAAACAAGGAAAACTTCATAAATCAAGGTCTAGTTCTATCAATACTCTATGCAAAAGATTTCTAAGAATAATAATCACTATTCTATTATTAACATACACATCAAAATCAACATAAAACATTCTATTTCATTCTTTACAATTACTTAGAGAAATTAATTACTATGACTATAACTTTTAGATTTATCATGTTGAGAATAGGTCTTCATATCATATTTGGTGGAGTCCTAAACAACATAGAGATTCCTATAATAAATTTTAATAACCTATAAATAGAATACAACTATAATTACCATAAGACATTCTCATACATACAAATGGTTTTACATTTTCCATTTACCACCAACACTCCCCAAACTTAAAATGTTAGTTCATCCTAAGACAACATCATGGATGTAAGCCACCCAAAAATTGAAAAAGGTGACAAAATATAGAAGTGTATGAGACTCATAGACATCATTCAAGGTGATGGAACCAATTTTCACCCCTTAAAAACTAATTATCCAACCTTTTAGGGTTTCAACTAAGTATCATAATAGTATATTGATGTTTTGGGTTTTTAATAGATGAGCTCTGCATAATACTATACGAACTTCTATTAAAAAATAAAATTGACCAAAATTTCAAAATTGTTCAACCTAAATAAGCATCAGGTAACATGTGGTGGCATATTTATCTATTGGATAATATATCATAGTTGGTTAGGTATAATGATCTTGGGTTCATCTACTAGTGGTGTAATGATAGAATCTATGAGGACCAAGTCATTCTTGTAAGACTTATAGTTGAAGAGAACTTCTTAAGAACAATGTAGAAGACCATGTAGGGGAACTTGATTAGCCATCAATTGGTGAATATTTACATCAACCATCCAAAAAAAATAAAACTTCACCATGATTAATTTAGTAGTTATTTTTCCATGGAGCTGAACCAACTTATTTACACATCATTGTGCTTGCACACTAGTGAAGGAGTTGTGCAATATCTAGTTATACTAGATCTGTATATTCTACATGGTAATATCCCTTGCACCAAGTGAGGTTTATAGTGAAACATCCATGAAATTAGGAATTTCATTATGTGATATGATGGTAATGTGTGTGAAATTAGTCATGTAAAATTTACACTATGTAGTGGTTTAAATTTGAGCAGCTGAAGTGTAATATGTGACCTCAGGTAAAAACTCATAGAGAACCTCAGTTTCAAATTTGATGTATTTTACCTTCTAGATGATTTTAAATTCATTAAATGTCTTCCAATTTATGGTGATCTTGTTTATAAGATGATAAATCTAGTCCTTATCTATGATAAAAGGATCCTAATCAAGTATATGTATATTTCGGAATATGTGTCCTCAATAGTCTTCTTTGTAATGCATAGTTGTTTCATGAATACAAAATTGGTCTCCTCAAGATTCTTAACTTATTTATCCAATATGACTTCCTTATATGAAATATGCTCTTGAAATGTAGTGGCACCTTCAATTTGGTTAGACAATGGTAGATGGAAAACATCTAAGGATGCTTTTATTGTGGCAGGAGTTAAGTCAAGACATGTAACTAATATACTCGTAGGTACCATACTTAATGAGGTGATGGGAAAATAAAAAATAAGGCATCATGTATAAGTTTTTGGCACATCCCACAACCAAATTTTAGATAGGCTTGAGGAATCATTGTCATCCTATGAGGTAGCCAAAGTGTATCATGTCTGTGTTTGGAGCAACTCATAAGATGGATGTGCTAACAGGAACTGGATGGATTTTTCATTAAGAAAGCCTTTACAATATATGTTTGTGATTATTTGGTGATATTATTATTATCTTCCTCAAGTGCTTACTTAGAAACATCTTCTTGTTCCTTCTCGATAACCTCTTCCTATGCTTTCTTCTCTGTATCTTCTTGTACTCTTTTAACAACCTCTTGTACCTACACCTTCCACTTTCATTCTTAGGCATTAGGATTATTTAATGATTTATCTTGTGTATGTTGGTTCTTCTTCTACTCCTTAACTAATTCCTTATATTTTTACTTTACTTATAATTCATCATCCTTCTACTTTTTTTTTACTATGTGATTTTGTTGTGGTGCTTTTATAGCAGCTGTGACTTCTTGCTATATTTTCTTCTTGTCTTCTTCCTCTTTTTATTGTTGTTAACTTTCCTCAACATCCTCAATTTTCTTATGATGTTTTTCTTCCTTAGATTGGCATTGGGATTCCTCTCATTCCTATTACTATGCTTGTTCCTTATATTTAGCCTCAACTTTAGCCTTTTATTTTTCTTATTTATGCATGAAATACTCAAATACTCTCTACACTTCCTCATGTGCATCTTGTTATTCTTCTATATTCTAAGAATCCAATCCTACTTCGTTTGTGTTTCTCTCAACCTAGTTAGAGGTAAAATCATTGAGAATGGGGTTGCATTAATGAGTCTAGATATTTTAATTACAATTTTAGCCATTTCAAACTATTAAGAAATCAACATATATCAACTTGATCAATAAAAATTAACAACAGAGATCATTTATTCAATGCATACACAATATCAAACACATATTTTCTACAAAAACCCTCATGGGGGATAAAACCCACTCTTAAGATGACAACACATGGACTAATATACTATAATAAATTACAAACAAGAGATTTATCAACTCCTTTATACCAATAAACCTTGATCATATCCTCCTGACCAAAGGTAGTGAAACACCTATTTCACAATGAGTAACTAACCTTAAGGAAGATCAAGTCCTTTATAATCTCCTTGAAGTGAGAACTTCCACCTTAGAACTAATGTCTTGAACACTTGATGATGTATCTCTATTTATCTAACCATTTCAAAAACTTTCTCTTTATCGCATACAATCCTCTCACATAGGCATGCCACAATCTCTCTCCTTCACTCAAACTATCCTCATATGCACACTTATACCTCTTTGCATATCCTCAAACTATAAGAGCACTATTTAGACATCCAAAATATGACATATAGGTCATACACATAATCCTCAATCTTATCTACTTATTAACTCAACAATTGGTCACTCTACCTTACCTTCACTCCATAATTCTCACATGCACCTTGCACTAGTCTCACTCACAAGTCTCCCTCAAACCATAAAAACCATCACATTTAGTTTCAATATATATATATATATATATATATATATATATATATAATTCATGAATTATCAAGTTCAAAATATTTTATTTTTCATCCATAATAAATTCCTTCACCGTTGAGGAATCTTACATGAGTCACACTTAATCACAAGACACCTTCAAATAGGCCTAAGTCACTTTTAGGTTCTATGGAGATCCATTCGGCTTCTTTGACACTTTTACAAGAAAACAAATAACATAGGAACATTTTAAAAAATCATGTACCCATTATAAATTATCTATAAGACCCCTTTAAGTGTCCATATCCATCACAATACCCTTCTACTTAAGCATAATTTGTTCAAACAACATTCTATGTATATAGTCACCATGAATGAATACATAGTCAAATTATAAACATTTTTCCATACTATATACAATTATTAAAACCCTCATAATGCATATATATTATCTTTATGTATTATACAACATGATACAATATCTAATTTATCATTAAATTTGAAACAACATCAACACAAACTCAAACATCCTTCTCGGGTTACTTGTAAAACACAATCGAGCACATAGTCAACTTTGAACCTTCATAACTATGTATGTAAAAAAATCAGACCTTAAAATTCATAATTAATTATTAAACTTAAATTCCTCTACAAATTCACTTTTTACACCATCAAAAAATTCTATATAGATCAAAAGATATGGCCATAATACAGAGCACTAGTATTTTCCTTTCCTAAATTCAAATATTCAGATGCAAACGCATCGAACACCATGTCATCATCTAGTGTCCTCATGTATTATATAAATAACAAACCATTTACATTTTTTGATCTTTAATTCATATTTTTTTCAATACCAAATGTTAAACCTTGAACATGTTGAACTCATCACATGTACTCTTGTAATATTGACTTATCTCATACCATCTATCTCTGTGGATCAGTCAGGTCTTTACCTTATAGTGCTCACCATTCTAATTTACTTATAACCCCAATGATAATTACACTTGACACCATTTAATTACTTATTCTCACTATACCATTAACCATCAGTCACTTTTCCTCATATCACTGCTTCCAGAGTCCTTTGAATAAATACACTCCATTGATCCTTTTGTAAGAAGCTTAATCTTTAGCTTTATTAACCAATGAAAAATTTGACCTATTTGACTTGATGTGAACAATATATATTCACTATATGATTAATTTAAATCCATTATATTTCATCTGGTCTTGATCTTTAACATTGTGCAAAATAGACTAAGTATGGGGACCATTTTTTATTTGCATGGAAGGTCAACTTTGCACCTCCATATCTTTTGCTTCACTCAAGTGCATATTATGAAAATCAGACCATATGATCTCCTCATATAGGATAATATAACCATGTGTCAAAATAATCCTTAATACTTTGCATGTGAGATATATAATTCCATTAATCTACTCACTTAGATTTTTCTACCATAGAGCCAACTATGTCAAAAACTTATCTGGGAGACCAACTTTAAACATGCATATCTTTTGTTGCGCTTTGGTGCTTGACCTAAAAATTAGAAAAAATAAACTAGGCCTAAAATAAAATAAAAACATATGATCATATTGTTTTGAAACATCCACATGTGTAATATATTCCATCACCAAACTACTTACTCGACTATTTCTTACCTCATGCAAATTTGGCTAAGTATGGGAAAACAATGTCAAAATGCATGGAGCCCAGCTTTACACTTGCATATATTTTGTCTCAATTAGGTGCATGACCTAATATTTATAGGATAATAAAAATTCATAATACTAAAAAAACCCATGTGAACATTTCCTCCTAGAACCTCCATGCATGCAACTGTTGACATCATCAACATGCTTACTTGACTTTATTTGATCATAGAAAACACTATCAAAATCCCTGAGAGACCAACTTTGAACCCACATATATTTGACTACACTTAGATTCATAACCTAAGATTTATCACATAGTAACTAGGGAATAATTTAATCACAATCATATGACTAACTCCTCCTGACTCATTCACATGTGGTAATGGTGATGTCAACAAATTACATACTCAGATATTCTACCACTAGGCCTAAAATGTCTAGATGAGAAAAATAATGAATTGGGTGAATTATAATCATAACCATAAGTTATCCAATCATCATTGACCATTGATAAGAACCATTTAACATGAGAAGTACTTTATACTCATCCCTAAATATCTCTAACCATGCCAAAACTAAAGATCAACCAAGCCAACATTAAGCACACTAGAACAAACACATTTCATTCTTTGTCATTGTCACTTAGGCTAACCAATAAATCCATCCAGTCACTAAGACACCTCCATGACATCACCATGACATCATTTTCAAATCCCAAACATTCTCCCCCTTTATCATTGATGTCAACAAACATCATTGAGTTCACCTTCTCTCTCTTCAAGAACTTCTATAATAGGAACATTCTCCCCCTTTGACACAATGACAAAGTGGAAACCAATTGATCTTGAGGACAAACAAAGACTACCAATAGGAGAGGACAATCTTATAAATATGAAAAAAAACTCCCCCTTACCATGAGCTTACCCCTTATTGTCTTGACACCTTCCTCTTGCTCCATTCCAACACTTTCTTCAATCAAGCACTATAGCCAATGAATAAGGAACAAAAAAAATAATTAAAATCTGATGTAAATTACCAAAAAAATCTAAAATATACTCCCCCTAAGATTTTATGATCCATTGCACCACTTGAGCATCTTCAGATCTTACCCACCATTAGGAACCACCATAAAATCTTACTAGCCTTATCTCTCAAACCACCTTAAGGACCACCACTATAACTTCATGCCAAAGACCAAATAGGAAACATTCTCTAAAATACACTGATAACTCACCATGAAACACTCATGCCTTGATATTTTGTAGAAACTAAACAAAAATGCATATCTTCAAGACTAGGCATTTTTACACTCCTTGTAGCCCTACTTGGAACTTGTAGAGCCAAAAAAATTCAATAGACACATCTTTAGGACTTAAAACTTCATATCTAGATCACTCTCATATTCCCCCTCAATCACACCAATTTCCATCACCTAGATCATCCTCTACAATATATTTCCTTCATAAACTAACTACCTAATTAAGACTCCATCTTAAAAAAAACTTGAATAAATTTAGAACCACAAACCTTAAAATCTATATTAATCTTGATTTGACAACCCATTTGGATTTTTTAACCTATTAATAATCCTCAATCTCAATTCACAAGGCAAACCACTTTTCTAGCATAACCCACATCCCTAGAATCTCAAAACAAAAAGAGTCAACAAACCTCCTTCTAGTCAACATCTACCTCTAACACATATTTTACACCTAGAGACAACCATTACACACTTTTGGACTAATATTTGAGCTTCCATTCCATTGGGAACCTTGAATTCTAATAACCCATTTTAGGACCTACATACTCTTAAGCACAAATTGGGAATCCTAAGAGCAAACAAAAATCTCCAATTGCACACAAAAGATATCCAAAGATTTAAATCACCAAGAACACATAAAAATAAGTGTATATAACATTATGATCATAAAAAATTTATTGACATTGCATCAATCTCATTAAGCCACCTAGAACCACCTAGTCTGGCTTTATATTATAGCTCCTTCACAAACTAATGGAGTAAACTCATTAAGTTATTTCTCCCTGTTAACCAATAACCTTATAAGATAAGCATAAGTCTTTGTAAAAATTATAATTATGATCTTAATAACATAAAATTTCTTCTTCATAATAAATATGTCTCCTAAGAATCATAGGTAGAGACACCCTATTTCTCAATGTCCTAGAACAATGTAAAACTAGGAGTTGCCCATAACTCCTCATATTAATTATCCTCCTTGTTCATCTAATAATTGTAGTTCTTATTATTATTCTTAGGCTTAATATAAGTAACATGATCATAAAATACAATATTATCCTTCTTTTCTATGATTGGATTCACAATACATAGTGATACCATAGATTCATGACATACCTCTTCATCTATAGAATCTTCCTTGCAACCTAAAACCTCATCACCAAGTACTAACAATTTATGTTCTCTACATGAATATTTATCAATAATATAAGTATGTTCACTTGGATCCATACACATCTCATAACTATCCTAAACTAGTATTTTTGTCTTCTCCTTGAGTTTGGTCTCTTCATTCTCAACATGAGTAGACAATGAGAGCCCTTGGCATTCTTCAACATCTGTAGAATTATCCACCATAGAAAATAGATTACTTGGACCTAAAGATTCATCATAATTCTTACTTACCACCTTTGGCCTCCATTATTTCACTAACCTTATACCTTACACTTTAGGATCCTAATAAAATCTATTATAACTTAATGACCTTTGCTTGCAGAATCTAGCAATATGACCTCTCTGTTCACAGTTGTAACAAACCATACTCCTTGATGGAAATTCAACTTATCTTAACTTTTTTAGATAATTTATTTTAAATTGTCCAATACCATGATAAATTAAGAACTCAACCTTGATCACACCGTTTGGCTAATGACCCCCATCATAGTCCCAACAAACTCATTTCTAAGAGTTCTTCTACATTCTCTAGCTCTATACCCAGATTAATTATAAGTATAGTAGTCACCATTGAAATTTTCATACCTCATGGAATTTGGTTATCTAATATATTTTGTCTTCTTTCTTCCAACACCTTAATTCCTTGTCTAATGATTTGTCTTCAAAGTATGATTGTCCTTATTCACATAAGTCTTCATCTTGTCCTGAGTTGCAGTCTTTAGTTCTTCTTTGTATCCAAGACTAGCCTTATCACTTACATGATTTTTATAATTCATATTGTTATCTATATCAATTGATATCTTTTTAAATCTCACAAATTACATTACCTTAATAGACATCTTCTCTAACTCATCTTTATAGACACAATCTCAAAAACATACTTTGAACATTGTTCTTCTTTGGCTCTTAGATTTATAGACATAGATTCAAACTTAGAATTAAGAAACATGATAGCACCTTCATGCTATATAGATTATTCAACCAATATTTCCATAAATTTAGTAAATTTATCCTCATATTATTTGAGTTTATATTTCATTTCCTTATTGATAGTTTGCTCAATCTTTAGTTTTTCAAGATCATTCATCAATTCAGTCTCACAATCCACTTCATCTTCATCATCATTTGAATCACTCCAAGTATAATCCTTTTGATGTGATAAAATACCTTATTTATCCATGAATAAATATTTATCTACAATAATACCAACATATTTATGATCATACTCTGAGTCACTAACTTCACTCTCATCTGATGAGCTACAATCTTCTTTGGTGTAGAGACTCTTCTTGTCCTTGAAGTACTTCTTATTGTCAAACCTTATAAATCCATTTTTTATTTTATCAGACCCAAATTATCTCTTTCTTTCATCATGACCTTTATCATTCTCTTCATCATCATCCTTCTTATACTTATGATGGCACTTGTTTGTAAAATTTCCTATCTCACCACAATTATAGAATTTGAGGGGTACTTTACCTTTATAGTTGGCTGAACCTATTTTTTATTTTCTTGAAATCAAAGCATTTATTTCATTATCATCTATATTATAAATTTCATCCTCTTTGAATTTATTACCTTGGAAATTCTTATTAGGCTTCATGTCTACCTTGAATGCCACTTCCTTCTTTGGTGGTATATCATCATTCTTCCTCATCTCATAATTAGTAAGGGTGCCATGAAATTGATCCATCTTCAATTGAGTAAGATCATTAATTTATTATAAAACACTTAATTTTAGATCAAAATTAAGGGATAGATAAATTAATACTTTTTAAACAATAATAAACTCTTCAAGGTTCTCTTCAAGACCTTTGATGATGTTCACAATTTCATCAACTCTCTACATAAAGGATGCCATAAAATATTCTTTATTCATCTTGAGACTTCAAATTTCCTTTTATGAGTCTAAAACTTAGTAAGATTGACCTTTGAATCTCCATCATAAATAATATGTATTTTTTCTCATATCTCTTTATCAAATCTACAATGGATTACCTTGGTGAATTTAATATTTAAAATACCATAAGTGACAACATTCATTGCCTTACATTGGTGGTATATCATCATTATTCCTCATTCATAGGTAGTAAGGGTGCCATGCAATTGATCCATCTTCAACTGAGTAGGATCATGAATTTATTTTATATCACTTAATTTTGAATCAAAATTGAGAGATAGATAAATTAATACCTTTTGAACAACAATAACCTCTTCAAGGTTCTCTTCAAGACATTTTATAATGTTCATAAATTCATCAACTCTTTATAGAAAGGATGCCATGAAATATTCTTTATTCATCTTGAGACTTAAAATTACCTTTTATGAGTCTAAAATTTAGTAAGATTGACCTTTGAATCTCCATCATAAATGATATGTATTTTGTCCCATATCTCTTTATCAAATTTACAATGGATAACCTTGGTGAATTTAGTCTCTAATAGACCATAAGTAAAAACATTCATTGCCTTGGAATTGTTCTCAAACAACTTCTTGTCTCCATCACTAGATGGAGTAGTATTAGTAACATATCCATCCACAATATATTTCCATATATCAAACCTTAGGGATATAATTTGTGTCCTCATCCTTGTACTCCAAAAAGAATAATTAGATCCATTGAACATTGGTGATTTCTTAGTAGATAATCCTTCTTGATGACTACCCATATTATACCTTGGATCAACTTCAAGCTTTTAAGCCTTTAACAAATAAAATGATCTGATACCAATTATTAGAGGTATAATCATTGAGAGGATGGGGGTGAATCAATGATCTTAGATATTTCAATTAAATTTTTATCCCTTTAAAATTATTAACAAATTAACATATATCAACTTGATCAAGTAACATTAACAAGAGAGCTCATTTATTCAATGAATACACAATATCAAACACATAACACATAGTTCTTGTGGGAAAACCTCATGGTGAATAAAAACCACTCTCAATATTGTAGCACATGGACTAATATCCTAGAAAAAATAAAAAAACAAGAGACTAATCAACTCCTTTATATCAATAAACCTTGATAATATCCTCTGGACCAAATGTATTTAGTGAAACACCTATTTCAAAAGGATCAACTACCCCTAAGGAAGATCAAGTCTTTTATACCCTCCTTAAAGTGAAAAACACCACCTTATAAATTATGTATTAAACACTTGATGATGGATCTCTATTTATCTAACCCATGTACAAACTTTCTCTCTATCTCATACAAGCCTCTCACATAGGCATGGCACAATCTCTCTTCTTCTTCACTCAAATTGTCCTCATATGCACACTCAAAAATGTTTTCATATCCTCAAATTAAAAGATAACTATTTGGACATTATAAATATGACCTATATATCATACACATAGTCATATATCTACTCTACTTATTAACTCATCAACTTGGCACTCTACCTCTCCTTTGCTCCCCAATTCTCACATGCATGTTGCACTAGTCTCACTGACAAGTCTCCCATAAACCATAGAAACCATCACATTTGGTTTCAATATATATATATATAGATAATTCATGAATTATCATGTTCATAATATTTTATTTTTCATCCAAAATAATGCCTTCACCCTTGAGGCATTTTACATGGGTCAAACTTAAGCACAACACACTTTCAAATAGGCCTAAGTCACTTTTAAGTCCTATAGAGATCCATTCAACTTCTTTGACACTTTTACTAGAAATAAAAGAACATAGGAAAATTTTAAAAAGTCATGTACCATTATACATGATCTATAAGACCCTTTTAATTGTTCATATCCATCATAGTACCCTTTTACTTAAGCACAATTTGCTCAAACAACATTTTGTGAACACAATCATAATGAACAAATAAACAATAAAATTCTAAACCTTTGTTCATAATTCATATGATTATTCAAATATTCATAAAAATAAAAATAATTCTTATATATTATAAAATATTCTCCAATATCTAGATCAACATTAAATATCACAACAGTATCAATATAAGCTCAAACATCCTTCTCGAGTTACTTGTAAAACACAATCAAACACATAGTCAAATTTGAACCTTCATAACTATAAATATAAATGTAATTAGACCTTTAAATTAATATTTATAGATTTACCTTGAAATCCTATACAAATTTTATTTTTACACCATGAACAAATTCTACATAGATCAAAAGATACGACCAAAATATAGAGCACTAGTATTTTCCTTTAAAAAATTCAAATATTCAAATACAAACGGTCACAGTTAAACCTTGAAAACCATGTAATCATCTCATGTCCTTGAAGATTAGATCAATCATGCACCATTTATAATTTTAAATCTTTAATTCATAGTCTACCAATGCTAAACATTAAACCTTGAACATGTTGACCTCATCTCATGCACTCTTGCAATATTGAGTCATCTTGCACCATCAATCTCTACATATCAGTTAGGTATTTACATTATAACACTCACCACTCAATATTTCTCATAACCCCCATGATCATGAAACTTGACACCCTTGCATTCCTTCTAAGCACTTATACTATTAACCATCTAGAAATTTCCCTCAATTTGTTACTTCCTAAGTCCTTGGAACAAATATGCTCTATTGATCCTTTTATAAGGAGATTGATCTTTACCTTTGTTAATTATAGTCATATAAAATGTGAAAATTGGTAGCTTGAGTGTGGATTATGACACCAAACCCATAGGTCCCTCTTTATTTCTTTCATGACCCTCATAGGCATTTTTTTCTGATTCCTATTCAGTTGTAGCCTCCTAGATAGTGATTCCACCTCCTCCAAGTAGCATATCTAGTGATGATTCTATTCCCCTAGGTCTCATTACTTTAGGACTATAGCACCTAACTTAGACTATAACACTGAAACCTAGTCTATCCATTTTTGGTGCTCCTATGCAAGTGTATTTTTACCACCAATGGTCATTTCTTTCTAGTTCATATCCTCTTTCTTCTCAGCCGAACATGAATACATTCAACCCATGACCAATATATCCCTATAAAATCCCATTCAAAGTTCATTTATAAATGGTTAGCAAATATCACAAAGCAAGCAAGAATACAAATAAGACTATTTAGGCATATTTCCATATTCTCTACATACAACCATCCAATATATCCATAAGCTTATTCAAATCCTTATACCAGTTCCTAGCCACATCAAGCATACCTAGTTTTAGCATTTTGGATCTTCATACACATAATTTTACAAAGCACAATCAATTCAAAGAATTACATATAGTTTGATCCCTCTTTAGAATATTGGTATGGAGGTAGTGTGCCCACACAAGGGGTGTGGATACATGTTCAGTGCATCTTACACACACTAACCCTCCTTATTTCCCAAAGTTTATCAAATCATAATGGAGTCTAGGGTTTAAAAAATAAATCAGATCTACAGGGAGTTCTATGGACATCTAATAGTCGAAATTTCATAGGTAGGCTCACAAATACATAGTAAATAAAACCAAAAAATATCAGGTCTTCTAGACAATAGTGGAAAAATAGGACTATAGCATTAGACCCTAGGGTGTCTTATTACATTTCTCCTATCCAATCATAAAATTAAAGCCAAATCTTGATTTACAACACTATCTCAGTCCTACATAGTGAATCATGGACTATGTCTCAGTCGTCTCATTCTATTTCCAACTAAGTCTTATTTTCTTCACATTTATTACTATTTATAGAAAGGTTAAAAATATAGTTAAATTATACAAATTAGTAGATTAATTATTTCATATTTATTTACTAATTTCGTATTCCAGACCTTTAACTAAATTAAGAATAATAGTCCAATATTCCCAAAACTGTTAAATCATTTGGTGAACCCGACTTATGTCATTTACACATAAAAACTCTAGAAACTCTAGGGTAAATTTATTATTGATTTTTCCTTTTTTTTTTGATTTTATACCTACATAATAAAATCATAAATTAGCATTAAATTTTAAAATTTAGTAGTGATTTTAAATTAAATTTCCTTTCAAACCCTAGTTTCCCATACTAGGTCCCAGTATTTATCTAGCATTTTCCCTATGTTTTTCTTATTTTTTACTTACATATTTAAATTAAAAATAAACATTAAATTTTAAATTTTTGTAGTAATTTTTAAAATAATTTTCTTTCAAACCCTAGTTGCCCACACTAGGTCTCGATATTTTCCTAGCATTTTTTTATATTTTTTAATTTTTTACTTAGATACTTAAATAAAATTTCATAAAATTTTAAAATTCCTTATTAATTTTAAAAATAATTTCATTCAAAACCCTAGTTGCATATACTAGGTCCCTTTGCTTCTTGAGGTATCACCTTAAATCTAAATCAAATTTCATGTAAAATCAAAAATGGATCTCACTTCTTTCAAACATTTATTGCAAATAATGAGGCCATACTCAGTCCTAATATGTATATGAATGATGAAATTTACCATATGTTAATGAAAAACTTCATTCTAGTATTTTCATGCTTACTTTTCATGACATGAGATGATATTAAGAATGTTACTACTAAACATGTTAATATCCCTTCCCTTCAAGACAATGTTTACATTTTTTTAATACGAGGCTTCATTACATACTTTATATCTCTCACATGGAAAAAATTTCAAGGTTATCTTGCTAAACTTATTATAAATATCCTATGACATGTCAAATAAATTTATGCATTAATGCAAAATTACATGCTCTATCCCTTACTTGCAATATCTCATTTGGAATGCTTTTTATAAACATATTGTTATACAACTTATAATTCCAATTACATGCATTTTATCCCTCATACATGTTTTATACATAGAGGATCCACTACATAAGCTAACAACCACCTATTAAGTTTTAATGTCATATCTTATGCATAGGAAACAATTTCCTTCTCTTCCTCTCCCCCAAGAGGGTGATAGTTACTTTCTCTCTAACCAGGTCCAAGCTATCACCCATCCAAAAGGTGAGGCAACCCATACTATTGTTCCTAATGCATACATTTAACATATAGCTTCTTCAAAACCTTTTTAACATATGTGCCTACATGTTTAATTAGAAGCAACTAGGATTTGCACTTGTGAGACTCTAAGGGATCAAATCACTAGTATGAGAAAGTTATTTTTTGATTTAAAAACACATAATCAACTACTATAAGAAAATATCAAAAAATTATAAAATTAGATTATAATACAAAAGCCTCAAAGTCACCCTAGTGCCAATTATGTATATGCACCTTCACTAGTCAATTGGTTGCAAGCAATGTTACTTATCAAAACAAGAAATCACAATAAGGTAACTCTACAACTAGTGATTAAAAATGAATTCAAATATCAAATAAGAGTTAAAGTTAGGTACTAAGGGAATTTATTGAATCTAAGTTGATCAAACCACCTCCCCTACATCTAATGAGAAGATCCAGATATTATTGTGCATATCATAGAATGCATGGGCATCACACATAATCATGTTTTGCATTGAAACAACATATATAATACATCATTTCTAATGGGAACCCTGTACAAGGTAAATTAGTCAAGAAACCCATAGTGATATAGGAACACATTCATAAAGGGTCAATTTCAAAAATAGTATAAAAGTGGTTACCAAAGCATAACTCAAAAAAAAAAGGATCAAAAGGAAAAATTAGAGAAAGGAAAAGTACCATAGGCATAGGTAAAGCACAAAAAAGATGCAAATCTACCTCTCCAAAACAAGGATCAACTTTTAAAGCAATATGGTTTTGGTCAAAAATATATATAATAGTTTGATTATCAAGGTCATGGGTTGGGCAAACATGTTCAAGGCATCAATACTCCTATTTTAGTAGCAAATAATGTTTATAACCAAGGTTTGGGTTTTATTTAACATCCTAAGGAAAATAATTCATAGACATAATTTATCAAATAAAAAGATCCATATATAACAAAAGTCAACATTACCATTCCATTGGTTCAAAATTAAGATGATAACGATGAGTAGAACAATACAGGTTATAATGATTTCCAAGATATCGACAATGAATCCAAATATTCAATGTCCCATTAACAACCATTCCCTCATTCTTCATAATCACACATGATTCCTTTTTTTGATACATGACACCATGATGGGGAGTTTCCTATGAGACTCATCAATTAGTATCATTTCTTCTTAGTATTTGTTGTACATAGCTTCTTTCTACTTATTTGTACATAGTATTTTAGTATTAATTATACAAAATCTCCTTATGATTGTACATAACTTATATCAAAAATACAAAAATATTCAAATATGTTAAAATAACAAAAACACTATAACATTTAAAAATACAAAAAACATTCAAATAATTTAAAAACACAAAAACATTTCAATTATATGCATTATTCATGCTTTACATTTCTACTATGATGATAGACTTACATTTGTTGTTCTATGCTATTGTTTTTCAATTTATCTACATTACCATGCTTTACTTGATCTTCTTTGAGTGTGTGAAATGACATCTAAATCCTTGATTTCTTCACTTTGCCCATTGAGTCAGAATCCTAATTCTACATTGAAGACATACATCGATATATCTACCCATTGGGGGCATCTTCTACATTACTACACCATCCAAGTTATGTCATTCCTACACCACACACTCTAGTTATCATGATTGATGAATATTATTGATGAGCTTACATAGATTACTCTATTGATAATCATTAGTATATAGAACTTGTGTATTTCTAGCCATATACCTATCTTTATACTACATGTCTTGCATACTTTCATTTCTTGCTTTGATTAGTTAGATGCAATTACAATTATAAAATTTACATGCTTTCATTTCTTGTTTTGCATAGCTAGATGTGACTGCATTTCTCAATTCCTATTTTGTCTCCTATATGTGCCTTAGGATATTTTCCAATGTCCTTTTCTTCTATTCTTGTGTGTGCCTTAGGACATTTGCTAATGTTCTTTACCTGTACTCTTCTCTATGATTGTGGCTTACATGCCAACCTTGATTGTTTTAATTATATGTGTATGTGACATTTAAACATGCCTTGCATGTTAAGTATCTAATTTGAGTGACATGTGCCCATGTCCCTTATTTTCTTTACCCCTTGGCCACTTTTATATTCTTCTTTGTTCTTACCTTATGTGCTTATTACTTGTTTGCTTCTCACTATTTACAATGCCATGATCCACATCATACATTATCTTGATATATTATATGCCATGATGGACATCATGCTCCATCCTTCATTAATAACTAACAATTAACAAATAACCAAACTTCTGGTTCTAATTTAGTATATTACACATGTAATTACATTGTTATATCTATCTATGCATACTCGTATGGATATAATAATCTCTCATTATAAACCATGCTATATCTTGAGATATATTATTAATTAACATTGTTATATTATGTATTTCACAACATAACACACTTGTAAGGCTTTTTTTCTAAGGTCAAGCATTGCAAGGTCTTCATTCCTACCCTTAGAAGAGGGGGAAACAAAAAAGGGTTTTATCATAGAGATCATAACTCACACCAGTAAAAAAATTAGTTTTTAAAACACCTAGAATAGTATCCAAAATTCAAACCAGTGAGAACAGACCAGGTAGATAGTGAAAATTATAGAATAGTCATTAAAATTAGCTCAATACAATAGTGACAAGATTGGACTATAACAACAGATAGTACAATGTCCATTTTCAATGCTCTTATCCAAATAACAAAAAAATAGGTTTTCCAAAAATAGGTAGAAAAGTAGGTTCAACTACAGTTTTGCACATTCAAACTAGTTCAGATACAATAGTTTCAGTATAGTTTTTCTCAAAAAATCTAGATATAGGGGGCATCATGCATGGTATGATGGCTCTTGCTTCCAATTTTAGATAGGGAAATTGGTATAATTTCTAGATTAGAACCCATGTTATAGACACCATTGATTGGAGGCAATGTACATGACATATTTGTCTTCTTTTCTTTATGAGTTTAGTATATTAACTAGGCATTGTCAATATTTATGTGCCTTATTCCATATGTAGTGGTTGGCATCATTTTGGAATGGTTTTTATACAAGCCTAACCTCCACATTTTTAATTGGTTTTCATATAAGCCTAGTGCCTAGTTTCAGAGTGGCTTTCATACAAGCCTAATCTCCACCTTCTGGAGTGGCCAAGAGTGGCCTAGTTTCTAGTATACATCTGGATATCCATGCCACATTATTAGATTATAGAGCATTCATGGGCTTTAAGAAAAATCTCATATGACATTTATTCCATACCAATATTAATTCATAACTTCAATTCATAGGGAAATGATGGAGCCAAAGGACTAGATAGCCTTTGTATTCTTGAGCCACCTACTTAGAGGGATTAGACACACAATCCAAACATCAATTAACACATGCATGATCATATAACTTCACTTAGTGGGTGACTATGGATCCAAAGGGCTAGCCTTTGCATTCTTTAGCCACTCTTAGGAAATTGTGCACTCAGATCTATTCATGATATTAATCTTGGTACAACACATACCCAACATTACTCAACATCATCTAGAATCACTCAACATCAAAATAGGTTTTGTATTGGTTCACATATCTAGTGAGGTGTATTCATTATTTTCTCTACCTTTTTATCTTACCCAAATTTATATATTTTTATTTTAAATATAGGTTATCTATTCATAGCTGATATACTCATTATTTTCTCTTGCAGATTTACACTTCATAGCGTGTTCTCTCTATGCACACCCATCATCACACAACATCATCATCTTCACCCTTGTATGTAATTTCATTTATGCTTTATATTTTTCCTTTATCTTAGTATTTTTCTTTGGTGCATCACTTTAATAAATGGGGCAAAATGTTGTCATATAAAATGTGAAAAATGGTAGCTTGAGTGTGGCTTGTGACACCCAACGCATACGTCCCTCTTTCTTTCTCTCATGACCCTCATAGGTACATTTTATCTAATTCTTAGTCATTCATATCCTTCTATAAAGTGATGCCACCTCCTATAAGAATAATTTCTAGTGATGATTCCATCCCCGTAGGTCTCATTCCTTTAGGACTATAGTGCCTAACTCAGACTATAAAACTGGACCATAAGGTGTCCATTTCTAACACTCCTATCCAAGTGCATTTTTACCACCAATGGTCATTTCCTTATATTTTATATCATCATTTTTGTTATCATAACATAAATACATTCAACCCATGACCAACATATCCCTATAAAATCCCAGTCAAAGTTTATTTAGAAAGGGTTGGAAAATATCACAAAGCAAGCAAGAATAAAAGCAAGACTATTCAGGCATATTTCCCTATTTTATGCATAAAAAAATCCAATACAACCAAAATATTATTTTAATCCTTACACCATTCCCTAGCCACCTCAATCATACCTAGTTTTAGCATTTTACATCTTCATACACACAATTGCATAAAGTACAATCAAGTGGAAGAACTACACAAGGCTTGATCCCTCTTCGGAGTATTGGTATTCAGGTAATGTGCCCACATAATGGGTATGGATACACATTAAATTAATATTACACACATTAACCCCCCTTATTTCCCAATGTTTTTCAAACCACAATGGAGTCTAGGGTTTGAAGACTAAATCAGCTCTACATGGAGTTCTGTGGACATCTAATCTTTAAAATTTCATAAGCAGGCTCATACAAACATATCAAACAAAAAACCAAAAATATTAAGTCTTATGTAAAATAGTGGTAGAAGAGGGCTATGACACTAGACCATAGGGTGACCTATTTTAGTGCTCCTATCCAATCATAAAAGAAAGGCTAGATCCTAATTTGTGACACTATCCTAGTCCTACATAGTGAATCCCAAGCTCTATCTCAACCATCTCAGTTTATTTCTAGCTAAATATTATTTTCTTCACATTTATTATTATCTATAGAAAGGTTAAACATATATTTAAATTATATAAATTAGTATCTTAATTATTACATATTTATTTATTGATTTCCTATTCTAGACCTTTAATTAAATTAGGAATAATACTCCAATATTCCCAAAACTATTAAATCATTAACCAACAAACACTTTGACCTCTTTGACTTGTTATGTATCATAGATATTCACTGTAAGATTACCTGTGATCCATTATATATCCATCTAGTCTTTATCTTTAACATTATGAAAAATAGACTAAGTATGGGGACCATTACTTATCTACCTAGAAGGTCAACTTTACACTTCCATATCTTTTGCTTCGCTCAAGTGCATATTATAAAAATTAAACTATATGATCTCCTCATATAATGTAATCTAAACACATGTACAAATATTCATGAATCATTCACATTTATGGGATATAATTCCATTAATTTAATCACTTAGATGTTTTCTACCATAGAGCCAACTATGTCAAAAACTTGTCTGGGAGGCCAACTTTGAACATGCA
Source organism: Torreya grandis (assembly GCA_037957365.1). Classification (NCBI taxonomy): domain Eukaryota; kingdom Viridiplantae; phylum Streptophyta; class Pinopsida; order Cupressales; family Taxaceae; genus Torreya; species Torreya grandis. Next base: position 1,396,289 of record JARHVA010003954.1, on the reverse strand, counting down.
TATCTTTTGTTGTGCTTTAGTTCTTGACCTAAAAATTAGTGAAAACAAATTAGGAACAAAATTTAACAAACCCATATGATCATATTACTATGAGATGTCTACACATATGATATATGCCACCACCAAAATACTTAGTTATTTCTTACCTCATGCAAATTTGGCCAAGTATGGGAAAACAATGTCAAACTTCCTGGGAGCCTAACTTTGCACTTGCATATATTTTGTCAAGATTAGGCACATGACCTAATATTTATTGAATAATAACTAGGCATAATACTTAACAAACCCATATGACAATTTACTCCTAAAACCTCCATGTATGTGAATGATGACATCATCAACATGCTTACTTGGCTCTATTTGAACATAGAAAACACTGTCAAAATTCTTGAGAGCCCAATTTTTAACCCACATATATTTTATTTTACTCATATTAATGACATACTATTTAGCATATAGAAACTAGGAACTAATTTTATCAAAACCATATGACCAACTCCCCCTAAATCCTTCACACAAGGCAATGGTGATGTTAGCAAACTACTTACTCAAATTTTCTACCACTGGACCAAAAATGTATAGATGAGAACAATGATAAATTGGGTGAATTACACTCATGTACACAAGATCTCCAATCATCCTTGACCATTTATAGGAACCCTTTCACATGCTAAATAATTTAGAATAATCCCTAAACATATTTAATAATGCCAAAACTGAAGATCAACCAAGCCAACATTAAGCACACTAGAACAAGCACATTACATACTTTTTCATTATCACTTAGGATAATAAGGCACTCCATTCACTCACCAAGACACCTCCATGACATCACCATGACATCATTAAAAAAACTCTATCAAACTTCCTTAGATTATGATAAAGAGGAGTTGAGGACAATCATTTTGACCTCTTCTTGAGAAACATGCCCCTTGTAAACTATGAATGTTGTGGTTTTTGGTGGGTGGACTTCCTGCACTTGTTTCTCTTCCATCATAGAATATCCAATGGTGTGCTTAGGAATAGGTGAGGTTTCAAACCTAAATTATTGAGGGCTACATGTAGTCCACCTATGTCATAATAGCTATGCTAGGGGGCTAACTTTTGTGGCTCCTAACTACAATGGGCTCATAGTGAATCCTCCTACCTTGAACATTTTCTAAATTCACTATAATTTGGAATATTCAATCATTTTATCAATAATGATAGAATCAAGATAAGAGGGTAACTCAATCCATATATTTTTGGGCTTTTTTTTACACCTAGATGGTGTGCAGTAAGTTATAGAATAAATATTCTTTTTATTCCTCCTTCTCATAAAGGTATTTGGCCATATCAACCATCATCCTCTTGTAGACCTATTTTTCATCAGTGCCCATGTGTAACAAATCATAGAGCCCAATAATTTTGGGTATGTTTGGGTCATCCAACTAAGTGAACTAGATGTAAGTCTTCTACCTTAGAAGATATGGAGATCTTCTACCCTTGGGCACCTTGAATTTCCCTAAATCTCATATTAGTGTGGCTACTATTGAAGATTGTGTAGTTGTAGTTGTAGGGGTTGGAATAGGTGGTGGAACCATCTATAATAGGTTTGATCTCATTACTAAAATTTACTTATACTTAGCCATCTTAGTCTACACCATCTACATTTTATTAAAATAAAGGAAGGGTAGATCCAATACCTTGGGAAATTCATGAATACTAATGGTAATGCCCTTTGGAAACTTTTTGATGACCACGTGTTGGCCCAATTACCACATGAAATTAGGAGGTATGCATAGGTTTGCTATGATTACCTCCACCAACTCATTTTACCAAGTGGTGAACTTAGATTGATACCCAAAGTAGGTGCTCTCTTAGGTGTAGGTGATATTTTAGAATTTCATATCCATCCATTAGTTGATATTAAGATGAAATTATCCCTTAGGTAAATTCCATAATGTCAAAACAAATAGTGGTACCAAAAATTAGTAGTATAACATTTACTTCATAGTCACCAAGATTTTATCAATGTTAAAAGTATGTTTTCTAACCAAGAATTTAGGATAGTTTAATTCATCATTCTAATGGACCATTTGATGGGAAATATCAATGACCCCTTTTATATCCTACTTGGCATCCTTGGTTGTTTGCTGGAATCTATAATAAATGCATTCAACCAGAATATGATTTGACACATTTTCAATGTCTTGTAATAGAATTCTTATTGAGTTATGAGAGTAATTTTCTAAAATACTTAGAAGGATGGGTGGCATTATATATTTATAGTGAGATATCAATATCCCCCTTGTAGGTAGTTCTATCACCCTAGCCATCGTAAAAGTATTAATGTGGATGGTTATGTCTTGGGAAAGGTAAATCTTACCCTCATTATATCAACCCATAATTACCCCCATGACATCATCAAGTTTCATAAAAAAAATAAATCATATCAATTACTCTCTCTCTCTCTCTCTATATATATATATATATGTGTGTGTGTGTGTGTTATGAAGCCTTTGTGCTTGTGCTAATGCTACTTGTTACGCTCCTTCAACTACATCTAGGACAAACATTTACAACTCTACATTATGAACAAACTCATATCCATATAGGTCTATGAATCACATTTTTCATAATTCCATATCAATTCCCATGTCTTATTTTTATAATTTTATTAATCCCTTGATGAGTTGGGATTGATCAAATCTAACCATTGTGCATCTTTTGTTTTGATTCTAAAATAATTTCCTAAGAGGTGTGAAGTATAGACTCATTATGGAGTAGGAGGTGTGAAGTATAGACTCAGTATAGACTCATTATCTTAATTATATGTGATATCACTCAATCTATTACATGTGAGCTTTGAATGAAGTGGATCCTTTCTAGCTGAGGTAACATTCATTTTGTTGATGTAACATTCAATTACAATAATAATTGATGCTTTTTAACTTATTGCTTTAACTAGGCATAAGCCATATATTAATTATTATATTTTTGACATAGACCTATCACTTTTCCAAGATATTTTTCAATCTCCCCATACCTAATCATTATTACAATTGCTTGACCATTAAACTCTACTATCTGCTCAAGATTTGAATGCATGTGTCTTTCCTAGACTTAATTGATGTCCATATGTTGTATTCATTTAGTGACTATCTTTAATGCATTTAAAATAATTTAACCTTTGTCTTATGCATGGATCCATATTATCCCATACCTATACACACACACACTTATATATACCCACATGTGCTGAAATAAACACACAAAACCCTAGCTATACAAAAATCAATGCCTACAAAAAGGACTAATATTTACATGGTGCAATAAAACACATTTATTATATTCTATTCTAAATTAATTGTAGTAAGACTTCAATATACAACCATTTACCTAACCGAGTTAAGACATTTTTCTAAAATTCTCATAAGACCATTTTTTTAGGGTACATAAGTTTATGGATGATGTAGGGGCCCTCCCACTGGATGTTAATATTTTTAAGGAAGGCTATAAACCTTATATCATATAAAATAACAATTTAATATACTTGTAATTCCTTTATTCATATATTTTGATCATGCCATGTTGTCTAGATACACTTTTTTCTCCTAATACCATATTGATTTACATCTCACTTCATCCATATGATTCAAGACCAATAACATGCTAGTAATTGACTCATAACCACCCATTCATATCACATTGGTGACTCATAGACTGGAAAACACATATTTCATAAGCATCATGGCTTCTAACCCATGGAATAGTTAGATTGGTGTAAACCTCATTGCACATTTATAATGCATGTAATAATCTCATAAGACTACTAGAAACCTATCCTCCCATTTATCTTGCTTCACATCACAAATTTCAATGAGCATATTACCAATCACCTTGTTCGTATATTTAATTTGGCTATTCACCTATAGGTGATAAGTGGTGATTTTAGGGTGCAATATCAAGAACTCATCGGTGCGAGTCTTGATGGTCTTATTCAAAAAATTAATTCATATATGACTTACCCATTTAAGATGGCAACTAAACCTAGTGATGATGTTCTCATACATGAACTTGGATATGTACTTTATTTCACAACTTAGAGTCATAACAACCTCTACCCATTTGGTAAAGTAGTCTATAACAATGATTATGCACCATACCTTGCTATGTTTACTTAGGGGATCTATTATCCCTATAAAGTCAATGCCCCATTGTTTAAAGGGTTGATTCACTCACATGGGCTACAAAGGCATCTCATCCTAGTGGTGTGGCTTCCCAATCCTTTTACATATATAAAACTATTGTGAGAATCTCTATTATCCTAAAATAGATAGGTCCACTAAATGTTGTTTTATAAAGTTTTCCTCATAGTTGCATCTCTTATGAAGTGAACTCATATGACTCTTTGATTCACTTCATCCATGATATATGAATGATAATGATCTAGTTCCACTTTGTGTATCACTTCATATTTTCCTAAATAATTGAAAAATCCATTAATAATACTATATAGAATAGCTCTAGTGATCAACAAATTTTTATCTCATTATATATAGTGTTCTAAGAATGTCCCCTATTATAAAAATGGTGTGATCTACTATAGTTACTCTATAATTATAGTCACACTTAATATAAGTGTATTCAGTGATTCATCTTAGATCTCCTCAAGTTTCTTTTCATTAGTTAGCCAACTGAGATAGTCTAGGCCAACATTCTCCCAACCTAGTTTGATGTTAATCTAGAATTAAAATTCCTAGAAAAGCATCTAGTGTGATATTCATCCTCCTAATATAATCTTGTTCATGAGGTATCATAGATCTTGATGATCAATGAATAACTAAAATGGTGTGGCCAATAAGTAGTGCTTAAACTTTCATAGTGTGAACACTATTATCAAGGCTTCCCACTCAGTGATCATATAATTATTCTCTATATCCAAAAATTTGTTACTTGAAAAGTGCATCAGATAATCCAATCCCCCTTCTCCTAGATATGTGAGTACTTATCCAACTGTAAGCCTTGAATCATCAAGATGAACATGAAAATGTTTACTCTAATATAAGAAAACTAGGATCAGAGTAGTCAATAGTCTCTATTTCAAATCAAAAAATATAACTTGATAGTCCTATGTTTAGAAAAATTGTACGCCTTTTCAAATTAGCTTCTTCAAATGGGATGATATAGTAATGTACCCCTCAATTAATTTATAGTAGTAATCAATGTGTCCTAGAAAATGCCACACTTTCGTTGAAGTCTTAGGTGGTGGCATACCTACAATGACTATGATCCTAGCTTGGTATACTAGAATTCCTTTAATACACACTACATGACCTAATAAAACACCAAAAGGTATAAAAAATATACATTTATTCAAATTTATTTCTATTCAAAATGCTATGCATCTTTATAACACTAACCTAAGTTTTGATAAATATTCCTTGAATAAAAATAACATTGCCTAATCATCCATGTAGACTTTCATTAAGTCATGGATAAAATATTTGAACACAATCAAAACAGCCCTAGAGAATACTTTACGTGTGTTTTTGAGTCAAAATGGAATTAATTTGTAAGAAAATTAACCCCATTCTATTATGAATGTATTTTTGGACCTATATTCTTCTACAATGTGCATCTAATGGTAACCACTAAATCTATCTATGAATGAGAACACTTCATGCCATGCGATAGCCTTTAAAACTTAATACATGAAAGGAATAAGAAATGGGTCATTTATATAATCATCATTAAGGATTTGTTAGTCTTCATAGATGTGTGTCTCCACCATCTTATTTAGTTATAAGACTATGGGGTTTACCCAGTCAGCTTTCTTGAGCGAGAAGATAATGTTTGCTTCTAACATGTGATCAATTTTAACTTTCAATTTAATCTTCATGTTTAGGTTTAGCCTATATAGTCTCTTCTTGATTGTTCATGTATGCTCCTTTAAATATATGTGCATTTACCTAAAATAAGGATCAACACCTTTGACTTCTATAAAAGTTATAGGAAATACATACTGATAGTCTCAAAATAACTATAAAACATCTTAGATATCTTTCAATGTCTAATAGTCTTTGACATATGCAATTTTGGGTCCATTTTATATGCCAATATTCATTATGTGTTCCTTTAATGGCTCTTGATAATCCTATGTTCTTATTCAAGAATGATGTCATAGAGAATCCATTCTCCTTCATGTTTTGAGAATTGTATATGATGAAACTTTTCCTCCTCTATTTCCTCTATGAATGGTTCTGGTAGAGGCTCCAACTCACTCTCTAGATCAAAGAGATACCCTATATTTATGTAGTCCTAACTATCCATCCCATAGGACTAATCATCCTCCTCTTATCTCCTATAGTAGGGCTAAATCCATGGTTAGGCCACACCTTGGCCAATTTCTTGAATTTGTAAGATGTGTGTTAGGTTTTAATTTATGATTTCATATGAACCTGATTCTAGTGGTACTAGTAAGTCTTCAAATATTCCTTAACATAGAATTTTTTTCGTATTTTTGAAATCAACTTGTACTTGAGGATTATAACTCTAAAAAATGGGCATTTGGATGAAATCATCTTAGATATGTGCCTAATGCTTATTTTTCTTCTTTGTTATGGATGGATATACCATTATTTAGGGAAAACACCTAGGGTAAAGATGAAACTATGTGGCCAAAATTCAGGAGCAATATTATCTGACATTCAAAACTTAATACACATATACACATGCAATTCTAGGTATTCATCTTCCTGATAGATAGGCCAATCTCTTTTGATAATCTCTAGTAGCTAGAATCAAGCTACTAGTATCCCATACACTTATTCCTATGTTAAATATGAATCCCTATGGATGACCCACCAATTCAAAATAATCCCCTTCATCACATAGTCAAAAGTGTGAACCCTCTATTTCTTAGCTAGTACATGTTATTAAAATCATGTGATGAATTCACAAACATCCTCTATAGAAAAATACTAGGTCATTTGGCATTCAATCGCAAAGACTATTAAAAAAGGTCATGGCTCATAATCTCCTTCAACCTAGTTGGGTACATGGGTATCTGATTCTCTACTGATTTAAGAAGCTATGTCCCATGGGAAAACACCCTCTAGATTTAGTTTTATGTAGTCCTACTTAGTATAACCCATTTCATTTATAAAATTTATATCAAATTGTGTTGGAGATATTATAGTCATTGATATCACATCCTCCTCAACCTTTTGAGGGATATCTAGGGTATTTAGTCCCATTTTTACCAAGAGTCATTATATGTTAAGAATCTGAGTTTGTGAAATAGTTTCTTTTATAGAGGAAACTATGCTCTATTGCTCATAGATCATTCTTCTTGTCTTTGACTATAACCTTAATCCATCTATCATTAGCACTAACATAAGGTGATTTTGGATCTTTTGGAATGATATAAGGCCTATGATTAGTCTTATTCAGAGGAATGATAATGATCTTTTCATCCTGATGAGACTCTAGCTAATTCATGACTATGTTAATAGTCATAAATCCATCATAGGCTCACTTCTTCCCTTGTCATCCATCAGAGGCATTTCGAATGGTAGTAACCCATGTTGTACATGTTGTTGTCTAGTTACTATTTGTAATTTGGCATCTTCCCTTAGTTATTCATGGATCATGTTAACATTTAAAATATGTCTCTTCCTCTATTATCATTCTTAGACTAGATAATCTTTTCTATTGTGTTACTCTATCACCCTATAAGATGCATAGTGAGATTGCCTCTCAAGATTTGCATGCAAATTTCACTACATGTGATTTATTTTTCCATAAATATAATAAAAAATGGGTTTTCTGGGACCATTTTTGTCTCAACCTCCCTAGGTACCACCTAGATATCATCTTCTATATCCTCCTAGGTTCCCCTAAAATCCCCATCCACCTTGGTACTATTATTACCCAAAATTACTAGTATTTTTTGATACATTCCTTCCTTTCTAATTTTGATATTCATTAAATTTGGCCACTTTTAGTTATTTTGGGTTTAAGGTCCATCCTAACTACTACATTTGAGGAATTATAGGATTCCATGAATCTTGATAAGGGCAGGTCACAATCAATTGTGGGAAGTTATATGAGGCAATATTCTAGTTTTTTGCATAAGGTAGGGAGCCCACCAGTGTCTAAGGTTGTTGTTATGCTTCAAGGACCCAAGGCATCATCAAGGGATTATGACCTAGTATAAATCTCCCCAAGTTAGGAGTAACCTGTCATATAACTATGGATTTCTATGCAACAACTATGAACATGTTCTTAGTGATATCTTCATTCAATTCTTAGAGTTCTTGACAATGTTTGTCATCATGTGTAGGTGACTTACATAATTTACACTCCATGTTCTATGGATTTTTGATGTACCATTTTATAATATTACACTATAAGGTTACATGCCCTACCACTTTGCATATAATGTAAAACTACATCTTAAACCTAGGGCATTTGTTTCTATGATTCCCTTGTTGTCTACACTTTATGTACTATATATTTGACTTGGGTATCTCAACCCTTGAAACTGATCCAATCTTCTAAAAATATTTTGTAAGGTACTTTCTACCTTGGACAATGGTGTAGTTGCATCCCCATATACTTCAATCTATTCCACCTAAATTATAGTGACTCTAGCATTATGTCTAAATTGAGTTTGATCCATGAAAAATATGATCCTTGGTCACAAAACTTATACCAACCAAGTGTATTTATATTTATCCTCCAAAATAAATTCTACTTTGTTTATGATGTTATAGAATCTATGATTATAGTCAGCAATGCTCTCCTAGGGTCCTTGTTAGATCTCATCCAAATCTTGGATTATTTGGCTTGAACTATTTTTAACCTTAAACTCTATGATGATCTAATTCATAAAATCATCCAAGGATGTTCTAGTTGTATTTTTCCTAAATATGAACTCTAGTGCACACCCACCAAAAGCACCAATCAATTCAAACTTCTTTATATTGTTTTTAGTGATTGCTTTTACTTACCATTTCGTGTCATAGGTAAATAAGGTTTAGGGTCTACAAACCCATCATAAGGATCCATGTGTATAAAATAACCCAATTAGGCTACCATAATATGGTTTCCTATAGGTATAATAGTTGATCATGTTGTGATTGGCATCAGGGATGGTTGTGATTTTAGAGACTTTAGTGCACTTTGATATTGCTCATGATCTAGTGGAGGTTGTGATGTATCCTCTAATTTTTGGATGTGGTCATTTTAGATATACTTCCACTATTTCCTTCTTATTCTTATAAGATATAAAGCTATATAATGAAATCCTTATCCTTCACAAGGATTTAAGGATCTATCTCTATAGAAAGCAATGCTAATATGTTCTTCTTATATTGTTCTAAGAAACATTATGCAACTTCATCATATGTAACCTTTTGTACTTCTAGGGTTTTTATCTAAACTTATTCTAAAATTGATCCTTTCCAAGTGTAATCATCTAAAGTTGTATGGTAATTAATATGATTTTAAAAAAAATATGGACTCATGGGATGCATGCTTCTTTGGGATATGATCTTTACCTCCAAATATGTATCTTTCAAAACTTGAACCTGTATTATGTTTGTGATTATAAGGTAATCCTTGATTTTTTTATGGGATAGCCTTTCTAGAAACTACAAAATTTTACCGATCTATTCTAATTATATATTACTACCTTCTTCTATAATCCATACTAAATCCTCATCACTTCCTCTCACTCTATCTCTACATATCTTGGGCTCCTTGCTCTATTTTTCTTCACTGAACCCTTCTATTTATCATCTCCTTTTATACAAATCATAAATGCTACTCCTCCTCCTTCTATTTGTAGTTTCCTAAAACACAAGCTATTTATTCCATCTCCTCTATTATTTCAACTCTCTTTCTAACTCTAGAGTTTATTTTTCTATCCTTTTATTTGACTCTCCATGATAGACTTAGGTTTAATCTCTATCTTTTCATCTTTGATTCATTCTCCCCTATATCACACACACCCCCATACACCCAAAGTAAATAGTCCATATTAATAGGAGTGGGCACCAAGGCCTTTTCTATAGCCAACATTTTGATCAATGTTTGAAGTTGTTACAAAAAATTTACTCTAATTCCTCTCAGAAATAGGTCCTTCACTACATCAAAGGAGAAATATCCTTGCACTACAAACACAGTGATATATTCGTCAATACGGGTAACTATTCAATGATCAATCATAAAATTATATTTTGTCTCTAGATTCTACAAAAAATCTATCTTACCCTCAATCTATGTAATGGTGTCACTTACTTATGGTCAGAAAGAGCGATATTCAATTCAATCCAACCAATCAACTAGCAGGCTTGGTAATTTACATTAGAAGTTCTCATAAATTTCATCATAGAGGTGCTATTGTATAATCTCCCTTGGAGTACATCTAATTCTTTGGCCTTCTTTCTCTATGAATTTAATTATTTTTTGGTACAACCAACTCTCCACCTCTCTTTGGTTTGGTAACCATCTCAACATATCCATGCTCACTACACCATTGTTAGTAGAGATTCCTCGGTTTCACTAGAACATGATAATTATGGGGATAGAGTGTGTAAATTTTCATCAAAATCTTACAAGATGTTTTAATCAAGACTTTACATACATATGAAAGGTTTATCATAGAGAATTACAATTTTTAATGGCTTAACTTATGAGGTAAACTACTTATAGATAAAGAAAATTATACATCAGAGTAGTATAATGAAGGAAACATTCATAAGAAAATAGAAAACTCTATGATTATACCACAAAAGAGTATAAATAATTATAATTCATAATAAAAAATATAGTACTAGGGATTAAAATGAGGAAACCTTTAGAAATCAAGGTCTAGTACTATCAATACTTTGTGTGTAAGCTTTCTAAGAATAAAATTCACTATTCTATTACTCACATACATGTCAACATCAAAATCAACGCTTCTATTTCATTCCCTACATATAATTATAGGAATTAATTCTTATGGTTTTAACTTCTATAATTACCATGCTAAGAATAGGTATCTATATCACATTCAGTGGAGTCCTGACCAACATAGAGATTCCCATAACAACTCCTAACAACCTACAAATATAATATAGTTAAAATTACCATAGGATGTTCTTGTAAACATAGAAGGTTTACCTTTACCATTTAATACTAATAGTTCTCATGTGTGTGCTTGATTTGGTTGATTATCTTGTAATATTAATATTTATACATTTCTATGATCTTTATGATGCTTCTTAGGCCTATATGTGATCACATTGGCTCTATGCACTTCAATGATACATTTACATAGACATTTTCCCTTCTATATTTTACATTTATCTTATCCTTATGAGTTGAGGTAACTATTAGTTCCTATATTTGCCTCACCTCAAATGGGGGCATATTAATTGGGGCATGTCATAGAGGTATGTTCTCCACACTTGGAACATTTTTAGATTCAGTTGTGGCATGTCATATGGGCATGGATTCCACATGTTCACAACTTCCAAATTCAATAGGGGTATGCTTTGGGAGCATATTATCCACACTCATTCAGTATATGGTATTTATATCAATTATCATATTTAGTGGGGGAATGATTTGAAAGCATGTTCCCCACACCCATTTAGTATTTAGCATCTCCAGATTATAACAAATGCATACTTTGGAAATATGTCATCTATATTGGTACTTATATCAATTTTTAGATTTATCCATTTATAGTGGGGCCATGATTTTTAAGAATGTTATCCACACATACACAATTATCCAAATTGGCCAAATCATATAGTTATATGATTCTAATTTAACAGTTTTGGGAATATTGGAGTATTATTCCTGATTTATTTAAAGGGTTTGAGTAGTAAAATCAATAAATAAATATGCGATAATTAAGATACTAAATTTTTAAATTTAGATTACAATTTAAACCTTTGTAAAAATAGCAATAAAGGATATGAAAATAAAACTTAGCTAGAAACCAACTAGTCTAATTGATATAGAGGTTGGAATTCACTGTGCAAGACTCGGACATTGTCATAAACTGAGATCTAACTTTTGTTTTATGATTGGATAAAGGGAAATAAAGTAGATTGAGTGGCACCAAAACTATAGTCCACCTCTACCACTATTATCCTAAAGATCTAAGCTTTCTAGGTTTGATTCACTAGGTCTGTGTGACCCTATCCATGAAGTTTTGGTAGCTAGAAGTCTATAGAGCTCCCAATACTCTAAAGAGGGATCAAGCCATATGGATTTCTTCCACTTGATGTGTTTTGTGAAATTGAGTGTATGAATATGAAAAAATATAAATTAGATGTACTTGGGGTGGTTAAGGACTAGTGTAAGGATTTTAATAAGCTTGTAAGTATATTGGCTAGTTGTATGTAGAGAACAGGGAAGATTACTTGAGTAGTCTTGCTTGTATTCTTGATTTCTTAGTGATATTTTCCAACCCTTTATAAATGATCTTTAATGGGATTTTTTAGGGATATATTGGTCATGGGTTAAATGTGATAGCATTAGGTCAACAAAGAAAAAGATGGGGAAATAAAAGGAATGAATTGTTGGGGTCAAAATTGCACTTGGAAAAGAGCACTAAAAGTATATAGGAGTGGCACTAGTGTGGAATAATTATCCTAAGTAGATGGGACTTGAGGGATTGATCTGTCATCGAAAGAATATTTTAGCGTATCTAGGATTAGGTCTAGAAGGTTACAGATGATTAGGAATCAGCGAAAATAATTCCTATGAGGGTCATGGAAGTAATAAAAAGGGAAATTTTGTTGGGTGTCACAAGCCACACTCAAATTACTAATTTTCACATTTTATATGACTAGATTTCCCCCCCTTTATTCTAGTGATGCAACAAAGTGAAAAAATAGGATAAATTAAAAATATAAAGTGTACCTAAACTTACCTATAAGAGTGAAGCTCATGAATATTTGTGATGCTAGGTGTGCATAGAGAGACCATGTTGTAAAGTGCAAATCTATAAGAAAAAGTAGAGAGTAGATTAGTTCTTACTAGATATGTTATATCTAAAATAAGAATGTATAAAGATGTGTAAGAGAGAGAGGAAGAGAAAGGTATGAATACACCTCACCAGGTATATGAACCAATATAAAACTTTTTCTGTTAATGAGTAATGCTAGGTGATGTTAAGTAATGTTGAATGTTTATTGAACCAAGAGTAATATTGTGAATGGAGTTGAGTGTTAAATTCCCTAAAAGTGGCTCAAGAATGAAAAGGCTATCCATTTGGCTCCATCATCACCCACTAAATGAATCTAAGTGGTCATACATGTGTTGATTTATATTTGGATTATGTGTTTAATCCCTCTAAGTAGGTGGCTCAAGAATACAAAGGCTAGCTAGTACTTTGGCTCCATCATTTCCCTATAAAGTGAAGCTATGAATTGATATCCGTATAATCTATATGTCATATGAGATGGATTATGAAGCCCATCAATATACTATGATATGAAAATGTTGGTGTGGATAGTCAAATGTATGTTAGAAACTAGGCCACTCTTGGCAACTCCAAAAGATGGAGATTAGGCTTGTATGAAAGCCACTCTGAAATTGGTCCACTAGGCTTATATGAAAGCCACTCTAAAATGTGGAAGTTAGGATTATACAAAATCCAAATCCAAAATTATGCCAACCACTTATATATAGAATAAGGCATGCAACTACTAAGAATGGTTGGGTCATACTAAACTCAAAAAGAAAAAGAAACAAATGTGTCATGCACATTTCCCCCAATCACTGATGTCTGAAACATGGATTTTGATCTAAAAGTTATAACAACTACCATATCTGAAATTAGAAGTGAGATCCATCACGACATGAATGATGCCCCTATATCTAGATTCTCTGAGCAAAAGTGTATTGAAAACTATTGATTTTAAACTAGTTTGACCATGTAAAACTATAGTTGAACTTATTTTTCTACCTACTTTCATAAAGTATATTTTTTTGTTATTTACATGGGAGTGCCAAAAATGGATAATAATGGCACCAATGCTATTGTCCAATCTTGGTGATATTCTCCTAGGCCAAATCTGGTAATTATTCTAACATTTTCACTATCTGCTTGGTCTTTGCTAACTAGTTTGATGTCTAGATATTGTTATGGGTGTGTTTAATATTATTTTTTTGACCGTAGGGAGCTTTAATCTCTATAACAAAACCCTTGTTTGTTTCCTCCTCTTCTGAGGGTAGAAATGAAGATCCTATAATGACTACCCTTAGAAGAAAGAGCCCTACAAGTGTGTTATACTACAAAGATACATGATATAGTAATGATAATCGATGAGATATCTCAAGATATAACATGGTTTGTACTGATATATTATTAGATTGATAGGGGTATCCATAGATAGATATAACAATGTAATAACAAGTGTAATGTACTAAATTAGAACTAGAAGTATAGATAGTTATTAGTGTTTAGTTAGAGGGATGTATCATGATGTCCATCATGGCATCTAAGAAAGCAAGATAATGCATGATGTGGATCATGGCATTGTAAACAATGAGAAGTAAACAAACCATCAGACATATAAAGCAAAAATCAAGAAGCATATAAGAATGGCCAAGGGACCTAGTAAACAAGGGACATAGGCATATGTCACTTAAATTAAAAAACAAGAATATAAGGCATGTTCAAATGCCACATACACATATAATTTGAAATAAACAAAGCTGGTATGAAATCCACAATCACTTAAAAAAGTATCGATAAAGGACATTGGTAAATGTCCCAAGGTACACATATGAATATAAGTAAAGTATATTGTGAAATGTCATAAGGCACATATAGGAGATAATTAGGAACTAATAAATGAAATCATATATAGATACACAAAGAAATCAAATAAATCATGTAATAACTATATATACGATCACATCTAACTAATCAAATCAAGAGAGAAAGTATGTAAGACATGTTTAGTACAAGACTAGGTATATGCTAAGAAATACATAAGTGATATATAATAGTGAGTGTCAATAGAGTAATCTATGTAAGCTAGTAACTAATGTACATCAACATGATAACTAGAGTGTGTGGTGTAGGAATGACATAACTTGGATGGTGTAGTCATGTAAAAGATGCCCCCAGTGGGCATGTATATTGATGTGTCTCTTAAATGTAGAATTAGGATGCCCCCTTAATGGGTAGAGTGAAGCAATTATGGATCTAGATGTCACTTCACACACTCAAATAAGATCAAGTGAAGTATGGTAATGTAGATAAATTAACAAACAATAACATAGAACAACAAATGTGAGTCTAGCATAGTAGTAGAAATGTAAAGCCTAGATAATGCATGCAATCAATATATTTTTAGTGTTTTGAAATATTTGAATGTTTTTTTAGATTTTTAAATGTTATTTTGTTTTTTTATTTTTGATATTTTGTTATGTACAATCAATCATGAAGAGACTATGTACAAGAAATACTAAGAAACTATGTAAAAGTAATTTTGAAAAATTATGTATAATATGATGTGTGAAATGAAATGCTAGACATGGAACCTGCGTCAATGCATAATATTCATTTGATTTTTAAGTTTATTTATTTCAAGTGAGGCTATATGATACAATTTAGGGATAATATTTTTAGTAATAATGTATAGACCTAGCCAATTTGGTTTTAATTTTCCTTTGATTTCTTTTTTGGCATTGACATTGTGAAGATTTTCTTTAAGAACGAATTCATTAACTTCAAATTATATGGAGTGAACTCATTTGTTGTAGGATCATTGTATACATTTTTGGTAGATTAAAAGATGTTGGGATATTTTAATGCATGTATGGTCTAACTACTCGAGCTGGTGTAGAAGATTTTCATGATACTGGTCATTAGTGATAATACCTTTAAGGGAGATATGAAGAGATTAGATTTATAATTATAATGGTAAAACTACTTTTGTGACATAATCAAGTGAATAAGAAGTGGCTCCTATGGGCATGAAAATACTTGTGAAATATGCCCATAATTCAAATACTAGTTGATTGTGCCAATAATCTCCAGATTTGGTCATTATTTTGCTTAAAATGTTGTTGATGGTTTTATTAGTGGCCTCTACTTGACCATTTCCTTATGGGTAATATGGAGTGAAGAATGTGTTTTTAATATTATATTTTGTGAAAAAATTATTATTATTTTTGTTCTTGAAGGATGTTCCATTATAAAAAATGCTAGCTATGGGAAATCCAAAGTGTGAAATACTGTGAGTGATGAGAAAGCTGTAAATGTCCTCACCTAGAGTAGATTGAAGTAGAATGAATTATACCCATTTGGTAAAGTATTATGTGGATATGATTATGAACTTATGTCCATTGGTAGATTCCAAGTTAATTTTTCCAATAAGATAAAATCCCCATAACATGAATGGTCATGGAGAGATGATAAGCTATAATTGTTATGATGGTGCATGTTGTAAGTTATTATGTCATTGACATTTATCATAGTCATGTATATTGTAAACATTCATCTTCCATAGAGGGCCAATAGTACCCTTATCAAAATAATTTGTTTGACATGGCTTTTCAACTAAAGTGACCACCCCACTCACTATCATGTATCTATGTAAGATCAATTTTGGCTTCTACTAATGTCAAACATCAAAGTAATTATCCATCGAAGGATAATTTAAAAAGGTCTCTACCAATGATTACATAATGGAGTACTTGTTTGTGTAACTTGTGTTTGTCAGTTCCTAAAAAAGTGTATAGTGTAATATATTTGTTTAAAAAGTTATAAATATCAAAGAACCATTCTGGAGTTGCATAACTATGTGTAGTGCCTAAAATAGATAGTGCAATTAAATTTGCATCATTTATTGATGGTGATTGTAATAATTTAATTGTAAAAATAGTGTTATCATCATTAATATTGATTGAAATCAAAGATTTGGCACTTTCCATTTCATCTACATGTTGGTTGTATTTGTATACTTGTTATAGAAAATTTGTCGAACTATGATGATAAAAATGGTACCATGTTTCAGTATGGGATAAGATTTTCTTCTTTTGTCTGATAAACATCATTGACTTGGTTAAACACAACTTTGGAATCAGCAAAGACTTGAATAGATCTAATTTGGAGGGATTGGGTGGTAAATAAACCTAATATAAGTTCTTAAATTCTATGGTGTTGTTAGTATAGGAGAAACTTAATTAATATGTAATAGGAACTATGTGACTAGATAGGCCAATGAAGACAATGCCTACCCCTCCACTAGATGTACATCAAGAACCATCAAAGAACATGGTCCAAGTATAATAATGAGTAGAATAGGTAGTGAATCATATTTAAATGTGTCATGAATGGGATTAGTGTCCAAGAGTGGTGCAGCCTCCAAATGGTTTGTAATGATTTGGCCCTTTATTGATTTTTGAAGAACTATTTTTAAGTCAAATTTTATTAATTACATGACCCATTTTTCAATGCAACTAGAAAGATGTGGTTTTTCCATGAGAAATTTCAAAGGATATACTTTTATGATAACCTAAGTCTCATTATTTACCATGTTGTGTCAAAGTTTTTATATAGTAAAAACTAATTCTAGACATAATTTTTATATTACAGAGTATTTTTTTGTAATCAACTATTGTGTGACTGATGTAATAGACTACTCATTCAATGTGTTGTTAATCATGTTATGCTAATATTTCTCTTAATGGATGGTCTATTATTGAGATATATAGTAGGAAAGGTCTATCGGGGATAGGTGGTACTAAGATAAGTGGATTAAGAAGATATTAATTTATTGTATCAAAGCTTCCTTGACAATCTTGGTCCTAGACAAACTTTATATCTTTCTTTAATAATCGAGTGAATGACTCAGTTTTATTAGCAGGCTGAGCTAAAAAATGGTAGATTACTTGGATCTTGCCCTGTAGGGATTGAAGTTGTTTTAATTTCATAGGAGGTGGCATGTCAATGATTAGTTTGGCTTTCTTAGGGTCAACCTCTATGCCATGATAAGAAATAATGAAACCTAAGAGTTTTCCTAATGTAACTCCAATACACACTTCTTTTGGTTCAATTAGACATTATATTATCTGAGTCTTTGAAAGATCTTTCATAAATTAATAGCATGATGTTATCATTGTTTTGATTTAGCTAATATATCATCAACATAATCCTCAACAATATGGTGAATTAAATCATGAAATATATGTGTCATGGTATGTTGGTAGGTGGCTCTGGCATTTTTTAATTTGAAAAGCATGACAATGTAATAAAATGTACCCTAAGATGTTGTAAAAGATTTTTTAATTTGATCTTGTTCAACAATTTTGATTTCATTGTATCTTATAAAACCATACATAAATGATAGCATTTCATATCCTATTGTGGATCGATGATCATGTCAATGTTAGGTAAAGGAAAATAATCTTTTGGGAATGCTTTATTTAAATCTTAGGAATTAAAAAAGCATCAAATTTGTCCATTGAGTTTGATGATAGGGACTATATTAAAAACCCATTCAAGGTGTGCTACTATTCAAATGAATCTGACATCTAAGAGGAATTGAATCTCATTTTTGACTAAGAGATTCAATTTCTGACATCTAAGAGGAATTGAATCTCATTTATAAATTTTTTGTTTAACTAGTTTGACATTTGGGTATAGAGGGATCTGATGAATTGCTATAGATGTAACAATACCTGACATATCTAAGTAAGACCAAGAAAAGAGTTATAGGAAATATATTAAAATCTTATGACTATTTGTATCCTCTTATTTTTGTAGGGAAGAAACTAACAAGACAATGTGGGGATCTTGATCGGTTCTAAAATTGAAATTAATTGTTTCTTCATTAAGCAAAGTGGAATAATTAAGTGTATATGAGGTTATAGGAATCGTATCATCTAAATCAATTGGTATGTCTCTGGGAGAATCTAGATTTTCTCTAAAGTATGAATGGGTAATTATGTGATTAGGAAATCTATTTTTATGGTAGCAAGATGGGAGGTCCTTATATGCTTCAATAAATTATAAAAGGGATTCATCATTAGAGAATTCATCTAATGTGTACATATCTGGTGAAACTATAACATTAATAAGATCAGGATAGATCAATGATAATTTTAAAGTGTGATGAATGGTGTGGTCTACATATGTAATGGGTGGATAAAAAATTATTTACTTTGAAGCTATGGAAGAATGTTTATCTTGAAGAAGGGTAAGTTGATATCTTAGTCCTTGCCTTCCATGTTTTGTTGATACTTTGATAGGGTTGATGATTCTTTGTTCATGATTTTTAAGACTTTTACCATGATATCCCATCTTATTAAGACATTTAAATGAAAAAGGGGAAGTAAACTAGTGATTTGGTATCGATGACATTATAGAAGTTGGATTTTTTTGATGTGTTGCATGGTTCAAGGGTGTAATATAAGAAGTGGATTGTGTAGGTATATTACCAAGATTAAAGTGTGGAATATAATTTTGTAGAGATTCGGTAACTTGGCAGTATTTAAAAGGTTCATTATCTATTGATAATGTGTAGATGTAGCCTTTTTGACTAAATTTTAGACAAGCATGAAGTGTAAAAAGGACTTCATGCATACCATAAATCCAAGGCCGACCAAGTAATAAATTATAATTGAGGTTATTTGGCATGACTTGGTATGTAGTTGGTAATGTCTTAGGCCCTAAGGTAAGATTGAGTGTTGTTTGACCCATGACTTTTTATGGGATGTTATCAAAGCCTCTGATGTTCATTTTAGAATGGTCTAGGTCTTAAGGTTGTATATTAATATGTTTAAGAAAATAAATGTTGCAAATGTTGAGTCATGAATTGTTATCAACTAACACTCTTTTTACCCCCACATCATTAATTATTAATTAATTATACATAGCTAAATGTTGTTTAATGATGTTTTTCAAGGGTAAATACTCTTTTTCAAATGAAATATGCTCTTCAATCTATTACATTGTGTTGAGGATAGAGGCAACATAAGCTAGTTTGATAGAAATAAGAATTCTAGTATTGCAAATGCCTACATATAATACATCTTTGTAAAGATTCAATCATTGAAGAAGTTCAAGAATTGAAATTTTATCAGAAGGGATTCTAACTTGAGTTATAAATATATATCTATGGGTGTAATCAGCCTACCTATCTTTCTAAACTTATGTGATAACATGTACAACATGATCTATTACAAGCCTAGAGCTAGTAGTAGGTACAAGATAAGAGATAGATGTACAAAGTTTGAAGGGAGGAGGGATAGATATACCTTCTAGTGTTTGGTTATTAGTGATATGGAAATAATCAAAAGTAGCCAATAGTTATATGCATCTAGGTAGTAATTATGCATTTGAAATTAAATGCAAGAAATTAGAGTTATATGTTGTATAGCAATATATTTACAAATTCCATACCAAATGAGAGATGGAAAGCAAAGGGTAGAGAACATGGAATGGTGAAATAATGCATAAATTTTTTTTGCATGTCCTATGATATGTCTAATATGTTTATCAAAATGATATTGAAATTTTTTCCATATAAGAGATAGAAAGAAAAAGGTAGAGAAGATGAAATGGTGCAATAATGCATAAAAAACTACTGCATGTGATATGATATGTCTAATACGGTTAGCAAGATAGAAATATAAATTATCTTGCATGAGAGAGCGTATGAAAAAGAAATATTAGAATGTTGTGAAATTTTAGCAATAAGATTTTTAATATCTCTTATTATGAATAATAAGCATGAAATGCAAAGAATGAAGCTTTTTACTAACATATGATAAACTTCATCATTCATGTACATGATAGGACCAATGATGGTTTCCTTATTTTTTGCAAGAAATGTAAGAAAAATTTATAAAGAAGTGAGATCCATTTTTACAATCTAATTATAGCTATAAGGTGATGCCTCAAGATGCAATAGGACCTAGTATAGGAAACTAGGGTTTGAAAGATAATTATTTGAATAATTACTATAAAATTTTGAAATTGAAAGTGAATTTTTGAGTGAGATATGCAAGTAAAAATTAAAAAAAAAATTGGAAAATTTGTGATTTAAAGAGACCTAGAAGATGCAACTAGGGTTTTGAAAAATAATAATTATTGAAAATTACTATTGCATTTTGAAATTTGAATTGTATTTTTGATTTAACTAAGATACTAAAAAATCATAAAATTATTAGAAAATTATTGGGAAAATACTAAGACCTAGTATGGGTAACTAGGGTTAGAAAAAAAAATATTTTAAAATTACTATGAAAATTTAAAATTTAATTATATTTTTTATTTTATTGTGTAGGTAAAAAATCAAAAAAATATAAGAAAAATCATTTATGAAATTTACCCTAGGGTTTCTAGAGTTTTTATTCACAAACGAAGTAAGTCGAGTCTTCCAAATGATTTACGAATTCTATAAATATTAGAGTACTATTCCTAATTTAGTTGTAGGGTCTAAGTAGTAAAATTATAAAATAAATATGCAATAATTAAGCTACTAATTTGTGTAATTTAGACTACAATTTTTACCTTTATAAAAATTGTAATAAAGGATAGGGAAACAAAACTTAGCTAAAAACTGACTAATCCGACTAAGACATAGGTTGGAATTCACTATGCAGGACTTGGTTATTATCATAAAATGAGATCTAAATTTCAGTTTATGATTGGATAAGAGCACCAAAAGTGGACAAGAGTGGCACCGACACTGTAGTCACCTTTGTTGCTATTGCACTGAGGATCTGAGCTTTCTAGGTTTTATTTTCTAGGTCTGTGTGACCTTATCTATGAAGTTTTAGTAGTCAAAAGTATATAGAGCTCCCAATACTCTGAAGATGGATTAATTCATATGTATTTCTTCCACTTGATGTTCTTTATTCAATTGAGTGTATGAATATTCAAAATGCTAAACTAGATGTGCTTGAGGTGGCTAGTGATTGGTAGAAGGATCTGAATAAGCTTGTAATTATATTGGCTAGTTGTATGTAGAGAATAGGGAAGATTGCTTGAGTAGTTTTGATTGTATTCTTGCTTTCTTAGTGATATTTTCTAGCCATTTCCAAATTATCTTTGAATGGGATTGTATAGGGATCTATTGGTCATGGGTTGAATGTGCTCATGTTAGGCAAACAAGGAAAAGGATGGAGAACTAGAAGGAAATGACCATTAGGGCCAAAATTACACTTGGACATGAGTACCAAAAGTGGATAATAGTGGTAGTGATGATATATTCCTAGTGTGGCACTATTTTATTGAGTAGACAAGACCTAGGGAGATTGATCTATCATGGAAAGAGGAGTCTAGATTAGTTAGGATCAGGGCTAGAAGGTTATGGATGATTAGGAATCAATGAAAATGATGTCTATGAGGGTCATGAAAGCAACCAAGGGGGACCTATGGGTTGGGTGTCAAAATCCAAACTTAAGTTACTAATTTTCACATTTTATATGACTACAAATTCATATTCATAGTTATGGAAGAATTCTATATATTGGTACTATATTTATAAATAGTTTTAGTATGAGACATATCTAAGGTGCATATGTTATGCAACATGTGCATAATAGTGTAAAATAAAAATTATTTGGGAGTGGTAAATAGAAAATTATGACAAGTGGTTTATGTATTAGGGATACAATAATGAAGGCAATGATGAGGATGGGAAAATTCCCTTCATATTGGGCATCCAATTCCCAAGACAATTGGATTGGTTGTTAAAATTTAGAAATAATAGTTTATTGGTGATATATTCAATAGTTCAAAAAAATTTATTAAAAGTAGTTTATTACTAGTATATGAAATATACCTTCATGAACTTATAAGTTGACTCATGTTTTTTTAATTTGATGCAGTTTAAATTCTACACATTTCTAGTGATTGAATCCAAACACTAAGGATTATTTTTTGTATGGGTCATTATGTATAGGTCATGTACCAGTAACATCACCCAAAGGATGAAACTAATATTATAGAGAGTACACTTAAAAAATATTGAGTGGAAACTAAATGTCTTCATTATAGCTAATTCGAGTGGAGAGATCAAATTAATTTGGTGTGTGTTTAATAATTTGTATAGGCACAAGAATTTTTTTGTTATGAAGTTCAAATATACCATTTTTACCTTATTGTTTAAATTCTTAATAACTTATTTTATTATGTCTATCAAATTTTAATTATGAAGTGTATTTATACAATTAGCATGTACATCATGCATTGTTGAATAATGTGATAAAAAAGTTGAGATAAGATGATGTCAAGGAAAATATGTTTATTGAACTAGGATATATTGTGCATAATTTTGTTGATGATTAAATGGAGACTAGGGACCCTAGAAAGTTTTTAAGGAAGCATTAATCCATACATGTTAATTTTGTTGAATATTGGGAGTAGCATTCGATCAACATGGTTAGAATGTGGTAAATATATTGTCATACCCTTAAAATTTTTGGTCAACAAACAAATAAAACCATTGGGTCATACAATTCACATCTAAATATATATTTATTGAGTATGATACAAAATTATACACATCACAACATGGATTGGTTATTTCACCATGTAACCATAGATGTTTACATAAAATATTGGTGGATACAAGGTAAACAAAACTTACAGTAACTTCAAGGTTGAGAAAATTGAATATATTTCATGAGTTAAGGCTTTAAAAATTCCAAACTACTATGTCACCATTCACACTAAACCATCAATCTAGAAAGCCACTAAACCATGATATTGTTACTCTCATTACATCCATAACAATATTGTAGCACTCATCCAAGCCATTATTCACTTGACACAACCTTTGGAAGCCATTTTCAAGTTCATCAAGCAATCCAATAATTAAAATTTTGGACATCAAATCATTAAGGTGGATATAATGAGAGAGATGAGAGAAAAGGGTGTTTTTTTATAACATGGGGAATGGTGTGAGTGATCCCTATATGTATTAAATTTATCTCTCCCTACTAATTATGGTAATTTTAGCTAATTTAGTCTAATTCCTATATTTCCTATCCAAAATAACTAATTACCTAAAAATCCCCATTCTATTCCTATATTCCATAAAACTTTACCCCATCTTAAAACCAATTAATATCCCCATTAAACCTCTACTATATCCTATTACCTACTAACCTATTTCCTAAACCTACTAGCCAATTTAAAATTCATATTTATCTAACTGCCACCCTAGCCATTCCTACATCCTTATGAGTCCTAAATCTCATTAAATCCCATCAAATCCCCAATTATATCCTAAGATAATTAATAATCCTATAGAAATGGGGAAGCTACTCCAAAATTATAGACGTCTCTAAATTAGAGACGTCTAAATAATTTTAAATTCCCCTAAATTTTCCTCCATTATTCTATAAAAGGCCATGCTTGAGACATGGCCAAGCTAATTGAAAAAACCAAAATCAATCTAGAAAGCCACTAAACCATCATATTGTTACTCTCATTACATCCATAACAATATTGTAGCACTCATCCAAGCCATTATTCACTTCACACAACCTTTGGAAGCCATTTTCAAGTTCATCAAGCAATCCAATAATTAAAATTTTGGACATCAAATCATTCAAGTGAAAATCCTAGAATGGAGGCATGAAGAGGTAAAAAGGATAGTAAACATGTTCTATGTATTCTAATTTTCCTCTCTTATCCATTTCTATTGGTGTTATTAGATTTTAGGTTTTATTACTAAGTTTAGTAATCTTCCATAAATCTAAAATTTGGTGCACATTTTAGTGATCACGGTGGGATTAACCCTCCTTAATTAGATTAATATCATTGTTGAAATTTATTTGAGTGATTGTAGGATAAACTAATTGTGTATTTAAGCTTGAATTTTTAAAATTTGGCACATATAGGTGAATCACAATTTTGTCCTGGTATTCATGGTATAGGACATGTGACTTTGTAGAAGTCAGTAGTGATTTTGTCATTTCACTACTAATATTTTAGATTATTATAGGATTTCAGCCTCTAACAAAATCATAACTTTTATATTCATGACTTTGTCCTAATAGTCATGGTATTGCATTTAACAATGACAATATTTATAAAACTAATAATTTGGGATAGGATTATCATATGTTCTACTAACTCTCCCTTATCTATAGATAATTTTGCCTATTTATGATCTTTTGTGTGTAGTACAAGAAATAAACCCACATAAAATCTAACTATTGATATATTTTTTACATCATAACTTAGATAGTAGTGGTATTGAATTGGTAATCACAATATTATAGATTCCATTTGTGATATTGTCAGATAATTAGGGATAACTATGTTTTCTATTCCTTGCTATCACCTATCAATATATATTTATATATATTGCTTCTACTACTCAGAGGGGATTTTAGTCTTTATTTTGAAGAGAAGAAGAAATTAAACAAATACCTTGACCTTTTGATTATCTCTAACAAAATTATGACTCCCTCAGTAGCAAGTTTACTCTGGTAATCATGGGTTTATACTTGATAGTTGGGATATTGTTTTCCTTCTTGAATTTGGTAAAACTCAAAACCTCTTTTATTCTTTGTGTGATCAATAAGAGGACCTTTAGTTCTATAAAGAAGGGTTATAATGTTTTTTAGGCAAAGATAAAGTTGTATTTTATCAAAAATATTAACTATTTGAATATTTTTTAAAACTATTTTACCTATGAGAAGATTCTCATAGGGTGTTATTTATATGTATAGTATTTTATAAGGAGCAAAGGAAGATTAGACAACTAGACATCACAAGACCCCTTAGGCCATTTTGAGTCCCCTACAATATCATTTCTTATAACTTGTGGTTTTATCCTACAAGTTGTGACTTTACCACTTACAGTCATGGATTTGTAGATATCTAGTCAAAGGAATAACTTAAGATAGTTATCTAATAATAGACTTGAGTTGTAGATTCTAAAAGGAATTTAAATCATTCTATTTAGTAGCATAGGACTATATTCAATAAAATTTAGTCATAATATTGTATATTTATATCAGCCTTATAATTATTTTTAATCTAGTAGAAGACTTACATAGTTATCTTAGGACATATTTTATTTTACTACTATTTTATGGAATATCATAGATTGTGTTCTATCGATATTTGATATTTTTTTGATTTAATTAGAAATATTGATAGACAGTCAATTTTTTTAACTCATCGTAGTTGTTTCCTAACCTCTTGTAAAGTCATGACTTATGACTTATGGTTTTGTTCATTTAGTTGTGGTATTGTACATTTTGGTTGTGGTTTCCACTGTGCATTCATGATTTTGTAGGAACTTATGGGATTTCAAAAATTTAAATTACTAACCCCTTTTATTGTAAGACTCTTCAATATTTTGGCACCCTAATTAGATTTATAATCTTTGTGCTTCCAGGTTGGGGTGATTTTCTAGTTTTTGGCCCTAGTTTTTCAATTTTTTTGATATATCATCATATTTTTATTGCATATATATTTTTAATTTTTTGTAATATATTTGTGTATGTGTTTATGTTAAATTGAAAATAATTATTGTATAATGCCCCTCACATATGTAATTAAATAAATTAATTAATCACATCATGTGTTTTCCTATTTGTTAAGCCCCCCTCTAGGATAGTACATGATGAAAAATTCATACACATGCACAATATTAGTGTGTATGGGTTAGTGTCATGGACTTTACCACTATGTGATAATAAAAACTCTATGTTCAAATAGAGTCTAAAAATTAGGATAACTATCAATACACGTCTAAGTAGAATTATGCATAAAGGTATTATATGGAGTGAGGGGAGATCAATATTCAATACATAGGATTATTAGACAACATCCTACATGGATTTGTGCCCCAACATACCTTCATGTATATCAAAGATGCACCTAGAACCTTTTGTATACCTATATTAGGAGACTTTGGCCATAACAGGTGTAGCACTATAGGAATAAATATCAACTTCAAAGTAGCCATTGAGTGCAATCTAAGTTGAGAGGGTTTGATTGATACCATAATAGGTCACTAACCTATAGCCTCACCTATGAATCCATTGGATGGTATGGGCATCGATTTACATACCCATTACAGTTGACTAATTTAGGATTTTTTTTATGTGTGTTGTTTGAGTGTTGTGATGAGACCCACATTGTTTACGAGTTGATTCATCCATACCCACATTTTATGTGATATATTATACATCATCTAGGTTAATACTCATCATAATATCATCGTATCATCATCATATCCCATCTTAGACCTCATATCAATCACTCATAACTAGTCATCTACCTCCCATTCATCATCCATAGAGTATTCAATTTGAATACCCTTTATCATTTTTATCACTATTTTTCCCATTATATCATCTCATATTGATCCCATATTTTCAATCTCATCTTATACTACCTTTAAATAGTATCCACCCCCTTTCACATATTTATTTGTATATATAATCTTATCTCATATCCATTTTTGTATATCCATCCCTTTTAACCAACTTTATAACTTAGCCACTATCCAACCATATCATATTATACATAGTATCTATCCTCATCACCTATTCCATCCTATAATACCTTAATATACCTCTCACATCTTTATATATTAGATTTAATATATCCTCTTACGTCATATACATTTGTATAACCATCCTTTTTGACCCATTGTCTATCATATTATCCCATATCCATTTCATATCATCTCTCTCTCTTATACTTATATTACCCTATGCTCTCATGTTTACCCTATCTATATAGTCCATATTCCACATATACTATCCACTAATTCATACCATTTATCTTATAGAATCTTCATATAGTAATATCTCTCTTTCACCAACTAGTTTGTATATAGCTTTCTATCTCCTATCCGTTTGTATAATTTTGTCTATCATACTACCCCATATCCATTTCAAATTAAAACAACTTCATCTTATCATCCCATATTAACCTTATAAAGTATATATTTTATTCACTACCCATTTATCTATGTATTATAATTCTTTCATATAGTAAACTCCTCCCTTATGTCTTCCCTTATAGCCTAGTTCGTATATATCATCTTATCTCATATTCATTTGTATACCCATCCTTTTGAAAAAATTTATTACTTTCTATATCACACCATTTTATATATAAATCACCTATAGCTATTATCCACCCATATAATATCTATATCCATTACATCTTCCATTATCACCTAAATTACTATTCACTTCACTTCATTCATACTACAACACATTGTCCATATCGTCCTCCTTCTCACATCTTTCTTTACAAACTAGTCTATTTATAACCCCTATTTATAATTCATCTTAAATGGTTAAAATTATTATCCAATCCTACATTCACCACATATCTTATCCACCTAATACACATCTTATTTTTCCACCCTACATATCACACATCTCTCAACCATCTCATTCTTTTTAAATACTAGGTTTCATCTTGAATGAAAATACTAATGGTCACCCATCTTCTTTAGATAATCATTTATCATATCATTATTGACTTTGGATTATAAATATACATATTCCTATACAATTCTAATATATCACTCATCATTATCTTTATCCTTATCAGGTACCTTGTCCTCTATTACCCATTAAATTATCCCTCTACTAGTAGACAAATATATTTGATCCCATCTCTTTTCTTCATCCTTTCTAGATTGGTTTCTTAAGAGAATTTTTCTCTTGGTAATTGTTAGTCACCCCATACTCTTAAATAATCATATTTTAACCACTTGTAACCTTTTGTCTTTAGACATAGGTAGTATTTGAAGACTGCCATTTCATCTATCACATTTCATCCCATCTATCTTTCATTTTGGTTATCCATACCTGAGCCCAACTCTTGGTTGGACATGTATATAACAAAGATAACAAACCTATGGGGCATATAATTGGTTCAATTTTGGAATATGATGAAGAACATAGTGATATGCACACACCTTGGAAGAGAATGAAAGATTCAACCCCCTCCATAATGATGAAGTAAGAAACCTCATTAACCACTATTTATATGAGAATCATGATCATGTCCTAGCCCATGCCATATAAATAAGGGGTATATTAACTTCTAATTTTTACCATGATCTATTACACAACCTCTTCTACCCTAAATCACATACAAAGACACCATGAAAACATGTTAATCACATACCTCAAGGAGATGAAGGTTTAGACCATGGATTTGTTGATGAAGAACACCCATCACCCCTTCATAATAACAATACTTAAGCTAATCAGAGATATGATATCATTGAAGATCATTTATACCTATTGACACAACAAATCAACTAGATAATCTATAATTTATTCCCACCATCACCTAGATAGAGTCATATAAATAATACAAATAATAATTCCATCAATAATGCTAGTAAAACCAACACCAAAAATAATTCCAACACTGCCATCATAACAATAATACCCATAGCACCGATATCCCTCAAGGAAGTCAAAATAAAACTACCAATACTCTTGGTGATCTTTCCTTTGCAACATATTATAAGCAACAAGATGTATATATATTTCAAAAGAAAAAACTCACACAATAACCCATTGTTTATTCCATCAAGGTTCCTCAAGGAAAACCAAAGCCTTGTATAGGAAAAAGGCCACTCACAAGCTTGGGAGTCCCACTAGAAAAAATATTAAATAAATTGATTACTTTTAATATGATCACCTTACCTAAAGTTAGACCTATGGATGACTGCTAACCAAAGTCAAACTAGTATCATGAAGATGAGTTATATAAATACCACAAGGTTAAAGGGCCTGATAAAAAATGGTGTATGTCATTTAAACATTACATCCAAAATTTAATCAAGAGGGGTAACATTGAAATTGAAGGAAAAGCTCCCCCAAATTAGTCAACAAATGGGGAAATGGGAATTTATAAGGATCCACTCCCTAAGCATGATGAAAAGAATCAAAGACCGCAAAGAGACCAGGGTCAGGCCTCTTCATCCAATCATAATGACTAACACAATGTCCCTTACCATTACATCAACACCATCAAAATCCATAATAGCCAAGAGCCCACTGCATTCTCATCCCCATCCTAAATATTAGTTGGGCCATTATTGATTGTACCATTACTACTCAGTGTAATAATATACTGTTAAGCATGAAATATATTGAGAGTGGGAGTGAATCAGTATATTATATATTTTTTACTTAATCTGATTTATTTTCTTTAATCACTAAATCACACATTCAAGATATGCCATAAAACTAAAATAATAACATGCACCACATGAGAGAGAGAGAGAGAGAGAGAGAGAGAGAGAGAGAGAGAGAGAGAGAGAGAGAGAGAGAGAGAGAGAGAGAGAGAGAGAGAGAGAGAGAGAGAGAGAGAGAGAGAGAGACCAAATTATTACATGGAAACCCAAAGTGGGAAAAATCACAAAGAATAATCTCAAGTATATGAATGAGCACCAACTAAAATTACAAAGTTCACAAGAACCAACTTGTAGGATCACCAACCCCTTTTCTGACCACCAACACACAAGAGCACCAACCCCTCTTGTGTATAAAACACAACTATCTCTCAATGTTTCTTACTCAACAAATGATAGAACTCTACAATATCTCCTACTTTTCTCTCCTCTAAAAAAATACAAACTATGCACTCTCTTGCATATCACAAATGAATTCTCAAGCCTTTATTCATATATTTCCAAATGACCTTTGGCATTCAGCCTTTGTGACCCTTCAATCCTCATGGAAAATGGTGCCAAAATTACATGACCCTTCATATCATTTCATTTGAAAATTCACATGGTGACCCTTCATAAGCAAATGTGTCCTTTCCTCTTTTGTCTTTAGCTTGGTGAATTTTCATACTCCTCAAAGTGTCACTTCATGGAAAAATGTGCCATACCCTCTTTTGTCTTCACATGGTGACTCTTAGAATTCCTCAAGGTGAATCTTCATGATAAATGCATCCCATTCCTCTTTTTTCTTTATCCTATGACTCTTTGACTTCTCCATGGGCCCTCTTTCGACTTATGTGCAACAAAAATATATTTGTTAATACTAAATAAATATTAACACACATATTAGCCAAGATATGGATATCAAAAACATCATTAAATGTAATGGGGCATTTATCACCAAAGCTAAACCTTTAACATCAATGACAATATTTGCATAATATCCCCCTTTGTAATTGATGGCAACCTCAAATTAAAATTGCCACATCCTAAAACCTACACATACTACCATCTGGAAAACATATAGTAAATCCCCCTTACTATAGCAACCTATACCTATTACTTGTATCTATTTTCTACTTGTACCTATACCTGTTCTTCTCCCCCTTTGACATCAATGATAAAGGGCCTATTTTGGAGCTAACACTTAGCTCCCCCTAAGTGATACTGATCCTCAATGGTAGGAAGTAAAATAAAATACTCCCAACTTCTCCTGTAGATACTCAAATATGTATTTTGGTAGTGCCTTTGTAAAAATATCTATAATATACTCTATAGTACTGATATATTCCATCTTAACTTGTTGATATACAACCTTATCTCTCAAAAAGTGATGTCTCATGGGAATATGTTTTGTTCCTGAGTGCATAACTAGATTCTTTGAAATATCAATGAAACTTGTGTTGTAACAAAAATTAGAAATAGGTATATTATATTTTACATTGATATCTTTCAAAGTTTACCTCATCTAAAGCACTTGAGTATAACACAGTACCACTACAATATATTCTACTTTAGCTATAGAAAGTGATACTAAATTTTACTTTTTGCTTAGCCTTGATACTAAGCTATCACTGAGAAATAAATATCCTCCACTTTTACTCTTTCTGTCATCCAAGAAACCTACCTAATTTGAATTTGTATAAGCAACCAAACTAAAATCTCTACCTATGGGATACCATAATCCACAATCCAATGCCCCCTTGATATATCTAAATATTCTCTTCACCAACTAAACATGACTATCTTTTGGAGTTGATTGATATCTTATAACCATGCCTACTACATGCATGATGTCTAGCCTTGATGCTATCAAATATAAAAGACTACCAATCATAGATATATATAAATATTGATATGTAATAGGTGAATATTCATCCTTTCTCACCTTATTTCCTATACTTATTGGTGTGCCAAATGATGCATAATCCTCAAAACCGAATTTCTTCAACATTTCCTTGGCATATTTACTTTGAGATATGAAAATTATTTTATCTAATTAAAGCATTTGCAACACAAAGAAAAATGACAATTCTCCAAGCATAGACATCTTAATTTTTTTTTCATATTATTAGATAATTCTTTTATCATCTTTTTAATGTTTTATCCAAAAATGATGTCATCAACACATACCACAATAATAAATTGATGCTCACCTTTTTTTTTGATGTAGAGATTACTTTCAACAACTCCTCTCTTGAAACTTTGATCTTGTAGGTACTTATCAAGTCTTGCATACCAAGCTCTGAGAGCTTATTTTAATCCATACAATGCTTTCTTCAATCTACACACATTGCTACTAATATTTGAGAGACTAAATCCCTTAGGCTACTCAATGTAGACCTCTTCTTCTAGATTCCCATTTAGGAAGGTAGATTTGACATCCATCTAAAACACTTTGAAATTTTTAAACATTGCATATGCAAGAAACATTCTAAGATTTTATAGCCTTACCACTAGTGTAGACTTTTTTTTCAAAATCTATTCCCTCAATCTGAGCATATCCTTTAGATACTAATCTTGATTTATTCCTATTCACATCTCCATTTTCATTCAACTTATTTATGTAAACTCATTTTATTTCTATCAATTGTGATCTTTTAGTCTAGGCATTAATTCCCAAGTATAATTCTTTTTTACCTGATTTAATTCTTTATCCATTGCCTTAACCCAATTCTTATGATGTCTAGCTTCTAAAAAAGTTCTACGCTGAATTTTGGATAATAAAGAGAAATTAACTTGCTCAGATTTACTTACCATCATTTGTTTTTGTGTAAATTCCTTCATTTATGTCCCTGATAATGTCACTTTCATTATGATTTCTCTATACATATTTGGATGGGGTTTTGGTGTCCTTTTTCTCCTACTCATCTTCATCTAATTCTTCAAAATGTTCCTCTTCAATGATTTCAAGAATGTCTATTGGATCACTGATTGTTTGTGCTCCATATTCTATCCTAACACTTGCACTTTCAAATATTTTTTTGATTCTTTTTTATAACATTTATAAGATTTAATTTTGAAATAATAACCAAGAAATATACCTTCATCTGCTCTAGATTCAAACTTACTCAATTTTTTATCAATTATCTTTATGAAGCATCTGCTACCCAAAAAAATAAAATAATAAAATATTACTGATTTGTCTTTCCATAGATCATAAGGAGTCTTGTCACTATTGACTCATTAATACATTGTTTTAAGTATGCACTACTATAGTAACTACCTCTCTCTAATATTTATCTACTATATTGGATTCATTTAGCATTATCTTTGCCATCTCCTAAACTATTATATTTCACCATTCAACCAATCCATTTTGTTGTGGAGTTATGGATGCTAAACAATGTCTCTTTATTCCTTGGTCTTCACAAAACTCAATAAACTGATTTGACGTGAATTCTCCTCCTCAATCTGATCTTAGGAACTTAATCTTCAAACTGGTTTCATTATCAACTAATGTTTTGAATGCTTTGAAATGTTTGAAAGCTTTTGATTTTTTCTATAAAAACATTACCCAAGTCATATGTGAAAAATAGTCAATAAACAACATGAAATACTTCTCACCTTGAGTACTTTGAGTTCTCATAGGTCCACATAAACCAGTGTGAACAAGCTCTAAATCTGATTGGTCGAGTACTCTTTTGTTTTGAACCACCATTTGGCCTACTTCCCATGCTAACAAGGTTCACAAAGTGTATTAGATGGCTTTGTAATCTTTGGAAGATTTTTAGCTACTTACTTCTTGCTGATATTGACAAGATTGTCAAAATTTATATATCCCATTCTCCTATGTCATATCCAACTTTCTTCAATCTGACTCAAAAAACATCTTTGACCTTTGATGTCTGATAACATATATAAATGATTACCTATTCTCTAAACATCTAAAACTAACACATATGAATCTTTTCTCCTAATTTCACAACCTTCTACATAAAACTTTAGTGTGTTTCCCTAATAACACATTTGACTTACACTCAAAAGATTATGCTTAAGACCTTATACATATAAAACATTTTCAGTTTTAGTTCTACCATTATCTAAACTTAGTGTACCTTTTCCAACAATTTTGATAGTAGTATTATCTTTGAATTTCACTATGCCACCATTGATCTCCTTCAAGGTTATGAATTTACTCTTGTCTCTTATTATGTGACTCAAACATCCATTGTTAGTGAATCATGGATTTTTTTCATTTCTTACATGCAAAGATATATGTACTAACATAGATTTTTGAGGTTGTTTCTTTTACCATGAACCTATCTGAACTTTCTTCTTGATGAATAGAGCCTTGAAACTCTGGTCCTTCTTGACTGACTCAAACATGATTATACTATACTAGGCTATGTGTATAGATTTTTTGCACATGTAACATATTATGGCCTCTTCATTAAAGTCTGATAGAGAATAAAAAAGTTATGGCTTTTGCTTGACTCTATGCGAGTTTCCTTCTCCTTATTTCTAAAATTGTTTGCCCTTTTTTGAAATTTTATTTTCTTATTACTAGATCCATTACAATAAAAATAGTAACCATAAAAATAGGACATATTTGTGTATCTCTATCCCAATTTCCTTTTGTAGCTTTGTTCCTTATAGCCTTCTTTGTTTTAGATTCCCTCTAAATTCTTCCCTTTTTATTTCCTTTTTTGTAAGAGATTTAATATGGCTCTTTCCTTTTTCTATGTTAACCTTATTTGTGAAAGTAGTGTCTTCCGCTTTCTCTTTTTCAAATCTGATACCTATCTTATTTGACATTGATTTTTGACTTTCTAATATCGTATTCAACTTATTAGTTCTATTCTTAAATTTTTAATCATCGGTTGCTCTTTCATTTATTGCTTTATTTGTTTTCTCAAGATCTACTTTTAAATAAGCAATTTCAATAACATATATTTCACATTTCTCACTTACTTTTTACAACTATGACATTAGATATTTTTCATTCTTCTTGGCTTCTTCAAAGTGTGCTTTTGGATCTTCAATTGTTTCCATTGACTCCTTTTCATTTTTCTCGATCTGGATCTTTAATCTTTGATATTTCATCTCAAAATATTTCAGCTCTTCTAAGGCACAAATGAATTCTCCTTCTAGATTCACTTTGGATTCATCTTGTTCTTCTTCTTGATCATCTGTACTTTTACTTGTGAAGGCATCTTTATGTGTGGCCATGAATAGAATCTCTTCTTCTTCTGAATCATTGACTCCACTATCTTTAGCTAAGCTAGGATCTTTAGAATACAAAATCTTCTTCTCAAATATCTTCTTGAATTTTCCATTAAAATTCTTCTTGCATGTAGACTTTCTTTCTCCATTATCACCATTACCCTTATCTGGGCACTTAGCTACAAAATGTCCAATCTTTATATAATTAAAACATTTAAAAGGTAATTTTCCTTGATATTTATATGTGCCCTTTTTTTATCTTGTGAATGAATAGAGCTCCATTGTCATCTTCATCATCTCTAGAAATGTCTCTTGATTCTTGAATCTTAGCCTTCTCTTTCTGTGATGTCTTGAAAGAAGATTCT
The DNA here is from genome assembly GCA_037957365.1 of Torreya grandis. NCBI lineage: Eukaryota > Viridiplantae > Streptophyta > Pinopsida > Cupressales > Taxaceae > Torreya > Torreya grandis. The sequence goes on along the minus strand of JARHVA010003954.1, from coordinate 1,360,561 downwards.
CTCTTTGAGGTTTTCTCTTGTTTGGTTCACATCTCATATGTCGTAAGAATACCATGTAGCTCATCCATCTTTAGCTTGGATAAATAATTTTTTCTCTTTAATTTCCAAAACTTTTACATCATATCTCAATGGTACAAATCTCAAAAAAAATTGTACCATAATTTATTCTTCTAACTTTTCTCCAAGACCTTGAATCTGATTAACTATTTGATCAACCCACAAAAGATAACTTGCTATATTTTATTCTTCTTCCATCTTAAATATCTCAAACTATCTTCTAAAAGTCTAAATCTTAGCTTACTAAACCTTTCCATCACTTTTGTAAATATTCTCAAGTTTTACCCAAGTTTCATGAACAAATTTACATTGCATAACTTTAACAAATTTTGATTCACATAAAATACATAAAATAGCATTCAAATATTTAGCATTATTTTCACTTGCTTTTTTGGTTGTACCAAAATAGTTACAAGTGTCTATGGCTCTTCATATTCCTCCACCATTGCTTGCCAAATGTCAAATATAAGGGCCATCAAATAAGTCCTCATCCTTATGATCCAAAAAGCATAATTTATCCCATCAAACAAAGATACCTTATTTGTATAAAAACTATCATTTGATCCAACCATCATGCTTTCCGTGATCTACCTTCTAGCTGTAAAACTTTTTCAAAAAAAGGAACTTGCTCTGATACCAATTGTTAAGCATGAAATATACTGAGAGGTGGGGGTGAATTATTATATTAGATATCTTTTAATTAATCTAATTTCTTTTCTTTAATCACTTAATCAAACATTCAATAAATTCCATAAAATTGAAACAATAACATGCACCACATAAGAGAGAGAGAGAGACACTAGATTTTTACGTGGAAACCCAAAGTGGAAAAAACTATGGAGAACAATCTTAAGTATATCAATTAGCACCAACTCTAATTACAATTTTTGTAAGCACCAACTTGTAGGAGCACCAACCCCTTTGTTAAGCACCAAAACAAAAACTATTTGTGATCACCAACCCATAAGAACACCAACCCCTTGTAAATATTTGTGAGTACCAACCCACATGAGCACCAATCCCTCTTGTGTATAAAACACAACTATCTCTCAATTTTGCTTACTCAACAAATGATAAAAATCTACAATATCTCTTATTTTCTCTCCTCTAAAACAAATACAAACCATGCACTCTCTTGCATATAAAAAAATGCCTTCTTAAGCCTTTATTTATAGCTTTCCAAATGGCCTTTGGCATTCACCCTTTGTGACCCTTCAATCCTCATAGAAAATGGTGCCAAACTTACATGACCCTTTATATCCTTTAATTTAAAAAGTCACATGGTGACCCTTCATAATAAAATGTGTCATTTCCTCTTTTATATTTATCTTGGTGACTTTTTGTATTCCTCAAAGTGTCTCTTCATGTAAAAATGCACCATAACCTCTTTTGTCTTCACATGGTGACTCTTGGAATTCGTCAAGATGGCTCTTCATGAGAAAATGCATCCGATTCCTCTTTTGTCTTTACCCCATGACTCTTTGACTTCTCCATAGGCCCTCGTTTGACTTCTATACAACCAAAAATATATTCTCTAATATTAAATAAATATTAACACACATTAGCCAATATATGAATATCAAAAACATCATTAAATATAATGGGGCCTTTATCACCAAATCTAGACCTTTAACATCAATGAAAATATTTCCAATAGATATTAGTTCTTGTGGCACCCCCTAGAGACCCATCTACTTCATCTGCCACCCAAAAGGGTAATATTTCTAAGGAGGTTCCAATATCTTTTGACAAATCCTATGGTATAATTCAACAACTTGAGAAAAATCCATCTCAAATATCTTTAATTAAGCTTCTTAAAACATCAACCTTATATTAAGAAATTTTAAATCAAGTATTGAATTATTTTAATCTCCCAAGTGACTTGCATACTAATCAATTTTAAGAACTAGTAACACATTTATCCCAATCAAAATAGATCACTTTTGGTACCAGAGATATGCCTCCCATTGGCCCACACCATAATTACCCCCTCTACATTGAGGTAACCACTCCCACCATCAAGTTTCTTGAGTCCTATTAAATATATGATCAATGTTCAATTTATGTAATCTAGAAATTTTAAAGAAATTGGGATATTTATAGATATCACTAGGGCCCACCTTGATAATGATTAAAGATTATGATGATAATGAAAGACCATGAATTGGGACCATTTACCTTCCCATTATTGTGGGACATGTAGTGCATCAAACTCTAGTTCATGTTGAGTATTTGCCATATAACACGTTTCTTGGAAGACCATGGATCCATGAGATGTAATTTGTTTCATCCACCTTACATTAGTGCCTAAAGTTCCCTCACTTAGGAATGGAGGTCATCATAGCCAGAGTCATAGTCCATCTTTATAGTTATCAAATAGATCAGTCATCATCTCCATCACCTCATATTAGCATAAAGAATTCTATCTTTAGTTTAATGATTAAAAAATACATCTCCCTTGATCATCTTAAATCCACATCCAATCCAACACCTAATGTCACTTAGCTAAAAATCACATCTACGAGCTATGGGGAATATGAGTACAAAACATTCTAAATTATAGATTTAACCCATTTTCCACATATCTATGGATCCCCATCCATGAGGAAGGCTAATCTCATCAAGTACCAATTTGGATCGACAACCTTCTCAAGTGATAGATTCTTATTTGATGAATACATTAAAGATGGAGCCGATTCTTAGCTTATTCTAGATACTATGACCCTCATTTCCCTTAAAAATCAATATCCTAGAACCCAAAAAATGATGGTGAACATGAATTACAAAGGAAATGGACTAGGAAAAGAATAGAAAGGTTGGCTTGAACCCATCATAGTTCAAGAACATCCATAATGTTTTAGTCTAGGGTATGGATAATATGATGATGAACCAACTAGTGTCATAGTGGATTCTCTTTCAAGCACTAGGCCATCTCTCCTTAATGAGGATATTGAAATAGGTTCCATCTGTAGTCTCTTCAAGGAGCTTAATGCTACTAACCTTTTCCCAAACACCACCATCTCCACTATTAACATTTCATTATCCATCCCTTAAAGATTGGGATTTAAAATAGGAACCTTCTTTCAACATGTTCTAAAATAACAAGGCTATTTTAGAATATATGGGAGCCAAATATTTGATGCCATTTACTGACCATAAAAAGGGATTTTCTATCAATCTTTGTTAATCGACATACTTTTGGGAATAACAAGAACCCCATGATAAAAGTGATGAAGAACACTCTAAATAAGAAGATCCTCCTAAAGTACCAAATGAAATTCCACACATCTCATTATAATTAGATGTGTATTTTTATATTGACACAAAGATCCCAAATTGCTTTACTTCAGACATTCCTAAAATATCATTACCTCCATATTTATAAGAGAAATCACCCTCCCTTATTGAGGATGTGATATAAGTTAACATTAGGATGGATCAAAATCCTAAAATGGTTAAATTGGGGGCTCCTCTCAGATCATATTAATGTGAAGTCATCATATAGTTACTTAAAGAATTTTTTAACATCTTCACATGGAATTATGCTGACATGCCTAGATTGGATCCTTCACTGGTAGTCCACAACTTAGTTGTACATCTGAATGATAAACCCATCAAAATTAAAATACAAAATATGTATCCAAAGGCGGCATTATTGGTCTAAGAGGAATTGGAAAAATTCTTGGAAGTTGGCCTTATCTACCCAATAGACTATTCAAATTGGATTTTTAATATTGTCCTTATGTCCAAACCACAAGGCATAATAAGAATTTGTAGAAACTTTTGAGAAATTAATAAGGCATGTTTAAAGTATGACTTCCCCCTCCAAAATATTGACATGATTGTAAACTTGATTATTGGATATGAAATGCTCTCGCTTATGGATGGTTTTTCAAGATATAATTAAATCAAAATTACACCTAAAAACCAACACAAAATGACATTTATTACTCCATGGGGAGCATTTTATTATCAATTCATGTCCTTTGGTCTTAAAAATATAGGTTCCACCTATCAATTGGCCATGACTATCATTTTTCATTATATAATGCTTGATATCATCAAGGATTATGTAGATGACATTTTGGGTAAGTCTCATATAAGATATGAACACCATGTGGTCTTAAGATGGATTTTTGAATGATTGTGAGAGTATAAGGTTAGGTTGAATCCAAATAAATGTGTATTTGGTGTCACTTCAAGAAAATTATTAGGATTTATAGTTTCAAGAAGAGGCATAGAAGTGGATCCAGTAAAGGTAAAAGAAATCACATAGATGCCTCCACCTTGTAATCTTAAGAATCTTCTTAGTCTTTAAGATAAAATACAAGACATAAGGCATTTTATTTCTTAGTTAGCATATAATTTTCACCCTTTCACCCATCTACTAAATAAGGGGACTACCTTTCATTGGAATTCAAATTGCTAGCAAGCCTTTGAAAATATTAAACAATATTTGGCTTTTCAACCTATATTGTCACCACCCATGTCAAGAAAAACCTTGATCTTATATATTTTAGAAACCCCATGTGTAATTGGTGCTCTTCTAGCACAACACAATGATGAGAGTAAGGAACATGCCATCTATTATCTCATTCACACATTAATATCTTACAATCTAAACTATAATCCAATAAAAAAGGCATGTTTATCCATGGTTTTTGCATCATAAAAGCTTCAACACTACATTATTAATAATCAAGTACAACTCATTACCAATCCTTTGAAATATTTATTTCCAACTCAACCTTTACTAGAAGAATGAAAAATGGATAATGTTGCTTAGTGAGTTTGACATTGAGTATATTAACTAAAAGGATATGGAAGGACAAGTTATCATGGATCAACTAGCTAAGGCACCACTTGAGGCAACTAAGCCCCTTGTCACAAATTTCTTGGATGAGTCTATTATGAATACTTCACAATCAAATAGCTATAAATTATACTTTGATGGCTCATTTACCACACATGGGTTAGGGACATACATCTTCCTTATCACCCTAAAAGGTGATCTTATTAGAAAATCCTTATACCTTGCCTTCCCATGTACAAACAACATTTTATAATATGAATCCTTGATGGCTAGCCTTCACCTGGCTATTTAGTGGAACATCCAACACCTACCAGTATTTAGTGACTCATAACTCATTATCAAATAGGTCAATAATGAATTTCAAACAAAAGTTGAAAATTTTATTCCTTATAAGCAGTTGGTGGATCAATTAAAAATCAAATTTTCAACTCATAATAGCTGAAAAAGTTCCATGAGGAAGAAATAAAGTAGTTGATTCCATAAAAACTATTGGCTCACTCATTAACCTCCCTGAAGACATTTTGAAAGGAAATTTTTTGATTGAGCATCTGATTATTATAACCCATCAGTCAATAGCTCTATTTTAAATTTGTGTAATTAATGATCCCAATCTCCCATGGTACCATGACATTTTATAGGTACCTACACAACATCCTACCCCTATCCTCAATCGCCACTAATGTAAATCTTGCATTCATCACACTTCTTGATACACCATCCTTAGTATCACACTTTATCATAAAGGCTATGATGAAACCTTGTTGAGGTGTTTGACATTGAAAGAGGTTTCCTAAGTGATCAAAAAAGTTCAACATGGTATTTGTAGTGGACACATTAGTGGAATGGCCCTAGCCAAGAAACTCTTCTAAACTAGATACTATTGGTCTATGATGGAAAAATATTATTGTTAATATATGTGAAAATGTGTGGCTTGTCAGAGTCATGGAAACCTCAACCATATTCTTGTACAAGAATTACATCCTATTATGACTCAATGGCCATTATGCATATGGGGTTTTGACTTAATCAACAATATAAATCCAACATCATCTAATGCCCACAAATTTATTATCATGGAAATGGAGTATTTTACCAAATGGGTAGAGGCAATTTCACTTGAATAAAGGGCCTTTAAATATCTAAATTTATGCTCAATAAGACAAATCTCTAAATTTATGCTCAATAAGATCATTTGCCATTTTGGTATACCTACCGATATCATTTTAGATAATGGAAAATCATTTAAGAATTAGAAAGTTGAGGCCCTACGTAAAAAATATCACATCACACTACATTTTTACTCTCCTTATTATCCCTAGGGTAATAGACAAGTAAAAAAAACCAATAAGACCCTCATTAAATTTTTGAAGAAGATAGTTAATCAAGCAGGTAGAAACTAGCACACACAATTGTATCCAACTTTACGGTCTTATCATACAAGTGTTCGCACACCTACTTTGGAATGTTCATATGCCTTAGTTTATGAGACCAAAACAAATTTACCAATATAATTGGAACTTCCCTCCATTTGCATCTCACTAAAGGGAATTATCATTGATCATAATCATAGGTAGGAATGTCTGTAGGAATTGAAATTCCTTGATGAAAAGTGATAGAAGGCCTTAGATCACCTATGAGCATACCAAAACAAAATCAAAGGCCAATAATATAAGAAGATCCAATCTAGGGAGCTTGAAGTTAGGGATTTAGTATTGAAATAGAATTAGAAAAACATGAGTGTAAAAAGAGATAAGAAAGGGAAATTTGAAGCTAATTGGATAGGTCCCTACATCATTGTTGCCAAGTTTAGGTCAAGAGCATATAAGTTGGATACACTTAATGGAGAAGAACTAGATGATCCCATGAATATCATGCATCTAAATTAATTCTATACATGAGACAGGTTTCATCATCCTCTATTTATGGGACATCCCATATCCAATCCATCCACCCATCACATCTCCCCACTAGCCCAATTGAGTAAAAAAACCATCTAATGGTGAAAAATAGTTTGTTGGTGCCTTAGACAAGTACCATGATGAAAAATAGTTTCCAACATCATGGTAAAATAATCTTGATCCTTGTCTCAATAGTGGTAATCCATCATTTTGTTTTTGAATAGCAATGTGGGATAACTACTCCAATTGAAGGAAAAGACATGGATTGTCAACACTATTTGTTGGAGGGTTCTTTGAAGTCATTTATCCATACTTGGTACACATATCCCTAAGTCCTATCCATATCCTTATCATTCCTAATCATGCCTTAACAAATCTTCTATGACATGTATGTCTCCCTTTTAGCCTGAAAGCAATTATCCTATCACTACTCATCCATTTCTATAACCAAGCCTCATGTCCACACCATCCTACTCATAATCATCATTATGGATGGTCATGACGTATACAATCTTTTTTAGGTTTATGAGCATACAATATGTCACTATTTCTTGAAGGGTCATCATGACCCCCATTTTTTGATTTTGTTAGAATCACATCCTAACATGAACAACATCTTGGGTATTGTATATCCTAAATATAACCTCCCCATCATCACTAGATCCATTGAATATCATCATCTCATCACCCATGTACATAACCCTATTATACAATGCCATTTTTTGGGATATGTTATCTTTGATTGTCTTGAGTGATTTGTATGTTTTATTTTGACCATGTATATGTAAAAAAAATTATGAATACATTAAAATGTGTTTTTTTGTTAAATTAGTTTTTACAAGAAATTAATGTATTAGTTACCATGGGAAGAAGGATGGTATGAGTAAATTATGAACACATGTTCAAAATAGTCATTTCTCAAACAAATTCCCCTCATGAATCTATATTATTATGTCTTAGACCTGTCATTTTCTTAGCATATAGCTAAAAGATGAAATACTAAAAAGGATTGATTAAATTTCACTAGCTTCCAAAACCATTACCCCTTCTATTTTATCCCACTCCTATCCTAACTATTTCCATCTCCCCTAACCCAAAACCTAAACCTATCCCATTCCATCATTAACCTACATCCATGGTTTAAGAGGATTTATACCATAATTAATAAAGATGAAATGAACCAAATAGGGGATTAATTTCTTCATGACATATCCACCCCATAGGTCAAATTGTGCAATCATCATGAATTATACATAAACCACATCACATCATAATTATAAACATAACATAAACATATTTATCCACATCATGTAATAACATACATAAATAAATTAATATCCCATATCCATTACATTTAACATCATCCATGATAATCATAACATATCTATCCATCATCACATTGCTAAATAAAATACCAAATCCATCTACACTACCACATAATATGCATAACCACATACTACATACATCATAACATCAATATAAATACAAATCCATAACATCTAATCTAACAACATCATCTATGTATAAACTCTATCAGGAGTCTCAATGATCACATCATCATCACATAAAAGTAAATGCATCTCATATCCATACACATAAAAGCAATAAAGTAGTATACATACATCCATTAACATCAAATCTCATCATAAATATATATACATCAAAGTCTATTATTAAAATATCCACATGGAATCCATGTCAAAATATATACTACAAACACATAAAGCCCATGGGAAAGAATGAACTAGTAATAAAAAAATCCATTATTCATAAACATTCCAAAATCATAGTTGTGGTCTTGGTGGCCCTGGTGGTCCTGACAGCACTAGTAGTATACATGATCCCCTTAAAGGATACTAAATTTATGATGAGCTGACACAAAAGGATGTTGAACATTGACCCTTTAACACTACCACCTCATATAAAGTTTTGTAATATTATTCCTTTCATGTGAGCAACATAATACTCTTCATCATATCCATCATACCCTATCCCCTCATCACTTGTTAGACCACATCCTTGGCCCTCTCTACCACATCCACCTATATTTTCATAGTCTATATGAATCCCTATAGCTATGTTACCTACCCTTGACACCCTATAAGTTGACCCTATAAGGTGGCAATCTATCCTTGAGCATGGCTGAGCCATACATCTCATTGTATCACCTATGATAGTAGTGCAGTAACCTATCCATGTAACTAGGCTAATTAACCATCCCTCTATGTAATATGTGCCTATAAAGTATCAAACTACCCCTATAACTAGGCCATCTAGCCATATTTGTAAGTAGTCATACTCTGAAGGTGGCCTTATAACTAGTCCCACTTACATGTCAATACTACAATCTTTCTCATTTAAGCCTATAGTTCACCTTATAGTTAGTTAAATATAGCTTGATCATCCTCTATCATTAGTGGATGAGATGGACCAGTGCTACCACTACCACCTACCCATGTCCTAACTTGTACCTGTAACTAGATAGGTCCTTATGACCTAAACTGCACCTATAGCCCTACCTATGCCTAGGTCTGAGACCCCACCTATGATAATATTACCTAGTTACCATCATATACATCCATAACATCCACTTCATCATCTATATCTTATGTCCATCATGTCAACACCCATCTCTTCTTCCTTTGTATCCCCACCCATTCTTAAAGGACTCTCCTCACTACCCTTGACCTCACTATGACTTGAGGATGTGTTAACTATATAGGTATCCTTGACTACCACCATGATGTGTATGATGCTATAATACCCAGATCTCAAGAAAGTGTATAAAAATCCCACTGAATGGGTGCAATACTTCCATAAACTATGCGAGCATCTACCTTCTCTATAGGTCTCCCCCACTATGTTCTCCCTCACTCACTACATGCAATTAAATTCATTGGACTAGGCAAATCTTGAATAAAGTTAAACTAACTCTATACATGATCTAGTCGATATCTCTCTATAATCAAATCATTCTAACACATCACATAACACTTTATCAACATATATTAGGCCACAACCTTATTTCCCTAGACAAATTGAATCCCTCTATAGGGCATCTATGTAATATGATCTAGGCATAAAATGTTAAAAGCCTCTTTGTAAAATCATAGCTCACCTATGTGCTCCAATTGTAATCCTAACAGTACATACCATCAAAAGACCATTGACTACCCTATCTCATGAACTGATAATTTACCTAGGGGATGCTTGATAGTGATGTGCTCTAAGCTCCAAATTTATAACAATAATGATGGCCCAAAATTTCATGCTCTCTTATATACTCCTAGATGTAACTCTCTATATAAATGTGCCAAAATAATTAGACCCTAGGTAAATACTCGATGATCATGAATCATGTTTGTAACTACATCTTTTAGGTTAAGGTGGAACCATTGTCCACTCTTTTTTGGAAAGATAATACCAAAAACAAGAGACATAACTACTAGTGTCAGTCTATCTAATGTCCCCTCATGTAGGTACCTATCAATGTCAATGCACTATTCCTACATCCCTAGCTATAACCTGACCCCTAGGTACTACAATACATGCATCAATATGTGAGGCTACCAATAGATCCTATCTCCATGCATGGGTACACAAAATATCCTATATACATCCTCATGGTTCATGGTCATCTCCTCGATCACAAAATGTAAGCTGCTCATCTTTGAGTGCCATCACTCTACTAATATTGTGATCAGATCTTGGTCAATGTAGATAGTAGACATCATAGTCACATCATGTAATCTAACTAAATCTAGTACCCCGAACTCTAGTAATGATAGCCACCACATCTCATGTAAAACCTATGGACACTATAACCATGATGCCATCATGTCTATATCCTCCTACACCAATCACCACCCACCTATCACTACCTCAACCATCAAATCCCTATCCTAAATCACCCATTATATCTATCCAAGCCCCTTACCACATTATCTAATCCCTAAATCTCTACATCAATATCACCTATCTATAATATCTAAATCACCCTCATTATTACCTTATAAAACCCTCACCCTCACTTAACCCTTATCTCATCAACACTACATAAACTACCCCAAACCCTTGTAACCCTAAAACACTAATATCCACTTAAACCAACCCACCTAACTCACTAATCTATCATCCTACATCACCTAAAATAGCTCACCCCTACCATCTAATTCACCCAACCCACTTAGCTAACTCACTAGCCTCACATGCTTAGACATCCAACCCACCTACCTCAACCTAACACTTAACATTTTTATTAACCCCAACAAAACCACAACTTGTAAAATGCCCCCAGAAGTGATTTTGAAAATATCACTATTCTCTAATTGTGATATTTCAATACCATGACTTCTTAGTCATGATATTACAATATCATAGATCCTTTCTTATGGTATTATAATACCCCAGTTGAGGACTTATGGTATTACAATACTTTGGGTCAAACCTACAACCCCATAACTCATGAAAATAATGTTATGACTGAGGACAAAGCTACCAATTATGGTATTGTTAGAGTGAGTTGAATGGTGTTTCTTTTCAAAAAAATCCACCTAAAATCAATAAAAAACTAACAAAAAATAATAAAATATAGAGTTAGGGTCTTTGATACTCATCATAGGTCTAACATTAACATTTCTAGTGCTCTTGGACTCTCTCACCATGATGGGAAGCTTAGGGTAGTTGGTTTATTATATCACCTTAAATCTCAAGTCACACAAGTCAAAAAGATGCAAATGACCCTATTTTGGCTCTTTTGTCTTATATGACCCTTGTTGACCCCTAATCAACCCATTACTCATATCCATTACCCCAAGCATCATCTAGTTGACCAATCATGCCAATCCAATCACTTTAGGTCCTTTCTAACATCATATAGGGCATGTAATATCCAACCCCTTATTCTTTATCTTATCCCACATCTAAAACTACATCGGCTTGAGGTCTTTTAAGACTATATAAGCATCACCTAGCCCCACATTTTGTATCCAAATATAGATTAGCCATCATTACCTTTCAATCACCATCCCATTCTTAGATTGGTCATTTGATAATTAACGTCACTTTTAATCCCTAGATCCTATGAAAATTAGTTCATTATCTCCAATCAACACTCTTTATCACTATTATCTCTTTTTGAGCTTCCCCTAGCATGTATCCTTACTACATGACTTATCATTAGCTTTAACCCATCCTATTGTAATCACCTTTATCCTATCAATCCTAATACTTTCTAGACATTTATTGCATTATCTAGAACCCATCACTTGAGCTACTCAATCATCACTCTTGGGGTAGTTAATTGATCAATTATGAAATCCCAACCCCATTAATATCTTAGTCTTATCTTACCCCAAGATTTTTGTGTGAGTGACCATCTAGGTCAATTTATCCCTGTATGCTCCTTCGAGGGGGTATGGTACCCTAATAATATTTGACAACATCTAACATTGAGTTTTAAAAAAAAACCATTGCTCCTTCCACTTCAATAAACTCATAATGCCCTTTTAAATAAGGAAAAAAAATTTGCATCAAATTACACTCACCCCACTAATTATACTATTTTTAACTAGTTTAGTCTAATTCTTATATTTCCTAGCCAAAATAACTATTTACCTAATAATCCTCATTCTATTCCTATATCCCATAAAACTTTACCCAATATTAAAACCAATTAATCTCCCCATTAAACCTCTAATAGAGCATATTACCTACTAACCTATTCCCTAAACCAGCTAGCCAATTTAAAATTCATATTTATCCAATTACCACCCTATGCACCCTACCACCCTAGCCATTCCTACATTCCTATGAGTACTAAACCTAATTAAATCTCATCAAATCCCCCATTATCTACTAAGCTAATTAAGAATCCTCTAGAAATGGGGAAGCTCCTCCAAAATTTTATAAGTCTCAAAACTAGAGACTTCTAAATAGTTTTAAATTCCCCTAAATTTCCCTCCATTATTATATAAAATTCCATGCACCATGGCCAAGCTAATTGAAAAAACCACAATAAATATAGAAATCCTCTAATCCATAATATTTATACTCTCATTACATCCATAAAAACATTCTAGCACTCATCCAATCCATTATCCACTTCACACAACCTTTGGAAGCCATTGCCAAGTTCATCAAGCAATCCAATAATTCAAATTTTGGACATCAAATCATTCAAGTGTAAATCTTGGAATGGAGGAATGAAGAGGTAAAAAGGATGGTAAGCACATTCTATGTATTATAATTTTCCTCTTGTATCCATTTTTATTGGTGTCATTATATTTTAGGTTTTATTACTAAGTTTAGTAATATTGCATAAATCTAAAATTTTGGTGCACAATCCCTTTGGAAACAATTATAGAGTGTTGAATGTAAAGTTTTTCCCACTTATATTCTATTTATTTGCTATTTTTTTCATAGACTTAACTAGTTGATTTATTTTGAATACACATGGCATGGAAAATAGACCAAAAAATGAAAATTAAGGTGAATTAGGTATGGATATTTGAGGATCAAGGGATGTATATATCTCTAATAATTTAATACATTACTCAATTCTTAGTCATTTATTTTTCTATTCGTCAACATTTGTAACAAGATGTTTTACCTTGTATGAATGGATCATGGTTAGTGGAATGGATGTTGAACTCAAAGCCTCAAGAAGTAGAGCTTAGGAGATTTTTTAGAATTGTCTCATAATAATAAGTAAATCTAGAACACTATCATTCTTGGAAAAGTGTATGGAGATGTTTACAACAAGCTCAAGATTATGGAAATATCAAGTATACTTTTGGTCGTACCACTTACCCACTCATCCATTACAACAAGTCCATGATAGGCACAAAAATAACCTTCATAAATAAAGAGACTTCATAAAAATGATCAATAGAAGAAGACAACATAGCATTTCTCAAGAGATATCCATATTTCCAAACCCCCTTAAGCATCACAAATGGAAATTTTAGAATTAGGATATAAATATGGTAGTGAAGCGTAATAGAGTCATATATAATGGATACAATGCACCTTAATTATGTTGCTATGTTATTTAATTGAATTCATTAATTCATCAAACAACTTGGATTCACTTATCATGCAACTAAGTTTTTTTGGTTTCAAAGCTCATTATGTGGGAAGTATTTTTAAGTATTAATTTTCATGCTCTTAATTTTATATATAGCATCCATTAAAAATGTCTATATATTTATGTTGATTCATGTACTAAAAATGGAATTAGATAATGTAGTTCAAAATCCTTGATCTTCTTCCTAATTTGTCTTTAATCTTAGTCAAATGCTAATCAACACTTGGATGATATTTAGAAAATGTAGTTTAAAACCCTAATTTTGTATATTATATATGCCAATCTTATACATGTATAAGTTACTTTATAAATTAGTAAGTTTTCTTGGTATTTCAATTAAAATAAGTTATATTCCTATATTGAGTGACCCTCTAATGTCTTACTCTTACTTGGTGTATGTTCTATGGTGGATTATGAAGTGAACTAGTACATTATAAGTATTTGAACATATAGTCCATTCTAATTTAGAAGTGAGAAAGGGAAGTATTATTATTGAACATGAATGCATCTGAATGACATAATAAATTAAATCACTTTTTATATTATTTTGGAAGTTTGAATCTTATATTTATAAATAAAATTTGTCTTTGATATGGGTGATCATTACTTATATATAGTTAAAAATTGATCATAAGTTTTCCATGATATATTATTAATTAGGCATAGTTGTTTCATGATTCAGAGCCTTATTCAGCTAGTATGTTTATGGTTGACATATGTTTCTCACCAAATAATGGATTATCTTATGGGAAATGATATTGGATAGATACCAAATGTATCACATCAGATACAATATTTGTTTGATTTGTATTGGATTATTTACATAAGCTAATGAAAATTATATTAATATTTAATTCTTTTTTAGATTATTTCATCTTCAATATAGTACCCATTACCAATTTTACTTTATTTATAAGGATAATTTTATTGTTGCATCTCTTTTAACCCTTAAATAATGTGTTTTCATTATTGGGAAAATACAATAGGTGAATATCAATCATGCTAATAGAGAAGGTATTGAGAATGCATTCTTAATTTTATCTAATCACTCACCTAAAATTATTTATAAAATTTAATGTTCTGTAACATTAAAATGTAATGTTATGTAAGATTTATGAGTCTGCATTGTTACTCATTGTAAATGTTAATGGTGATGCAAATGGTTTTCAATTATTTATATTAGATAAATTAAGTAGATCAATCAACCATTTTGAAGTATGAATTAGAGAAGTATTATTGGTAAAAAACAAACTTCTTTTGGATGATTTTTTCTAAAATCTTTGTCAATTATAACATGCACAATAAGGGGTAAAGTGTTAAGATAACATGCATAATTATAATTGATGTTAGTTTATTTTCATAATAATTTTTATTTAACTTCTTATTAATTATTAAGATGCAAAATAATTTATATGTGCTAGTTCTTACCATAATCACGATAAGTAATACATCCACCCTCATCAAATTATTTGACTTCTATCAACTAATCAACATCATATAAAAAAATTTAACTAAGTTTTTGAAATGCTAATAAATTATAACTAATCCATTTTTTAATTTTTTTTAATTAAACTTTTTTTAATGGATTCTTTGTACATTAGTTAGTGTTAAGGATGCATGGATTAATTTTACATAGAGCCAAGGTCTAAAGGGTATTCTTGTTTCCAAATTCACCTCGGACTTGACCATTGTCATTTTAATTAAAATTTTAATTTCATGCATTATATTGTAACATCCAATATGTTAAAACCATTATAGGTTTTCTTGAATCATTATAGAGAGACATGTATATAAACATGATATATAGGATTGGGAGATATGATTTGAATTTGGTCATAGTTTCACATGGATTGACATCAAGGGTATTTTTGATTAGGTGGTTTAAGTGAATTATGGAGAAATTTGAACTTCTCAATAATAGAATTTTGAAATAAGGGTAATGTAGTAGGGAAAGGGTGGAGAATACAGCCTTGTTGTTCATCATAGAAGAGAGGATCTTGTGAAGTGGGGTATTTCAAAGGGAATGATTATCAACTAGGAGTGGAGAGGCAAAGCTAACAAAGGACAATGGAATGACAAGTGTCCTTAGTTATATAATGCATTATTTGATCACTTTAAAAATGATGAAGTAAAATAAACAAGTGAAGATTATGAGTTAAAAACTATAAAGATTATACTAATGTGGAATACACATATAATAATTATGGGGAAGTCTCCTACAAATAGTTGATTTAAATAGAATGTTGATTTTAACATTCGTTTTGTAGATTCATTTATGTAATGTGGATTTATATAGATGTGCATAAAGTTATTGAGGAAGCCTTGTTTTATGTTAATATCATAAGGGAGATTTTATGGTTTTATGTTTTTATTATTATGTTAATGAGATATAATATGTTAGGTGTATTATGAAATTAGTGTAAAATGTTAAAAGTTAGTTTAATAACCTTTGAAAGTAAGATTTGGAGTATATGTTAATGGTTGATATGTCAACATCCTATCTTACATATCAAAAATGGTGTAGATGATATAATAAAATAACAAGATAACCATTTTCAATGATAAGACTAGGCTTAGCATAAAGTTGAAAACATATTAAAAAATATTTGATAAATCCATGTTAGATCTATTAGAGTTTTGAATAAGTATGAGAACTACCTTGATTTCTGAACATGATAGATAGGCTCAATGAAACTAACAAAGTCTATAGGGGTTTAAGTGTTTCCCAAAGTGATAATGAAGCCTAATAAGCTCTATGAAGTCTCATTTCTCTAGGTTACATGGCTGCCTTATGACACCAATTAGGTAAGGAAATGAAATAAATAAATAATAATACCTAAGGTATTTTGAATCATTGATAGAGCTAAATATGTTAATGATCATTGGGTTACATAGGTACCCAAGGTGACTAAAAAAATTGATAGATATGAATTTATTGATAGAGGTGCTTCATAGGACAATGATTGTAAGAATATTATCATTAATGTCAAAGTCAAAGTGAATGGAAAGCTACATACTCACTCAATTATCTAGACTAACTCAGTAGTTTTAGACTCACCCAAAGCTTTGGACTCACTCGATAGCTTCAGAATCACCTAGATATTTGGACTCAATCAATAGCTTTGGACTTGCCAAAAGCTTCAGACTCATTTAGTAGATTCAAACTCACGCATATATATAGACTCATTAAATATATTTTGAAATTATAAAAGATTTAGACTCGATCAATAGCTTTGGAATTTGTCAGAGCTTTGAACTCACCTAATAGCTTTAGACTTGTCTAGTAGCTCCAGACTTGCCCAATCAGCAACTATGAATTTGCCTAGTATGACAAACAATAATTAACAAGGTCAATGAGAAACAAAATGTTTTTAATTTATAGTTAGTTATATATTAATCATGGTTGAACACTTATGGAGAGATCATATTCCTTGGGAGAAATCATACGTTTTATAAGAGGCATTAAGAGGTATAAAATAGAAATCAATGGGAGTTAGAAAGTAAGAATAAAATGTAATATAAATCGAATATAAGTAGATTTTTGTGGAGAAGAATAAGAGGCTATTGAATTTTCCATCATTAATTAATGAATAAATAGTAGTAAAGTGGAATATTTGATTAGTAGAGGTTAGTCCCTTAGATTAAAGAGATTGGTGTCTCTTTCTAAGTTGGTGCTTATAAGTGGGGATCGGTGTCTACAATAGGTTGGTGCCTATAAATTTATAATGATAGGGATTGGTGTCCCCAGTAGGTTGGTGCCTATTGATTTTATAAGAAAATTTTTATCTATGTTGGATTTGGACATTAGATCTAAAAATCCTTTCAAGTGTGGTTTTTTCTTCATTGAGGGGTTTCCATGTAAATTTTATGTTGTACATTTATTTGTTCTTATGTGAATGGATTATTTATTAAAGTTAATTATAATAAAAAGTAAAATAATATTACACATTAATTCACCCCACCCTATCAATGTGGTGTGTACTCAATAATTGGTATCAGAGCAAGGTTTCTTTAGGATTATTTTAACTATTAGAAGGTAGATCCTAGAAGCACACATGGACAGTCATCAAGTTTAGGATGGTTTCTACACCAATAAGGCTACATTTTTCAATGGGACAAATTATGCATTCTAGAGTATAAGAATGAGGATGTATATAATGGCCCTTAGTTTTGACATATGATGAGTAGTTTTGGATGGATACATAGTGCCACAAAATACACCAAAAAATTTAATGAGAAAGAAGGCTAGTGAAAATAATGCAAAAGCCATGAATGTTATTTTGTGTAGTTTGTCAAAATATGAGTTTGTAAAAGTAATTTAGTAATACTTAGATAAATAAATTTGGGATAAAATTAAGACCATATATGAGGGATATAACAAAGTAAATATGGCCAAGATTCAAACTCATAGTAGACAAATCAAGAGTTTGAAGAAGAGAGAAGATGAAAACATTGCAGTCCATATACTTCAAGTAGATGAATTTGTCAACATTATTAGAGTGCTTGGTTAAAATGTCAAAGAATATATAATAATTCAAAAGGTACTCAGGTCTCTACATTTAAGATTTAATGTAAAAAATTCTATGATTGAAGAAATAAAAGGTCTAAACAAATTAACAATAGGCAAGTTACATGGAATTCTCATGACATATGAGATGAAGAATGAAAAATAAAAATTGTCTATAAAGGAAGTAGCCTTCAAAGCCTTAAAAAGGAAATAAATAAATAAATTGAATCAAATGATGAAACCAGTGATGAACTAGATGAAAATGAGGCTCTATTTATAAAAACACTTCAAAAGGTGTTTGGAAAATACAAAGGTAAGTTATCCTTCAAATGTTTTGATTTTAGTAAGATAGGACATATTACTACCAAGTGTCCTCATAAAGATTATAATGAAGATGAAATAAAAAATAAGGAAATTAAGCCTCACTTTAAGAAAATGTCAAACAAAGTAGGTATAAGAAAATTTCTAATAAGCACATGCAAATCCTCTATTCTAAAAAGGATAGTAGCTTAGCCAAGGAGAGTGATGAAGAAATATCAGAGAGTGGTGGGGAGGAAACCCTATTCATGGAAATAAAAATAAAACCCAAACCCTTTCTATGTATAGACACCTTGGAAGAAGAGGATGATGTCAAAAATGATGGTGTATTAGATCTTGGAGAAGAGTTGACTTGTGCCTTGGGAGAGATAAAAATGCTGAATAAAAAGAATTTAAAATGAAGATTACAAATTTGAAAATATGAAGAGAAAGATATTACATTGAATACAAAGATGACATAAAATGTTGAAGAATCGAATAAGTTTATTAGTGGATTAAAAACTCAATTAGAGGAAATGAAAATAATTGAGGAAATAAGATCCAAATTGAAAACAAAGGAGGATGAGTGCAAAACACAAGAATATGAAATAATTTACTTGAAATTAGAATTGGAGAAGACAAAAAATGAGTTGAATAACATATTAGAATTTTAAAAGAGTACCAAAGTGTTGAGTAACATACCAAATAGTCAAAGGTCACCATTCATTAATTATGACATTGGCTATGATGAAAACTAAAAGAATACTAAAAAAGGGCAAATTTCAAAATCTAAAAACTCATCAAAGAAAGTAAATATGAAGAATCCAAAGAACTATGTGGATGCACTTAAGAGGTCTATAAATATATAAATTAAAAAGAAGATAGAGCATGCCAAATCTCCTCATAGAGAAAATAGAGGTAAGAACATCCTTATTAGACATCTCAGAAGATCATTTCTATCAAGGCAGAACAATGTTATAAGGTGCACAAGCTAATTCTATAGTTATTGTTATTCTTCAAATCAAGTTGGTCATAGAGAAATAGAGTGTAATGCACATGAAATAAATGAATATTCATGAAATTATGAAAAAAACACTTATGGAGGTTCCAATAGAAACTATAATTCATTTTCCTCACTTTTGAATTATAATGAGAATAATACTATATGCTATAATTATAAAAACTATGGACATATAACATGATTATATAGGAGTGTTTTCATAGAAAACCTAAAATAGAACAAGAATGTGAATAACCCAATTATAAAGAAAAAGGAATCTACAAAAATAGGGAGAGAGAATCAAGTGGAATTTAATAAAAAGGGGAAAATTTGTGCTTGTTCAAACATCATTTTCATGCACAAGACAAAGGGTAGTAGCGGTATATTTATAATGGGTGTTTAAGCCACATGATAGGTGATAAAATTAAATATATCACTTTGAATAAAATGACCAAAGGTACAATAAAGTTTTTGATAATGCTATGGATAGGATTGCTAGAAAAGGTACCCTCAACCTTGATAATGGAAAGGTAAAAATGGAAAAATGTTTTGCACATTGAAGGGTTGAATCATGACCTATTAAGTGTCAGCCAAATGTGTTATCAAGGACACATTATCACATTTGATTCTCAAGGCTGTGAGATCAAGAGAGAAGACACATGAAAACTAGTTGTAGATACAAATAAAACATCAAATAAGTTTTACATACTTAGTGAAGTGAAAGGATAAGAATTCTACATGAGTCAAGTTAATGAAAGTTATAGATGTCATAAAAGAATGGGCCATATGAATTTTTAAAATTTAGTGAAATTTAGCACATAGAATTCCATAAGAGACATGATAAAAATCACAAAACCTTCAAACACTATTTGTAAGAAATGTCAGCATGAAAAGCAGAGATAAGCAAGTTTTACATCAAAAGAGTACTTAACAACCAAGCCATTAGAATTGATCCATATAAAGATGTGTGGACCCAAAAGAATGAAAATCTACAAGGTGAGAGTTATTTTATGTTGTTTATTGATGATTATTCTAGAGTGACATGGGTTGCCTTTCTAAAAGAGAAATCTAAGGCATTCAAAAAGTTTACAGCTTTTAAAGCTTTGGTTAAAAATGAAATAGATCTAAAGATAAAATGCCTAAGGTCAGATCGATGGGATGATTTCCTCTCAAATTAATTAAATTAATTCTATGAATAACATGGAGTAAAGAGACATTTCTACCACTAGGACTCCACAACAAAATGGAGTTGTATATAGAAAGAGTCAAAGTACACAAGTAATGGTAAGAAGAATGCTAAATGAATCCATGCTCAGATAGTTATTGGAGAGAGGTAGTCAACACCATAGTTTACATATTGAATAAAGGACAAATCAAGGTACATAATATTAAAACACCCTATGAGGTGTGGAAGGGTAGACCAACTTTGGTCAAATAATTCAAAGTCTTTGGAAAAAAATGATGAACTAAAAGAGATGATGAAGACTTGGGGAATTTAAAATCAAGATCTAATGAAGGTATGTTTTTTGTTTATTTCTCAAAGATTAAATCCTTTATATGTTATAATAAAAAGGCTGAAAACAATTGTAGAGAGTGCAAGTGATAGAATGGATGAAACCAGGTATAAACAAGTTAGTATACCAACTAATATACAATCACAAGAATCAAAATTCAAGAAATAAGAAGTATTATAATAAATAAAAGAAGAAGAATAAAGATAAGTTACAAGGGCACCATCTAGATTCATTGAAAAAAATCATTAAAAAAATCCAATCATCAGTGATATTGATATTGGAGTGCAAACTATGAGAAGGCTAATAAATACATCAAAAAATGTAAACTTCTCTCTATTATTAAAGATAGAACTAAAGAGATTTTTATAAGCCAATAATTATAATAATTGGATCAATCTCATGGAATAATTAAACCAAATTTAAAAAGAATGAAACCTAGGAACTCATTTCCAGACCAAAAGACAAGAATGTAATTGGAACTAAATGGGTCTTTAGGAATAGACTAAATGAATATGGAAAGGTAACAAGGAACAAGTCAAGACTAGTCTATAAATTCTATGCTCAAGTATAAGGTGTTAAATTTGAGGATACTTTTGAGCCTATGTCAAAATCAGAAGCCATAAGACTATTCTTAGCATATTTTGGATTAAAGAATTTCAAGGTCTATCAGATGGATGTGAAGTCTACATTTCTTAATGGGAATCTTGAAGAAGAGGTTTACATAGAGAAACTTGAATATTTATCTCTATAAGTGAATAAGGACTCTGTGTGCAAGATAAAGAAAGCATTGTATGGACTAAAGCAAGCCCCTAGATCCTAGTATGATAATATTAAAAGATACTTGCTTGATCAAGGATTCAAGAGAGGAGTGGCTAAAAATAACCTATATACAATACTAAAGGTGAGAATCAATTAATTATGGATACATATGTTGATGACATTATTTTTGGCATACACAATGAAAATATGTCTCAATAATTTGTAAGGGTAATGTGACAAGAATTTGAAATGTCTATGTTAGGAGATTTATCATTTTTCCTTAGGTTGCAAATTACTTAGTCAAGTAAAAGAATATTCATTTCTCAAACCAAATACATGAAGGAAATGTTGAATAAATTAAATATGGATGATTTTAAATTATTAAGTAATCCAATGGTAATAGGGTGTAAGTTAAAAAAAGATGTTGAGTTAACAAAAGTCAATCATACCTTGTATAGATCAATGATTGGAAATTTGTTGTATACTAATGCATCAAGACCAGATATCATGTAGATAATAGGTCTAGTGGCTATATTTTAGGTAACATAAAAAAAACACACTTGAAAATGGTCAAAAGGATATTTAGGTATCTCAAAGGCACTATAGAACTTGGTTTTTGGTACCCAAGAAGAAAATACTTCACTCTAGTAGCTTATACTAATGCAGATTGGGTACGCAACATTGATGACAAAAAGAGCACAAGTGGAGGTCAATTATTTCTTGGAAATAGTCTTGTGCTATTGATTAAGAAATAGCCTTTAATTTATTTATCCATAGCTATAGCTGAGTACATAATAACCACATCATGTTGCACACAAGTCCTTTATATTAAACAAAACTTGAGTTATTTTAGAATTGATTATGTTAATCCAATTTATATTTTTATGGCAATACAAGTGCAATAAAAATCTCCAAAAATCTAGTTATGCATTCAATAATTAAGCATATTTCCATCAAGTGTCATTTTATAAGAGAATAAGTTGCATATCAACAACTAAAGATGGAATACATTGCCATAAAGGAACAAATAGTAGATATCTTCATGAAGCCATTCACAAAAGAAACTTTTGAGATTTTAAGGTAGAATTTGGGAGGGATCCACTCTTTATCTAGTCATTAAATCCATCAAGAAGAACATGGATTAAGGGTGAACTAATCTTATTATTATTCAGCTCCATGGATATATTGGTGATATACATTATGCTTATATTAAATGTCTGTTAGCCATTAATGTCAAAGGGGGAGAATTCAAGAAATGGGGAGTAAAGAAGGATAAATACAGTAAGGGGGAGTTCATGTACTTTTGTTTCTATATGATTGCCATCAATGACAATGGGGGGAGATTGTTGGAATATTTTCATTGATGTCAAAGGAAAAGTGAAGGACAAGCTATAGACTCGCTTAAATATTTAGACAAGATTAGTAGCTTCAAACTAGCCCAAAGCTTTGGACACATTCAGTAGTTTCATACTCACATTTCAAACTCACTTAGTAGCTTTAGAGTCACCTAGAGTTTTAGACTCACTTAGTAGCTTCAAATTTTCCTAGAGTTAAAGACTCACTTAGTAGCTTCAAACTCAACCTGATATTTATATGCACTCAGTAGTTTTAGACTCACCTAGAGATCCAGACTTACCCAATAGTTTTAGACTCACCTAGTAGCTCTAAACATGCACAATAGCTCTAGACTCACCTAGTAGCTCCAGGTTTACCCAGTTATAGTTACAGACTCACCTAGTATGATAGATAATAATTAATAAGGCTGACCAACAATAAAATGTTATTAATTTGTAGTCAAATATGTATTAATGATAGCCAACCACCTTTGGTGATATTGTATCCCTTGGGATAAATCATGCCTCTTCCAAGAGGCATGGAGAGGTATAAAAGATAAATGAGTGGGAGTTAGAAAGTATGAATAAAATTTAATATCAATCAAATTTAATTAGATTTTTTGTATAGAAGAGGAGATTGAATTTTCTATCATTTGTTGATGAAGAACAATAGTAAGGTGGAAGATTGTATCAGTGGAGGTCATTGTCTTAGATCAAAGAGATTGGTGTCTTTTGATAAGTTTGTGCTTAGCAGTGGGGATTGGTGTCTCCAATAGGTTGATGCCTACATATTTTGTGAGAAATTTTTTATTTGTGGTTGGATTTAGATAGTATATCTAAGCATCCTTTCAAGTGTGGTTTTTTTTTCCCATCAAGGGTTTTCCACATAAATTTTGTGTTTTGCATTTAATTTTTATTATGGGAATGGTTTATTTATGAAATTTGATTATAAATAAATTAAATTATTATTATGCACTAATTCACCCTCCCTCTTAGTGGTTTGTGTGTTCAATGATGATGTTTGATATAGACAATGCAAACTACTTGCCATTCTAGTGTTTGGCTAATTTGTTCTTCAGATCCAATCAATTAATATATTTTATGTGTCTCACTAGATTAGGTGATTAAAATTTATAAAAATCTTTGTATTATCCTATAATTTTTGAAATGAATAGCCAAAATATTTAGACAATGATCTTAACCCTTATATTTTAAGTCTTGAATATTTTTATGGTGCACTTTAAGGACTATCCTAGAAGCTTCATGTTTAAAAGTCATGTAAAAAAAGGTACTTTAAAATAATTTAAAAAGGATCAATCTAGGGTTCGTGCATCCCAATAAAGTAATGACACAAGCATTCATGAACTACATATAATGTTAAATTTAAAATATTTCAAATGAGAGACTCGTTACAATTAAAAGGATATACCAATAGTGGTTTACAATCACTTAATAAAAATTTCAAATGATAGTAAAACAAATAAAATTTGATAGACATGTTAGAATTTTTTGATTCATCTTACTTAGCTTTTAACAAATAATACAATCTTCATGTGCATTAGGAATATTAGAATTTTTATATATTTGCATCATACATTCCTTTTCCTATTACATAATACATGTTGTAATCTTATTTTATGGATCACTAATATAAGATATTAAAATACTTAATAATCTATAAGTGAAGTATACAAAAACAACATTGGGATCATAGTTCATAATAATGAAATTTTTATACATGGTTTAATCAAAAAATTATCCTAAATAGGATAGGCATTCAAATTCAAAACTCACACTTCTGTAACCCAATATTTATAATAAAAACATTCATTACATATTGAATCTTGAATCCATCGAAAGAATAAAAAATTCAAACTAATATAATCAAACCCTAATATAACATGGTATGAGGTTAATTTTTAACACTTAATTTGACATTATCTAATTTTTTGAGCCAATTAAAATATAAAATTGAATCAACAACAAAATAAAACATCAAATCATGTCGACCTACATTTTTTACTATTAAACAAAGATTCTACAATCTCAATCATTACATATACCATATAAAACATTCTTAGAGGAAATGATAAATAAAATAATAATACAACATTCATTAAAAATATAATATATAAAATGAATGAATTTATTTCCATGTTATAGTTACAACAATAAAACTATAATCATGACTATTTATTATAGCAATATCAAACTTTGAAATTAAGATAATATTTTGTATTTTGTTGAAAGCCATACTTATTTTTATCACTATCCCAATAATTTGAAAAATATATCTATAAAAATACATAACTCCACATAACATATCAGCAATAAAACTAAAATATCATTTTTGTATATGAGGTGGGGTTGGTAAAGGATTTCCATTAGATATAAACTCTACCAACCTGTATGCCTTATAACTAAACATTATTTATGTTCCCTAAAATGTCTCTTCTATTTAGAGTCAACCATTAGAATTTCCCACACATCCTTTCACACTCTAATTTCTAATGCAATATATTTTGTTCATATATAGAAGTCATTCCATTATACTTCATGTTAAGTAACTTGATTATCTCTTCCATATAGTCACAAAGTACTTTTGTGTACACATTAGTAGTTTATATGGTGACCCTTTTTTTCAAGTTAAAAATTATTTCTCTTAAGTTACATATATTTTTATATGTAACTCCTACTTATCCACAGTCAAATTATCAAAGACTCTATTATTTTAGCTATTATACTTTCTGACCTCTCAATGGTTATCCTTGAATTTCAAAAAAGGTAAGAGGAAAACTAGTTTTCCCTAAAGAAAACCATTTTTTAATAGGTCCAACAAGAGATTAACACCCAAATGCTTTATCTTTGACATATTTAACTTTCATCTCATCCTTGTGATAAAATATTCCACTTCTTCCATGTTTTCATCAAATAACTTATCATCGGTATTTATAGGGACCCTTACATAAATACACAACTATGTGAATTAGGATATTAAATAAAAATTCAAACTTAACTTTTTATTACAATAAAATAATTTGATACTAAGTTTAAAAATATATCCTAAAAAGAGGAAGCATAAAAAATCTAATGCATGGGAAAATGTTCAATAAAATAAATTTGATACTAAAATTTATAAAAAAAATTCAACATTATAATTTTTAATGAAGGATATTTCATGCATACAGTTTTTTTGCATGTAAAAAAATGTGAATAGAAAACTAGGATAAGAATAAGTGGAAGGCAACATTAGGAATAAAATAAACTAAATTTTTCATTTTAGTGATAGGAAATTCTAACAAATACTATAGTTGTGTTTTTATGTTTTTATTTGAGAGTTATAATTTCTTCTTATATACAACCATTAATAATTTCATGGTAGGAAGAAGCAACCCAAGGTAGACCTTTATTTTTAATGTAAAATTTTATTGAAATGAATTGTAGAGTTAGTTTTACATATATTCTTTACAAAAAGATATTTCTACTTTATAAAAAAAATCATTAAATACTTGACTTTAGCATTTATGATGTTCAAAATCTTATTCCCATGCTTTATAAGAGATTGACTTATAAAGAGTGAAAAACATAAATAAAAATACTAAATTTATTCACCATAACATGGATGAATAAGTATTAATATCCAACCTAATAGGAATGCATTCAGAGACAAGAGGAGGAGGAAGGGTTTATGAAGAATATTTTTATTCCTTTATCAATAGTGAAATAAAGGAAATGAAGGTGGGAAGGGAACATAAATATTAGGCTATCAAATCTCAAGTTGTATAACTTAAACCTAATCAATATGGCACTAAAATACTGCAACTTAACCCTATATAAAAATAATGTATAAAACTATGAATCCTTACTTCCAATAATATCCATAGGTTTTGTTGAAGTGTTGTAGTCCTTAACCACACTCTTTCTCTTACTCAAAGTAGGATCCATAGACATCATTGAAATTTTGTGTGAGTTTATTGAATAGATAAATATTGGAAATGAGAGATGTGGAGATAAATTATACCAAGTAAATGATGCACCCTTACCCAAAATAATGAAAAAAATCATATGGAGCACTTAATCCCACCTCAATTAATTTTCAACATACATTGAGACATGTGAACATGATTATTGAAATTTTTAATATTTAATACATAATAATATAAACATGCAAACATGAGTGATTACATGTAAATATCATTACATATAATACATATCAACATGTTTACTTACATACATGTGAAAATCATTGCATAAATTAATCATGAAATGTCTTGCAATACATCATTAATTATTATATTAACCACCACATCATTACTTAGAAGATACATAAATGACAAATTTATATTGAAACATCATGTCCAAATAATATCTATCATTACATATCATACATATCATGTTCATGTATATATTGAAATATCATGTCCAAGCTCAAAGATTCCAAGTAATATCCATGTTCATGGCATGGCCATGACAACCTTTATTGAAGATGAGGAATCGAAACTAGATGAAAAATGAATGTGAGTATTCCTTAACCTACCATGAACACATGTAATTGAAAATTTTAAAGGTTAGTAAGTGTATAAAGCCAAATTTGGTCAAAAAACATAAGTACTATGTATTTTGTGGCTTTTTTATTTAGAATCTCTTAATGATGAATTAAATTCTCATTCATGCATGTTATACTAGTCTTATGTCATCATTTTCATTATTTTATACTAATCTCACTCTTTTTATAGAGTCTTCATCTTCCATGTCAGTATTTCTCAGAATAATAAGGATCCCTGGTCTTGACTCAGTCTCATTCTTTAGTTTTATTATCTTTGGATAATATCTACCTTGTTGTATACTAGTGCACCCTAATATTGTCTACTCCCTGACTATTGTTTAACACACATTTCATAAATTATTTTCATTGCACATTTCATTTAGGTCTCTTTTTATGACCATTTTACCCTTGTTTGAGTTGGTCAATGTCCAAGTCAATTTTTAAAATTCAAAATTGGGATTATTCTATTTAAAGGGTTCCCTCAGGGATATTAAATATAACACTTACTATTTTGGCACTAGAATATTGAATAAAAAAACACTAATTTTTTTTCAATCTCTAATTTTATTTGAAGTTTATACATACTACATTTAGTGCATGTTTTGACCAAGAGGAGGATTGGACAAAGAGAATTAGGTACACAACATGCCTAATCTAGTTATGCACATTATGTTATGGGATAACTACATCAACATGAGGTCCCTATTATTATATCTATGTAGGTAATGTTGAGTAAAACATACTTTTGAGAATAACTCAGCCATTCCCACTTCCCCAATCCCTGTACCTTTGTATTTGATATATGTTATTTTGTGTGAAAGAATTTATTAGGGGTTTTAAAGAGGATAAGATAGGCATAGGTTAAATATATTGATCTCAAGTTAGTTCCAAGGTTTAATTGTACATACATGAAGATCTGCATAGAACCTAATTTGTAGTTTTATTGTAGGAAGATCTTGTACAAAAGTTCCCTAGGTGGAAAATAACAACCCCCACTAATGTCCAGATCCCCCACTATTATCCCATGTCAAAATGATAGCCAGATAATAAGATTTGATGGTGCATAGTCATACTTAGGTTTAAAAATACTCAGATATAACTTTGTGAGCCTTGAATAGATAAGTTGATTATCCCTTTTCATGTTTCAACTCAAAACCCTAGTTTATTGATATCTTTTTAAGCATGTAAATTTTTTTGTTGAATGCTTATTTAATTGTTCATTTGACACTACTAAGTTATTTTGTTTGGTTATGTTAAAAATATATTAATCAAAAAATTAATAAAAATTTATCAAACATAGATAAAGACTAGCTTATAACCCAAGGGATTTCCTTAAAAAACTTTGTCCTCTTAGGTTTTCAAATTATAATACTTGTTTTAAATCTTATGTTGGATTTTGTATTAGTATTAATTCTCATTTCACATCTTCTCATTTTATTTTTTCAAAACTTTAAAACTCTTTCCCCCTCATCTAATTGATTAATTTCTAAGCATTACTTGTATTTATAATAAATAATGAAAAATTAAACAAAAATGTGTTTTATATCCAAGTGAAGAACATGTTTTTGTATATAATTATTATGGAGATTATTATTACCATTATCATTATGATGAATATTTTAATGCTCAAAATGATAAGTTAGTGTATATGCACACTCTTATCCTACTTCTTTTTCTCCTTATATCTCAATTCAAGATAAGCAAAAAAATCCCTTTGCCAAAGGATTTCTCATGAAAGAATTTATAAAACCAAGTAAAGATAGTTTATATAAAAAAATATCATGTTAGAAAAAATAATGTTTTTTACATATTATAATGATGTATGCAAAATATAAAATGACAATGCATCATGATCCAAGAGGATATGGGTCATTCAGTCATACCACATATTACCACAATTGAATTTCTAGCCTTGTGCTTACGTCAACAATTGTGTAAGTGGGTTCCTCACCTACATGTAAAATGTTCTTTGTAAATAAATTTCTATGTTACCAAAAATTCATAACAATGTTAGTAATGTAACCCATATCCTATTATTATTAATAGTTAGTGACATCAGTACTATTTATGGTTATAAATAGCTTGATACCAACATTTGTAACGATGAAAATGATGATTATTCTTCTTGAATTGTATAATAATTTACACTTCCCTTATTTTTAGGTTAGAAACACATTTTACCAAACTACATATCATAATATATTTCGTAAGCCTTATGGTAATAACATTTGGTCTCTCAGATTGTATAAAACGTAACATAATATAACTTTTTTATTATAGTTTTAAATCTAGTGTCACTTTGTTCTTTCTTTCTTATTTCTTTATCACATTGAATTTTATGTTCCCTATCATTAAATAAATAACTTATACATATAAATGTTTTTAACCCACATTAAGTAGGTTATCCTCTAGGTATCCTCCTAGGCCCCACATTAGTGGTATCATAACAAACACATTTCATATCATTTTTTGAATGGTATCATGGTGTTTTTATATTTTTGTCATTATTTGTATACCCATGAATATGAGGTATAATTATAGTAATTCATGGACAAATAATTATGACACTTCATCATACCTTCATTCACATCCTTAAGTGGGAGATAAATCTACAATGACGCTAACTCTAAATATGATCTAAAAAATTATAAAGGATACATTATAGAGACATCAAAAATATTTGAAAGAACATCATGCATGTGAAAGAGTGAGTACTGTTTATCATTTTTTAATCCTAAATCAACAAACT
>JARHVA010003954.1:1077500-1325000 GCA_037957365.1 Torreya grandis | reverse complement strand
TGCATTATATAATAATGCACACTTCTATTTTTATATATTAGGAAGACATTATAATAAACCACATAGCATATTTGAGTTAGGAAGCCTTATAATAGTAACATCTAATCTCTCATATTATAAAAAAATTATCATAATATAACTTTTTTATAATATTTATAAATATGTTGTCACTCTGTTCTTTCTTCTTATTTATTTGTTGCATTATATTTCATGTTCTTTGTCATTCAATAAATTAATTCTACACATAACCTATTTAACTTGAGTTAAGTAGGTTATCCACCAGGTCTTATCCTATATCCCATATCATATCTTCTATTCCATTCTCTTTTGAATTAAAAACCTAAAATTGATGATGTTTTGTATAAGGTTGAAAATGCAACTTTTTCTCTTTTTACCTTTTCTTCAACAAGGAATGTTTTAATTTCAATTAACAACACTACACATGATGACATTTTGAAAAATATTGAAAATTTAAATTTTTATCATTTTCCCTCCTTTAATTCAATTAAGAATAGTTAAATTTCAACTACTGATACCTAATCTTCAAAGTTTACTCTTTTTTCAATTGATAATATTTCAAACAAGGTAGAAAATGTATCTCTTTCTCCTTTCTTTAGCTTTTCTACAAAAATAAAGTTCAAATTTAAAATTTTGATAATGAAAGTAAATATTAGATTCCCATTACATGTGATGATGGTTTGAATAACATTGAAAATATAAATACATATCTTACACCCTCTTCTAGTGAACATGAAAGGATGATTGCTTCAAATGTCGATTCCACAATTGAACATGAATATGATCATGATGAAAATTGGAATGATGATGATTATTATGAATATAATTATGGGGGAAATATTTATACTACATATATTATTTCTTCATGTCTACCCATTCCTTGTGTTGATGATGATTGCATGTTAAATGATAAATCAAATGATAGTGTGCTTAGTGATAATATTGTTACAAAACATAAAGATGTTCCTATATTTATTTTGAAAGATAAATTAGGTACACAATTAGATTCTAATTATATAAGTAATAGTTTTATTTCAATATATTGTTCTATGCATTTACATAATTGTAATATACTAAATACCAATGAATCTCCCAAGACTACTATTCATAAGCCTATTGATCCTAAGCAAAATAGTGTACCAATGGTCATAAATAAAAATAAAATTTAAGTATTAAATGAAACAATCCAAGATATTAGTATTAATTCACAATATATAATGTCTTTAATACATGTTTTTGGTGATTTATAACAAAAGTACATCAACTTACAATGGAAAGTAAAACATACCACTATTGGGTTGATCTCAACACTATATATGGTAACCCCATCCCACATAAAATATGTCATGAATCATTACTAAATAATTTTAAGATACAAATATTTTATATGTGTAATATAAATATGCATATTTATTTGCATCTCAAATATTATATATGGGTACAATGGCAATTTGATACTATTATAATTATATCCCAAGACTATAGAGGATGAGGCACTAAACTGATTTCATTATTCACTCCCTAGTGTCTCATTAAATAATATTATAAGTAATAATGGTTACTTATAAATTTAATATAGAATAAATGGCCAATACTTACATATTAAACATTACCATCATTTCATTTGATAAACCCAGATCCAGTTTGTGATTATATCTTATTGTTTAAAGCATGTATGAAGAAATAAATCTATCAACCAACATATTTGGAGGAAAAATAATTTTTTGGTATGTGTCTCATTTAATAATTATTATATCATACAAACAAGTCATTTCAACATCTTTATAATTTTAATTATTGCATTGGAAAATAAATTGGGACTTGTGCAACCAAATCCACAAGCATATTTTGATATTGAGTTTATACAAATTGAATCATAAAATTTTGATAAAAAACATGGTATAACCTATAGTAAGTCTCAAAAATAAACATATACTAAGTTATTACATAAAGGGAGATAGTTTATAAATCATCTCATCCAATGATAAAAAAATACCAAACAAGGGCCTATATAGTTTGATTCATACAAAGATATGCATCATGACATTATTAGAGAGGTGATGGTTAAAATTCATCCAAACCATTATCATCCACCATATCACTTTTATAAAGTTATAATTCAACTATATTTCATTTATCATGGTATCAATGTTCATTTGTATCATGACTATTGTACACTTAGAGATCAAATTGAGAAGTATGTCGACAAAGGTATTATCACATTTATGAATGGGAAATCAAGGTATCCTTATCATAATTCTCATATAACACATTATAATATGATTAATTTATGCTATGATGTTCCTATTAAGGATCTAATGGTTACTCATGATGTGACTAGAATAGTTTGTTAAGAACCTAGTTATGATAGATCAATGGTACTACCAGTTCACAAATATGGAAACTGATACAAAAAGATAAGCCAACTTACAATAGTATTAGGAATCATGGAAAATATAATCAATAATTAGTGAAAATGATGAAATAAATATAGATTTATGAAAAAAAAATCACATAATCATACTAAAACTATGCATAATGTAGTATCACAAACATAGTATAATCATTCAATTACATAGTATGATTAATATGGTTCATAGTTTTTACTAAATTCATAGAACACATATGACTATTATAGGCTCATATAGTTCCTAAATCATTTTTATATAGATTGAATAAAATTACATTGATATGATTTTAACATGAGTAAAAATTCAAATTAAAAACATTTATCTAAAAGTTTAGAAATGCTAAATTAGTAGTCAACACACATTCAGATATACCAAATCACTCAAATCCATATATATATATATATATATATATATATATATATATATATATATATATATATATATATATATATATATATATAATACAATGTGATAAGTAACACATCACTCTATGATAGGAGTGTGGTCCATAGAATACCCCTTCTCAACATCATGTATATTAGATAGCACCCCATACCTAGAATATTGTATTATATATTTGTGTGTGTGTGTGTGTGTGTGTGTGTGTGTGTGTGTGTGTGTGTGTGTGTGTGTGTGTGTGTGTGTGTGTGTGTGTGTGTGTGTGTGTGTGTGTGTGTGTGTGTGTGTGTATGTGTGTGTACACACACACACACACACACACACACACACACACACACACACACACACACACACACATATATAATACAATGTGATAAGTAACACATTACTCTATGATAGGAGTGTGGTCCATAGAATACCCCTCCTCAACATCATGTATACTAGATAACACCCCATACCTAGAATTAGAATCCCCATAATCACCTCATATCCTAGAGCATGACCTCTCTCTACTCTCTTTATCCCTCATACATATATATCTATGTCTTCAAATCAATATAACCTAATTATAATCATGTATTCCCATCTAATATTCTAAGAGATAGACAACCCATTAAATATGGTGGGTGTATCTATAACATCACCACCTCAGTTCTTAGGTCATCCTTCTCTATCACCAATCATAAATATGCCATAGTAGAAATCACTATTTGATCAAATAAATGAACAAAAAATATTGTATCCTTCTCGATGAAACCATCACCAAAAATCATCATAAACATTACATGCCAGATCATGAAGTATATACTAAAAAATCATCACCCAATAATCTATCACATAGTTAGACAAAAATTAACAAGAGTTAGTCATTAATTGATAATAATTTTAAATAAATACACATAATAATAACACATACAATTAAAAAAATTCATACCTCTATAATTTGCTTGATAGGATCAATGTCCAACACATCATCATCCATTACTAATCCTCTACCCAAAAATCATGGGGTATATTTATATTATCTCCACCATGATATAGATGTATCATTATACCCAAAATTATCTAAATCAAGGATATCTATCACTATATCCCTCTCATATTCTAGAATTGGGGAAATATATGTTATAGATTTCCTAACCCTATCACTTGGTCTCATTGATGCTTACACACTATGT
This sequence comes from Torreya grandis, assembly GCA_037957365.1. Lineage (NCBI taxonomy): Eukaryota > Viridiplantae > Streptophyta > Pinopsida > Cupressales > Taxaceae > Torreya > Torreya grandis. The sequence goes on along the minus strand of JARHVA010003954.1, from coordinate 1,320,994 downwards.
TCCCATTCACATGAAGTTAGGGGTATATCCTACCATACCTACAAGTATCATGTGACACTCTCATACTAAAAATGGTCATATTAACTGACCAATTAATTGTGAATCTAGAAACTCACTTAAATCTAGTGAGATTATGTCTCATTTTATATCTACCCATTAAAATACTCTATAAGGTCTCCATATAATACATTTATCCATCGACTTATCTAGTGTCTACATAAATTGTATGGTACTATGATCTCACACTTGTAATGTACTCATAAATATCTATTCAAACATTTTTTAGATGTTACAAATCACTATATGACATCCCTAATGGTTTAATAACGTTTGTGTGCTCATAGGAACAATAATGTAATAATATGGATAAACTAATAACACCATAGAATGCCTCATGTGTGAATATATATATATATATATATATATATATGATCAAGCATAATACTACCCCATTATTACATATTAATGTGATCCTCTATATCCTAAATGATTAAGTGCATACTATATGAGATACAAACACCATTTCTATCCACTACTATTAATGATGCTAGTATAGCCACTAGAAACAACTACACCCATGGAAAATATGATAAAATAATCACATACAATACAACATGTGACTCACTACCACTATAATGACATGCATCTAGTCTACCATAATATTTTTAGGCACAATACATGTCCCTAGGTCCCATCACATTCTATACTACCACCATCATACTAGAAACCAATAACTATAATATCATCCACACATCTTCCAAAGTGACAGTTATATACAAAGGAAATTGTAGCTAACCTATTAATCAATCCTAGCTCAGAGATGCTATGCCCTACTTACACTTCTAATTATTGATGCATAATATATTATTCTTATTTTTATACACAATATAATATTATTATTTTTATCCTCCTCATGAATGATGGAAATGGATGTGTATATATAGTTGGATCTAACCTAAACCTCTCTAAAAGTTTAGCTAATAAGGTCGACCCAATTTGACTCTATATCATTATTTGATAAAATAAAGTTAGATCCCAATCTATGTCAACCAAGGCTGACCTAGACCTATAATGTGATTTAAAATAAATAAATACAAGGTCAGCCTAAGATGAAAATGTACTATAAACTATCAAAAAGGGTTTTAGGCTTAGGAAGAGGCTAAGTGAGGTGATGAATTACTTGGAGGAATGTATAAGGGAGGTTTCAAAGCTTATGTAAGTGTGGAGGAGAATGTTGTGTAGATAGTAAGTGGCGATATAGGGGATAATAATCATATGAATCACCAATGGTCTACCCACCCATTTCTTAGTGCACCCTTTAAGGTGTGCACTCAAAGAGATTTAGACTCAATGGGTTCCTAAAAGAGAGAAAACATCAGTAATTGATAAAGTTTTAAAATATTATGTGTATATATATATATATATATGCCCCATTCAAATATCCTCACATGTCATGTAGGTTCAATAGGTGATGGTCCTTGATAAAATAACATAACAACACACAATGTTGAAGATGAATAAATTGTAATAAGAATAAAAATAATATAAATAAAATAATCAAATTGGAAAACACATACCTTTAATTACCTTAATGATGTAGATAAAAAAATTAAGTGAAATAAGTGTGGTGTCTAATTTAGGTAACATTAGGTGAACCTATAGAAATTAGTAAAAAAGAAAAATTAATTTTTTATGCAAAATATAGATGTAATATGTGAAAATATACTATACAATGTTATGCTTTTAGAACATCTTATGATTTGGAAAAAGATCTAGTAGAAACAAAGATATGGTCAAAAGATGGAATCTATTTATAAATATTTGATAGCTATATATTTTTAAATAGTAAATATAAATAGAGTGAAAAATAATTCATTTGTTATTTTTACTATTATGAGAAAACATTTCTCTAAGAGACCCAATTTGATCCTAAAGAGTTACCATGGTGAGGAGATGACAACTATGATGTGGATGATGCATAGTGACCACAAATAGTGTGACATAGGTAAAAAAAGCATGAATTTTAAATTTTTGAGAAAATTTATTTGAAATTGAGATAGATATATAAAATTTAATGGTGGGCAAAATATAGACATTGAAAATGACCCTAGGAAATTTTTAAGTTAACTAGGGGTAGAACAGGGTACTAGGAAGGAAGAGATCAGACCAATAAATACTTAAGGCATTTATGGTAAATGGTCAAAAAGTCACCACAAACAAATAACAAAGTTGACCTAATCAACTTAGTTCGTAAGGTGAGAGGTAAATAGGGGCCCAACTACATAGTAGTAGGCTGACATAATATTACTGAATGTGGTCGATTGAATAGTAGTAAGCCAACATAGCTTGTAATGGGAAGATGGTCAACATAGTACCCTCTGAATGATGTAGTTATTAATATGTGGCCTATTTAGTTTACTATAAAGGGATAAATATGTACCAAAGAGATGTAGTATGTTAAAGATAGAAAATGGGTGATTTAGTATCAAATAGGCTAATATAATCTATAAAAAAAGGGCCAACTTTATACCAATAGGCCAATGTAGTATAACCAGATTATAATAGAGATGATTTGATATAAAATGGGCTAATGGTTTATAAAAATAAGAAAACATAAGAAACTAGATCAAACAAGATGAAGTAGTTAATCTATAAATTTTTGAGAATGTATTTAATTATCTTGACATCAAGATTTGATACATCCTCTATTATTTTATATTTTGTAGAGATTTCAATATTTGGACACCTACTAGATGAAATTTGGCTACCAAATCTATTAGAGTGGTTAGTTTACATGAATTGGGCTCAACTAGTTGGCTTAAGTTTTAATGACATTATCGAGATGAGACATATCCCTATAAGTGTTGATCTCATTGTCATATTTCTAAGAGCATGAGAATGGTTAATGAACACTTTTTAATGGGAGGTAGAGGGGGACATAATTAAGGTGGTTATCACTCTAAATGATGTCTATGCATTGCTTAGACTTCTAATAGGTAGGACACTGGTGATCACTGATACACCATAATACAAGTACGAGAGATAACCCTTAGCTCAGAGGGCTATAGGCTCAACTAGGATCTACCCTAGATTATGGGTGAGCTTAGTTAATGTATATCTTCTATCCATTATGGGCATCTAGAAGGTAGTGATAGGACTTGTGACAACATGAGTGTTATGTCATAAGTCAGATGGTAAGGTACCATTTTATGTGATATCCTTGTGCTAGTTGATATTGGATTAGGAAGCACTATATAATTTTGGTTTTATCATCTTGGTCTAGCTCGTGCATGATATGTATGGGATGTTTTATAGAGGGTAGAAGACAATGGTACCAGTGATACTATTGAGTGCATGGATATATGAGAGGTTCCCTATGTATTTACTAATAGGGTTTCCATATGTAGTAGATGATAGGTTTCCTTAGGTCATGTTAAGGAGGCATGACCCTTTAGCATGGGCCTTTCCCTATACTCTAAATTTGTAGACTAACACACAAGGGAAAATAGTGTGTCATTCATAAACTCACATAATTACCACATGGCCTAGTTGGTTTACCATTTATATAGGGTTAGCACATGTGTAGATCTTGAGTCATTAGTATTCATGAGTGGACCCTCATCTAATGGCTCATGTACCTAGATAGTTAGGACTGCCCCATCTGGTGGTTCCTTTAGTAGTTCCTACTTATTGGGCTTGACATGATAGAGATCTAAGAGGGAGAGGAGGTATATTTACATTAGTATAGAGATAAATAATGAAGGAAGTGATCAATGAGTAAAAATATGGTGAGAATATGATAGATGACACCAATACTAATGAGAAATGTTTTAAATTTGGTTCAATTTTTGGATATAAATAAATAGTTACATTGGTGATTATGATTGATGTGTGTGTGTGTGTGTGTGTGTGTGTGTGTGTGTGTGTGTGTGTGTGTGTGTGTGTGTGTGTGTGTGTGTGTGTGTGTGTGTGTGTGTGTGTGTGTGTGTGTGTGTGTGTGTGTCTAGTTTTTTGGTTTTGTAGATCCTATAATAGAGGAGGTCAAATGGGGATCCTTGGTTATAGATACACATCATGACATTTTAGATGGGGTGCTAGTAATGTATAATCCTACCACATTAGATGATCATGTGGTTTAGTCTACCCCAACCTAGGTAGGGTAGTTTAAAATAGTGGGAAAGGTTGTGAGGTAGTGATAAAACACATCAGGTAACAAGGGTTGGTCTTATAGAGGCATATGCCTAGTAGGCCCTTCCAAAGGAGTGATCCATGAACATGGAAACTACCATCTATATAGGATAGGTATAGGCTAGGTGCCTAATATATAAGGATAAGTTGCTTGTTTGAGATCTAAGACTACCTCTTTATAGAACACCATTCAGAGGGGTCAGTCACAAGCATCTACAAGTAGCATGGCTAGGCCATAGGAAAAAAATGATGGAACACAACCCTAAAGCTATCACAATTGTATTTTTTTTACTTTGTATCAAATAAAAACATCACACACACACACACACACACACACACACACACACACACACACACACACACACACACACACACACACACACATTTATGTTGATATTCTTATTGATCTCATGAGTTATACTTGGATTTAGATGTGAATGCAAGGATCTATTTCCTTTTTAGCACATGTATTTAGCTTTTGTTTTATATGATATGGGAAATATATGATGTATGTTTTATATTATAGCATTATGTGAGACACATGCATGGTCAAAAATAAAGAAGGAAAAATTATTTGGAAAAGTATAAGTACTCAAAATAAATGTAATACCCACTATATCATGATGGGAAGTGTGTAAAAACAAAATATGAATAAATATAATAAACCAAAGATGGTAAAAAGGTTAACAAATGATTTTAAATAATTTAAATAATATCGTCAAATGAAAACAAATAAAAAATCACACTAAATCATGTTGGGAAGTATGAAAAAATTGTAATAAAATGGAAGGCATAAGAAAAACCAATGGTCGAAAAATAAAATAATTAAGTTGATTTAATTGTACTAAATTAAGTTGAGAAGTATAAAATTAAAGACAAAATGGAAAAGGAAATAAGATTAATCACACTAATTCAAGCTGGGAAGTATGAAAAATTTAATAAGATGGTTGTAAGCATACATACAATCGGATAATAAAAAGATAAAAGTGAAATATTTATGAAGTAAGAATAAATCATACTAAATAAATATGGGAAGTATGTCAGTGACATGTAACTCATAATTGAACACTACTTGTTTAAAATTTGATGCATGTAATTTCATTGTGACTTGGTTATAGAAATATTTTATGAGGAGGGGTTAGTTTTATCCATGGTCTTATACAACAAATAACAAAAAGAACACCAATGAGGGTGAAAAAACTATGGAAATGATTTTAAAAGATGTTTTTAGTGTGGTAATTTGTGAGGAGGGCTTGGTCCTATCCATGGTATTAAACTAGAACTCATAAAGGGAATACCAATGAGGTGAATTGTAATAAGGAGATGTTTTATTATGGTAATTTTTGAGGAGAGTCTGGTCCTATCCATGGTCTCACACTTTAAATCACAAAGGGAAACCCAAGGGGGAATGATTGGTTAACAAAATAATATTTCTCAATGGGAAATATTAGGAATGTTGGAATGAAAAGAGGGAATGTAGAAAAACATGAAATAGTCATTAATAAAAAGACCTTAGGAAACATGAGCCATACTAGGTACAAAGGAGAGAAATAAAGAGGCTAGTGACCATCAAAATACAAAGGACACCTACTCATAATAAGTGTAAAGCTATATTGGAAAATAAGTGAGTTACTAAGATCCAATCATGCTAGTTATATGAAAAAGAAAATTAAAATGGACCTACCTTCCCACAACATGTTCCTCATTATTTAGGACCTATTATAGAGCCATCAGTCTATTATGAATATTGGGAGATTGTGTAATAAATTAGGTAGCAGTAAAATATTATTTATTCTCCTTTCCCAATCTATTGTCATACTACACCCCAATGGACCTTGAATTTATCATGAGGTAAACTATGGAGTTTGAAATTTTATTATAAAAGCAAGATGTGATATTAATCACATCTTTTAATGTGATTCTAATTTTTAATTTGTATGTTGCCTTTTGTATTAGTAGGTTTTGTTTAAATGACTTGTATTTTAATTTTTTTATGGCTTTTAAGATTCTTCATCTATATAGATTTGGAATAACTAACATGAGTGATAGAAGTGATACACACATATGAGATTTAGACTTTTGTTAAAGGAAGAGAATTATCCAAAGATATGACATAATAAACACATAGGCTTACCTATGAACCAATATGTAATCTCATGTTTCAACCATATGTATGCTTAGTATGTGAAAGGAATATAGAGGAATAAATGGATATCTAATGTAGATCAATAAATATGAGTACAATGACATGTCTTGTTTTCTAACTAATCATATAATAGATAAATAATTACTAAGGGGATTAAGGTTTATATAACTAAATCACAATAAATATTATCAAAGTTTTGATTGGAATAAGGTAGAAAATAAGCATTAAAAAAGAAAAGAAATTCATGAAAAAAATTAAATCATAGGTATAAGTGTGTAATCATGGAAATAAAAATAAAAAGTCACAATAAAAATTAAAAAAAAAAACCCATATAAACTCATAAATCATAATATAAAGATCTATGTGAAATAGATAGGTGAAACTAGATTTGACACATAGTCAACTGTATAAGATATATAAAAATGTATCATAAATCTAATATAAAACCATAATCAACAATAAAATGAAAAAAAATTATGTCATGTTCAAAAATATTATTAAATATTCCCATAAATATTATCCATGACATATAAAACATCTTTATGAAGCTAGATCCTAATGCCAGTTAGAGTCTTGTCAATCCTCATGGAAAGTTGTGCAAATACTTCTCTCTAAATTTCCTCAATAAAAAATGTAGGTGTAGATGTAAGATCATGCTCATGAGATATCTCATGCATATAATAATCAAAGGGAGGAATAGGTGCCTAAATATGAATGGTATCTATGGGATGAGAAGGAGACAACATCAGTGGAGAAGGAAGAGCAGTGGGTGGAGAAGAAGGTGCCATCGGTGGAGAAAGAGGTGCCATCAGTGAATAAGGAGGAACCTTATTATGTGGGTGACTTGTGGAAGGGGTAATAATTGGTACATTTATCAACTAAAGTGATCATAAAGGTGATACTAGAGAATATGGTAATGATTGGTATGATGGATAATGCAATGGTGCCAAAGAAAATATACCTCCCCATATTTAAGGATATACTTAGGTAAGAACCTAGGAGGAGGCATAGCCTTGTCTTTGAGATGAAAAATGGTGGGATGTAATGTGTAAATATATTATCAAATATTTTGGAAATGAGTGTAAGAATCATTATCTATCATGTGGAAGAATTAGATATGGTGGTTAGTAGATTTTGGGGGCCTAATAATGGAAGAGGTATAAGGAGAAGCTAAGGATGATTGATATAATTGGTAGTCTCTAGTCTAATGATTATATTTTTTTGGATATAACAATAAGGTTGATCAACTCATTGGGTGGGCATGGGATCAAGATATAATAAAAGAAGAAGGCCATCACCAAGGGAAGGCATGGATGAAGTAGAAATCATAATAGCCTCATATGAAGGTAAAATGGGATAAAAAAAACTAAATGAGGCTTAGTTGAATGTAATGTGGGAGTAAGAACTAGACTAAGCTCATCTGAAGGTGAATCAAGATAAAAAACTAGATGAGGCTTAGCTGAAGGTAAACCAAGAGTAGAAATCAGACTAGGATCAATTGAAGATAAGGATAGATATAGGAAGGCTTAAGGATAGTAGATATCATCCTTAGGGAAATAATACTAGAAGGATCTTGCTATCTATCAAAATGGTAAGGATGAGTCATGACATGATCCATGAACATGCTTATAAGAGGCTCTACTAAAACTAAAGGTATATAATGAGATCATTACATATCTACAATACAAAAAATAACAAGAATAATAGAATTAGGCACTATAAAGGAAGGAATGAAATGAGATGAACAAAAATACTGAAATAAAAAAGTATGATATCAAATAATCTCAACATTTATAGTTTGGACAAGTCCTAAAAATGGGTCATCTAAAGCATAACCATCATTATAGTTAGGTGTATGTAAGTCAATATTACATGTAGGTATGACCTTATTATCAGAAGTCTCATGATGAATAAAATGTATAATCTTAGTTAAGACCATAGGTATATCATCGATAGGAGGTTGATAAGATCAAGGTTGTAAAGAAGGGGGATGTCAAGAGATAATATGAGGGTATAGATTGAAAGTTTTGATTTAGAGGTGAATCTCATCTAGCTCATCATCATAGGAATATAGGAGGTTAGATGGTATGATCCCAATGAGTTCATTTTGACTAGTATAACCTCATATAGAATTGATAATATAATTAAAGCATTGAGATTCCCTAAATGGGATACTAGGCAAAGGTTCAAGGTTAAGAATTTTAAATTTACCATGTTCTTAGAATTGTTCAAAATTCTAAGGGTTCATGTCTCCTTGAATATTTTAAATAGCACCATTATGGGGAATTTGATGCATTGGCATGTAGTTGAGGTGACATACCTCATATGATGAGTCTAAGGTCTACCAAGAAAGATGTTATAAGAGATGAGAAAGTAAAATATCATAACTTTCACATGGATGGTGACATGAGGTACAATACTGGAAATCCACATACAACCTAAAAGAGTAATTTTATTTCTAGTGTATCCTTAACATGTGATATGTGTGGACTTGATATTGTATTCATAATATCAAAGAGTTTTAATGAAATCAAGTAAGGAAATGAAAGTAAACCCTCATCAATTAAAGCACACTTAACTTGTATATCATCAATTTGGATGTTAAATAATAGAGGAGGATCATCTGTATGAATAATAATCTCATATAGAATCATGGAAGTTACAAGAAACTTAAGGGAAAGAGAAGTGTCCACTATTTCATAAACATGTATGGACATCTCTTTGCATTATTTAAGGTTGCCATCTTCAGATCTAGATAAGGTAGCTTTGCATCCCACCAGATGAAGACAAGGGATATTCATATCAAATAGAAATTGAATTAGATAGTTGCAATGATAAGGGTAAGTTTGTATTAATTTGAGGAAAGGTATTTGAGATAGGAGATGATAAAGTTATGCAATGGGGTCCCATTCATCATAACCCATGTGGGATTACTAGATATAGATGCATAGTGTTGTAAGAGATCCTTTGAAGGAGGGTTAGAAGTGAAGTTAAAACTTGTTTGGTAAGATTTAATTGGTTTGGGTTGAGGATAAATAAGTTTATTGTCTTTAGGTAGTGGGATGGTTGATTGAGGTATTTATTTTTATGGGGTTGAAGAGATATTATTAGAAGGTTGGGGAATATTGTCTAGATGTTTAGATGTTGGGGGAATAGAAGATATAGTGTGAAAGGTATGATCAAGTTGAGTTTTTGAAAGTGTTTCTTGGAAGGTTATAAGGTAATCTTGACCCAATGTCATGAGATGATATGGGAAAGTGTCTTGATTGATGCAGAATGTTTGAGAATTTTTATGCATGGGTGTTGGATTAGAGTCGATAAAATCAACTAATCTTCTCATGTTAGTCATATTTTCCATGTTTTCTTTATTAGTAGTGGGTTATATAATATTATTAACATTATTTATAGAAGGAGTAGGCTTGTTGTTGCTATCTTGATTATTAAGAGCATGATCTTTGTATATATCAAGATGAACATTAGCTTGATTTAAATATTTCATTTTATGTTTCATGAACTTTAAAATCTATGTCATATGATTGTTGATACTTATGAAAGAGTGATTAATGATCAATGTTTGGGCCAAGAAGAAAATAAATATCTAGATTATGAAATTGTTTATAAGTCTCTTGAGAGTGGCCCCAACTTACATGAAACTAACAAAATTTATTTGGATCATACCATGATTTCATTGGATGAGTGGGGTCAAGATCTCATGTTAGAGGCCTTGGAAGATGATTTTCAAGCTTGTCTAAGGATAGTGTTTTAGGGACATTAATTTTGTTTATTTGTGAATAGATAGGATTAGGAGTATTGCTTAGAGAGGAAACACACTCTATAGTGTTGTTTGGCATGATTGCTTGAATATTGTGAATAGTGTAATAAGTATTAGTAATGCCATAGTTTGTAGCATGATGGTTGTCATTTTTAATGAGCATAAAAGTGCCCTATATAGGTTGAGATGGTTCAAATTGATGCATGCTTTCAAAAGTATTATCATTTAACTTGGTCAAGGACTTCTTCCAAAGTTCTTAGAGAGAGAATTCTAACCTGATATGGTCACTTGGGGTAGAGAGCATTAGTGAATAAGTGGAAAAGGTTATAATCTACCATATTATGCTCACATTTTTTAGATATGTTCTTCCATCATTTGATGAAATCTTGTGACATTTCAATTTCAAATTGTTTACAATTTATGAAGTGAGATAAGTTATTCTCAGGAAGATCACTAGTTTGAAATTCTTGTACTATGAGTTAACTAAGTCTTCCAATCTAATGATAGAATGGGTTTTTAGTTGATTGTATCAATATAAATCATTTTCTAAGAGTGTTTTAACTAACAACTTGGTCAAGGACTTACTACAAAGTTCTTAGAGAGAGTTGTAACCTAATATTGTAACTTGGGGTAAAGAGCATTAGTGAATAAGTGGAAAATGTTATCATCTACCATATTATGCTCACATTTGTTATAAATGTTTTTCCATCATTTTATGAAAGAATGTGACATTTAATTTTCACTTTGTTTATAATTTATGAAGTGAGATAAGTTATTCTTAGGAAGATCACTAGTTTGAAATTCTTGTGCTAGTGAGTTAACTAAGTCTTCCAACCTAGTGATAAAATGGATTTTTATTTGATTGCATCGATTTAAAGCATCTGATAAGATTGTTTTAGCTAAAAAATTGGTCAAGGACTTCTTCCAAAGTTCTTGGAGAGAGAGTTTTAACCTGATATTGTAACTTGGGGTAGAGAGCATTAGTGAATAAGTGGAAAAGGTTATCATCTACCTATTATGCTCACATTTGTTAGGCATGTTATTCCATCATTTGATGAAGCTTGTAACATTTTAATCTCAAGTTTTTTACAATTTATGATGTGAGATAAGTTATTCTTAGGAAGATCACTAGTTTGAAATTCTTGTACTAGTGAGTTAACTAAGTCTTCCAAGCTAGTGATAGAATGGGTTTTTAGTTGATTATATCAATCTAAAGAATCTATTGAGAATGTTTTAGATAACAACTTGGTATCATCAAAGGTATTAAGTTTGACCCAATATTTATAAAGGTTACCAAATGTCTTCATGTGCAATGTGGGATCGATAGACCCATTATAGGTGATGTTAGGTGTGATACCTCCTATATCAATATTATCAATTTGAGGTACAAGAGGTTCAATTTTTAGATGTTTGATCATTTTATTAATTAGGGCTAGTTGAGGAATAAGGTTACCATGGGAATCCCTAAGGAGGTGTGGGGGGCATTCATATTTTGTGTCCCCCATGAAACTTGTTGGGGTTGGTTTTTAAGGTTAATCAAAAGGTTTTATATCTACATATTTGAATTATTAATTTTAAAATTATGCATTTGATTGAGTGTTTGTAATAAAATTTTATGATTTTGTGAAGTATTTTGACTAGTGTGTGTATCATGTGATGCATTGGTATTGGTATTAGTGGATTGAGTTGTACTATGAGTAATAGCATGCACCACACTAGTGGCACATGAATCATTGGTATAAAATGAATCACTACTAGAATGATTAGCATTAAAATAAAAAGAATCACTAGTAGCATGTTTAACATTGGTATAAAAATATGCACTAGTGGCATGATTAAGGAGAAGGGTCTTTGGAAAAGGCCCACTAGAATTTGAACCTACCATGTTAGTGGAGATAATTGGCATGGAGGTTTAAGAAGTCATAGAATAATATGTCATAGTGTGTGAAGGAGATAAAATAGAAGGAGAAGGTTGAGAATCAAAGAACCTATCTCCACCAAATCCATGAGAGAAGCTAGGGGAGGGTGAAAGAGAATTTTCTACTTCACGACCTATCATAACTTTATAAATGGTTGAAGGGTCCTTTCCTCTATGTTTAGGAAATTAATTAATTAAGAAGATAATTTTAAGTGTGTAATAAAAATCAAACCTATATTATAAGGCCAAAAAAGGATTATGAACTGAGGATTAATTATCATGAGTCACATAATTGGTAGTGTGAGTGGAAACATGAACATTGCTTGAATCTAAAGTGGGAGCCACAAGTTGTGTCTTTAAAAACCTATTAGGTTTGGTAAGACTCATCATGCATGTCATATTTAACTCTATATTATCCATCAATATTAAATTCATGATGAGAACAAGAGCCTAAAATTTTATGGAAAGAAGAATCAGTTGATAAGATATATAATTAGATAGATCGATAGTGTGCTATAAAATAGTAAACAAAATATAGAAGAGGACATAGTTGTATAGGTTGGCTATGTATTGATAAATAAGAAGAAAAATAGGAAATAAGAAGACATAGCCATATAGGTCAATTGTGTATTGCTAGATAGGAAATAAAACATGATGATAAGATACACAATTAAATAGGGTGATTGTGTACTAATAACAAGCAAGATGAACCAATTTGTAAGAGACTATGTCAATAGGGGAAATAATGTACTAAAAATATACAATTTTTTTGAATGGTAATATCTAAGAAAAATAAGTGAAGAAAGCAATTAATTGGATCGATGTCATTGATCTAATTAGAACACACAACATAAACCTTGCACTAACATTGGCCAATGCAATTTTTGTAATACAAAATACAATGATCAAAGAGAAAGTAGCAAACTTGAAATTAAATGCTAAATAATTAGTCATTCCTAAATGTTTTTGATTAATTAAGGCAGCAAACTAGGGGCTAAACCCTATATAGTCAAAAAAGATAGGAAGGCTGGCAAACAAAAGATGCCATCACCGAACCAATGGCATAGTTGAGAAACACAGTCAGAAGGAAAACAAAACACGGGAAAGACCAGAGTTAGAAAGGATGAAACTACATAACTATATAATTAACAAGATCCTTAAGATTCTCATTGTCCACATTGTCAGTATTCCCTAGAATACCCACTACTTCCAACATAGTCATATTCAGTATAATGTTATTTTGAAGGCCTTTGGCAAAGACCTTTTCTAGCTTTTGAATGCAGTCTTTTAAGGCCCCAATTTATGTTTTCCAATCATTCTAATTCTTTGAACCCTCACCATCTTCTTCTACATGCATCTTCTCCTTATTATCAGTAGTTCCCCTATAATCATTACCCTACTCTTCAATTACCTCAAAAACTTGAGAAGCTTATTTTCCACTAGTGTCCTCCAAAATTTCTTGAATTTATGGCTCTTCATACCCTTCATCCTAGGTTTTGTCATCAGAAGCACTTTCAGAACACTCAATAAACTTTATCTTTGGGGTTGGTTTTCTAGCGATCTGCCCCAACCTATGTACTCCTAAAGGGAAACCATCCTTACTAATTTTGGAGGGCCTGTGGGGTTTGCCACATTAGCCCCCCATGGCCCCATCTAGATTTTTGTGGGTCCCTTCCTTAGTCTCTTCAAAATTTCCTTTTTCTCCATCAACCTTCCTCTTCCTTCCCTTTTTGCTTGCAAGGGATCTTAGAGTATACGTAGGAGTCATAATAGGGGTGGAGAGAGGGGCATCATTGGTCTTGGTAGGAGCAGGGGAAACCCATGATTCATCAATTGCATCGCTAGAAATAGGGTTTGAGGGAATGTCTTCATTGACACCACAAATATTTAGGTGTGGCTCAAGGGAACAGTGGAAATTATAGAGACAAAAAATAAGCCCCTAGTGTAGGGGAATAGGTTTGAATTCTGGCTTCTTGGCCATTTTGGCTCTCACCCTCAAGATAGAGTGTTCCAATGAAGATAGTAGGTAGAAGGGAAAGCTGATAATAACATTACATCTAAAATGATTTAACAAAGGAAGGTGATAGTTATAAAACTTGGTATATCACCCCTCAAGAGTGAATTATTTCATAAGAATGAAATAGACACCATCCCATGGCTCTGGTAGTTTGGCGCTCTTGAACCCTCCTTGATATGGGACAAGTTCTTCTCCTTCACCCAGAAATAGTTTGTGACTAGCCAAATCCATGATTTTTGTTTTCCTTTGGAGCTTTAAACCCTACATGGTCATTCCCATGGCCATTAAAATCAGCTTTTTAGAGATTTCAAAGGTAATACCCCCTACAGTGACCCATCTATGCAACCAAGATCTTGTGAACTGCTTAGAAATTTTTTTGTCATAACCATTCAGCCTTTCCAAGTACAGGCTAATACCTCCTTATTTATAGTAATGATAGACTAATGGATTGTCCTTAAATTCACAACAAGAGACTAGTTCAGTACGAATATGATCTCCCCCCATTCTATATTTGTAGACCTAGCTAATGTAATTCCCAATTACTGCCTTAAGTGGCAAACAAGTAACTAGCCCTCCTTTCTGTTTACACTGAATGTCGATGTGAAGGCTCATTTTACAAAATGGCCTACCACTATGATGTCTACTCTCATGCTTGAAAATAATTCCCCCTTGGTTTTCATGATGCAATTCTCTCACCTCCACCTCATGATACAAGGAATTAATCATGACAATCAAGGAAGTACTAAGGTTATCATTTTCCAAGATCTGTAATGGCCTTTTCCACATGGACCACCTTTGAAAGCTATCTTCATCATTAATGTGCATCATTCATGCTCTATCATCTTCTTCTGAATGATCTCTCTAATGTTTAAGGGTATATGATCCCCTTGTCACCATACCCTCCATCCTGAGAATCGCTGGCCAAGGTTGGCACAAGCATCAGTGACCCTATTACCTTCTCTGTAGGTGTGGGTAATCTCATCTTCAGAAAACTTTTGTAAAAGAAATTGGATGTTTGTAATGATGTATTTTAGATGGATACCAATGTTAGATTCTTTATTAATGGCATCTATTACCAACTTAGAATCTTCCTGAATAATCAACTTTCTAATTCCTAGGGAGATAACTAAATTTAATCCCCAATGTAAAGCCATAGCTTCAGTATAATTATTGCTCTGGCAACCAATGCCACTAGCATAAATAGCAGACATCCCTCCTTTTTTAATCCTTATTATTCCTCCTCCACTTGCTTTACCACTCAACTTGGAAGCCCCATCAAAATTGAGTTTCGTCCAATTAGGTTT
The DNA here is from genome assembly GCA_037957365.1 of Torreya grandis. Lineage (NCBI taxonomy): Eukaryota > Viridiplantae > Streptophyta > Pinopsida > Cupressales > Taxaceae > Torreya > Torreya grandis. The sequence goes on along the minus strand of JARHVA010003954.1, from coordinate 1,305,649 downwards.
AGGTGGTATCCATTTAATATGAAGTCTCTGAAGAATTTTGGAATTATCATGCCTAGGTATAAGGTTTAACACCTTCCATTTGGTAGCAATTTGACTTTCAAATTGAGATAGGGATTTCTTTGCAACACTAATATGAGATGTTGTAACACTTTCCAAAATGGTCCTAGCAAAGGAGTTAAACACTTGAGCAGCATTCCTAGTAGTGTCCCTAAAAATTCTCTGATTTCACTCTTTCCATAAAGTCCAGCTCAAGCATGGCAAAGCTTGCTTCCATAATTTCTTAATCTAGGGATGTGTGAAGGTTGAGTTCTAGCTAAGAATTACTTCTTTAAGGTCAAAATTACAAACCCATTCAATGCCAAAGTTGTTAAGTATTGTGCCCCATAAATTCCAGGTAAACTCACAGTGTATGAATAGGTGTGAAATTGATTCCTCCCTAGAACCACACAGAAAACATCTATTGACCAAAGTAAACCCCCTCTTTTGAAGGTTGTCCTAAGTAAGGATTTTGTTATGGGCAACAACCCACCAAAACAAGTTAATTTTTGGAATTATTTTATGATTCCAAACCTTTTTCCATACCTCCTTATTCTGAGCTTCTGATGTAAGTAGATGATAGGCAGATTTGATAAAGAATGATCCATTCTTATCCAGCCACTAGTATTATTCACCCTCCCAAGGGAAGAGTAGGATTCAAATCTCCTAAATACATTGCTAGATCTCCTGAATTCTTGGGACAAGCTTAGGCCTATGCACACAGCAATCCAAAAGGTTTTTCCAGCTCCTTATCCCATTGTTATTTTCCATATAATCACTAACCCTATCATTAAAGAATTGGGAGATGAGAGGCTTGTCCCTTAACTAATTATCCTCTCAGAATTTAATCTGCTAGCCATTTCCAAGCTTCCACCTAATTCCCTATTTGAGAAGACTTCTACTTTTTAGCATTTTATTCCATATCATAGACCCCTAGGGTAATCCTGCCTATTGAAGAAAGTTGGAATCATCAATTTTATGCATGTGTTGGGCTTGAATTATTTCCCCCCACTCACTATTGTTGTGAATTAGATTCCAGCTAACTTTTGAGAGGAGGGCTTTATTCATATTCCTGATGGATCTTATATTAAGCCCACCATGAGATTTTGGGAGACACACTTTTTCCCATCTAACTAAAGACATTCTCTATTTGTCTTCCATTCCCATCCATAAAAATTTCCTTTGGATCTATTCTATCTTTTCAGCAAAATATGTAGGAATTTTAAAAAGAGACATGAAGTAAGTAGGAATACCTTGCAAGGATGCCTGAAGAAGTTACAACTGACCAACACTACTGAGTAGTTTCCCCTTCCACCCAAGAAGTTTCCTCTGAGTGCATTCCATAATACCATTCCAAAAAATTGAAGATACCTCTTTGACTAAGAGTGGGAGACCTAGGTAGGTAGCTGGTAGGCCAGCCTCAGCACAATCTAAAATATCAATGATTATATGTCTAAGGTCATTAGGAGTGTTAAAGAAGCACACATTGCTTTTCTATAAGTTTATTTTTTGTCCTAAGTCTATAGCATAATCATTAAGTATATTGTTCCATCTTCTAGCTTCTATCACTGATGAGATTCCAAATAAGATGGTATCATCCACAAACTGTTGTATAACCATAGGATGAAGGGAAGAGGCAAGTTTAATGCCTACTAGCTTTTTTGAAACTACATCAACTTGTATGTATCTTCCTAGTGCCTCAACCATAATGATGACAAGGTAAGGGGAGAGAGGGTCTCCCTGATGAATTCCTCTTGAGGAGGAGAAAAACCCTCTAGGAACACCATTAACTACCACTAAAAATTTAGCAGAATAGACCACGTTCCATAATAAGCAAGACAATTTATCATGAAACCCAAATTTTCTAATCACTTGGAATAGAAAAGTCCATGAGACTCTATCATAAGCTTTGGATATATCAAGCTTGAGGGCCATCTTAGGGATTCTACTCTTATCCATGGAGTGGATAGTCTCATGAGTGGTGATCACAACATCAGGAATTTGTCTACCTGGGATGAAACCTTTTTGTGCAGGAGAAATAATTTTGTCAAGCAAGGGTTGAATTCTCATAACCAGTAGTTTAGTACATATCTTATATACAGTGTTGCATAAGCTAATGGTTCTAAAATTAGTAAGGTGTAAAGGTTGAGATTTTTTAGGAACAAGTACAATGAAGGTATTATTGACTTGTTTCAAAAGTTTTCTAGATCTGAAAAAATCACAAACTACAGTCGTGAGGTCTGCTCTAATAATCTCCCAATATTCTTGAAAGAATATAGGAGGAAATCCATTAGGACCTGGGGCTTTAGAAGTGCCCATGGAGAATAAAATATCATGTAATTCATTGGATACAGGATTTAACAATTCTAGATTGTCTTCTTCTGTTATCAAACAGGGGATTTTATCAATGAATTGACTCATAGATCTATCAATTATATCATTATTGTTTTCTTCTGTAAGCAGGTTTTGAAAGAACACCCTGGCTTGCTCCCCTATTTCATTATCCTCGGTAATAATGTCTCCATTATCTAGGATAAGTTTAGTTATTGAGTTGGCTTTTCTATTTTTCATAGTTGAGAGATGAAAAAAAGTAGTGTTCTTATCACCCTATTTAAGCCATTGAACATGGGATTTTTGTTTCCAACAAACCTCTTCCCTTTCCATTAGATTCTTCCATTCTAAAGATAGTCTATTCTCTTCCTCTAAGGTTCCCTCAAAGTCATCCCCTTGATCAATCAATTGCTGAATAGCCTTGAGTTTTCCCATTATATTTTTCTTCTACTGGAAAACCTGCCCAAAATTGTATATATTCCAACCATGAACTTCTTGTTTAGTGTGCTAGAGTTTCTTGACTATTCTAAACATGGGAGTACCTTGAATGGGAATATTCCACCATTGAGCCATCATTTGTCTAAAACCTTTGTGTTTAATCCACATAGCTTAAATATGGAATGGAGGAGGTCTGTGATGTCCCTGATCTCTCTAATTGAGGATAATCGGGCAGTGGTCATACATGGTTCTAGGTAGAGCCTGTGCATGCATATTTTGATAATCATTCCAATTGCTTGATATCAAAAATCTATCTAATTTAACTTGAATCATTTGATCTCCTCTTCTTCTATTGGTCCAAATAAAATTTTGGTTTTGCAGCTCTATGTCCAATAATCCTCAATCATTGATGAATTCAACAAAGTCGAACATGGTGTCTGAGTAATCAATAATTCCACCCTATTTTTTAGAAGGGTATAAAGGTGTGTTAAAATCTCTGGCTAACATCCATTTAGAATTCTAAGGATTATTCATGTATCTATTCAATTCTATCCATAATTTCTATCTCAAAGCTCTGTTATTCGGTGCATAAACATTTACCAACGTCCAGTTCAAGGAAATCATGGAAAAATTGGTAATCAAAAAGTGCTTATTATGGGCCATAAGAGATCCTTGGATTTTAGCACTATTCCACATAGTGACAATCCCTCATGAATCCCATTCAGTAGGACTAATACAAAAAGCCACCTTAGGCCATATATAGTCAGTAATTTTCGCAAAATTCTCCTCTTTCATCTTGACTTCTTGGAGTAATAGAATATCTAGTTTATTATCTAAAATGTACTTTTTAACCTCAAACTGCTTTGAGGGACTATTAAAGCCCCTTAAATTCCATGATAATATTCTCATTTAGAGAGTTCAGAGGGTTGGGACTCTATTGTTTTCTATTTTCCTCTTGCAATATCCCTAGAAATCTCTCTTTGTCTTGTTTCCCTTAGGGTTGGCCTCCCTTGTTTGGGATCAGTACCAACATCTGCATATTTTTTACCTTTCCAAATCTTTTTCTTTAGGGTAACCCATTCTTCCTATTCATTGCTACCATCTAGTCCTACTACCCCTGTTGTCAAGTAGTTTTCTAACTGGCCTCCATCTTCCAGAGCACAGAAAATATCTATATTTGACTGTGTATCTAGTACTCGTTGAGTGTGACTTTTAGGTGTTACTTCTTCCTATCTAATCCTTGAAACTTTGTCATCTTCATTGACTTCCTTTAGAAAAATTTCCCCTCCTTCCTCTTCCTTAAACATATTAGTCTATTTTTCTAAAGTGTAGACTATGTTAAATGTGGCCTTGTGACTGTCATCAGGTACTATATTCTCCTTTGGGACCTCTTTTCCCTCACTACTGATGATATCCTCCTTTCTCTTCTCCTCCTCTCCTTATTTTTTAGCCTTTTGACTATCATCTAATCCTATATTTTCCTTTGGGATGACTTCACCTTCACTACTAGGGGTAGCCTCCTTTCCTTTCCCCTCCTCTCCTTGTCCTGTATTGTCAGGAAATTCTGCATTATTCTCTAGTTCCTGCTTGCTGTTTGCTTGCTCCTCCTCTACATTCTAGGAATCCTCTTTCATCCCTCTTTACTTCACTTTGCATTGTGTCATTAGATGTCCCTTCCTCTTACATATTTGATAGAAAGTGGTAGCATTCTCATAAGTAATTAGCTGAGTCTAGGTTCAATATTTAGAGTTTAGCTCAATGGATGTAGGGAGAGTCTTATTTATTTCAACATTTACATAGAGTCTAGCATACACACATCTAGACTTAGTTCTGGTTATATGATCTGAGGTGACATATTGACCGATAGAATTGCCAATAGCTGTGAAAATCTTTTCATCCTATAATTCCAAAGGAAATCCTAGTAATCTTATCCAAGTAGGTGCTATCTTATTAAGGTTCGAGTTAGGATCAAATCTTAGTTTCCATAGGCATAAGGCTAGAGAATGTGGTCCATACATCTAGGGACCTCCAGCAAGGGTAGAGATCATGTCCTCCCTATTCGTAAATCTAAAAAGGAATAGACCTCTAGCCATCACTGTGATTGAAACACTACCTTTGACTTTCCACCTAGATAGAATCCATTTTCTAAGCATTTCAAAATTAGGACTGAAATAAAAAAACTTACCAACTAGTGTAAGGTCTATGGATGCCACTATTTCCTCCACCAGATCGTTTGGGATACTCAATGCCTTGCTTTTCGAGAGAATAGGGAGACTCAACATGCCTTTCAATGGACACATCTTTTAACCTATGAGGGCCTTCTTCCATCCATTTGATGGACTATCTGCTAATATATTCTTGGATAGATCCCTAGAGGTACTGCTACCTCCAGTGACCTCCATTAGATCCATGGTCTCGCCTGTCACACTCAGGGGGCCCAACCAAGCGGGAAAAAACTAGTTTCAAATATTGTCCACACGCTCCGCTCCTCTACTACTATTTTTTGTGTATGGTCATTACTAAATGTTAATTAATAATTAAATCTAAAATTAATGTGATGGGGAGTTGGTTGTTATAAGAAATTAGAAATTAATCTATGTATAGTTTTAAGAAGTTTAATTTGAAAGGCATCTATATTAATGATGGAACTGGCTTGGGATTGGGGCCTACTACCTCACTTCATAATCTTGTAGTGATAAGGGTTTTAGGTGACTTGCCAATATATACCATCAACTGCATGTTTATACTTGGAAAGAAAACTAAGTTGGTTTCCCTCTTGGTGATGAAATCCAAGTAGGTAGACCTTGAAGATAATTTTTTTTAATTATTTTTTTATGTAAAGTGATTTGGAAGTGTGTGAAAAAGAAAAAAATAATATGAGTAAATTAGTAAATTTAATAACCACCTAATTAATATATGTTTGTTAATCTAATCATGTGAGCAACTAAAATGAAAAGTGAACTAATTAATAGAAAAATAAGGTTGATTACATTGACTTTGAAGAGCACAGAATCAATTTAGGCAACATTGTATGCAAAAAATATAGAAAAAAATTGATATGGTTCTGTGGAAGTAAGATATAGAAGAACATAGTCGAATAGGTTGATTATGTCTTTTAAATAGAAGATAAGCTACAAAATATGTCTAGATAGTTGACCAAATTTTTTTTAGGGATGAAATTTTATAAAATGCAAACTTGTGAAAAATAGTATTGGAAATGAAAGATTGAAATGAGAAAGAAAGTAAGAATGAATCTTGGTAGTTTTTAAGATGCTTAATTTGTAAAATCTTATGCTGTGATGATCAAGTGCTGATTTAACTATCTTGGGAATAGATTTCATTAGATTGAAAGATTTTATAGAACCTGTATGTTGACAAGAATGTATAAATAGAGTGTACTGGCTTGACTATATATGTAAACTTGTATGATAAAAAATAAGAGTTGTGAATAAAGTTGACTAATTTGACTATGTATATAATCCTATAACTGAAGAAGACTATTATGCCAAGCTAATTGATTTAGTCACAAATATTTGGAGAAGACCTAAACAAATAGAATAGATTCATTTTGGAGTGAACATGTGTTAAAACTATGCATATACTATTCAAACTATACATAGAGGTTTGATACATTACTATAAAAATAAAAATATATAATATGATGATAAATAAATGTGTGAAATAAAACATACAAGGGTTAATTCACATTGGGTTCACCAAAATGTATATCGAGGAAAATGTAACTGACCTATTAATCAATCCTATCTCAATGAAGCTAAATCCTACTTACACATCTAATTATTGGTAAACTAGATATTTGGGGTCATGATCAAGATGGATCTTCTAGACCTAAGCAAGGGATATCTTACCAAATTAATATCACTATAAAAGGTTTCAAAACCTCTAGTCAAGAAACACTATATAATAACCCTAGTTGGGTCCTATGTTTTCATACTCACTAAGTAAATAATAAGTAAATTAAAATCTAATCTCATGATTTCCAAAGCTCGTGGCATAAAGTGGGTGTAATAAACATAAAAATTAAACATGTATAGAATATCTATACTCAAATCAATGTATAAGAAATCTTGATATATGAGAGAGAAGTAAAAATGCAAATCTATCTACTCTTATGAATAAGGAACAAAGTTAGGATTACTTACCTTTGAAGATGACCCCACTGAGCCTCAATATCTCCCTTGGCTAAGGTGATCTACAAGAGGTTGTTGTGATATGTAAGGATAACAAGGATAATTTAGCTCTAGGTTATACAACTTCTCTATGCATCAAAAACACTTATCCATAAGACAAGATATGTATCTCCAAATAAAGTATTGAAACTCTAAGTAATGTTACTCAAGTAGAATGGTGGATAAGTATATTCAAAATATAATATTCTTATTCTTATCTTCCTCATGAATTATGTAAATGGATGTGTATATATAGTTGGATCTAACCCTAAACCTTTATATAAGTTTAGTTGATAGGGTTAGACCAATTCGACTATGTATCATTATTTGATAAAAATAAGTTAGATCCTATTCTAGGTTAGCCAAGGATGATCTAAATATATAACGTGCTTTCAAAAAATTAAATACAGCATCAACCCAGGATGAGTGTACTATAAATTGTCAAAAGGGGTTTTAGGCTTAGGAAGGGGCTAAGTGAGGCATTGAATTATTTGGATGAGTGTGTAGGATAGGGGTTAAATCTTAGATAAGTGTATAGGAGAAGGTTGTGTATATATCATGTATTGGTATAAGGGACAACAATCTTGTGAAGCACCAATGGTTTCCCCCCTAATTTTTTATGCACCTTTTAAGTCATGTCCTCAGAGAGATTGAGACTCGACAAGTTTCTTCAAGGGAGAAAACATAATTAATTAATAAAGTTTGAAAATATTATGTGTATACATATGCCCCACTTGAATCTCATCACATGTCACATAGGTGCAATAGGGGATTGTGCTTCAAGAAAATAACATAACAACACACAACACTGAAGCTGAATAAATTGCAATAAGAAGAAAAATAACATAAATGAAAGGACCAAATTTAAAAACACATACATTTACTTACCATAATGATGTAGATAAGAAATGACATGAAATTAATTTGAAGGTTTCAAATATAGATAACATTAGGTGAACCTATAGAAATTAATGAAAGATCAAAAAAATGATTTTTTTGTAAAATATACATGTAATATGTGAAAATATTATCTATGACATCAAGATTTTAGAGCATCTTATGGTTTGGAAAAGTAGATACTATAAACAAAGATATGGTCAAAAAATAGAATCTATTTGTAAATATTTTAAAGGTAAATAATTTTGAATGGTAAATATAAATAGGGTGAAAAATAATTCATTTGTTATTTTTACTATTCTAAGAAAACATTTCTCTAAGAGTTGAAATTTGAACCTAAAGAGAGACCATAGTGAGGAGATGATAACTATAGTGTGGAGGATGCATAGTGGCCATAACTAGTGTAAAACTAGTAATAAATCATGAATTTGAAAAAAATTATAAATTTTATTTGAAATTTAGTTATATATATAAAATTGAATGGTATAGGTAAAATCTAGACACCAAAATTGACCCTAGGAATTTTTTAGGTAAACTAGGGGTAGAATAGGGTATTGGGTAGGAAGAGATCAAACCAATGAATGTATAAGGAATTTATGGTAAATGGTAAAAAAATAATTATATAAAAATAATGTATTCAAACTAATCGACTCAATTTATAAGGTGAGAGGGAAATAGAGGTCTAAATACATAGCAATGGGCTGACATAGTATTGCTAAAGGTGGTTGACTACATAGAAATAGGCTGACATCATTTGGAATGGGAAAATTGCTTATATATTACCCTCTAGATAATATACTTATTACTATATGGATTATTTATTTTACTGAAGGGGGGTCGACTTTGTACTAGAGAGTCGATGTAGTATGTTAAATCTAGGAAAGGGCCAATTTAGTATTAAACATGTTGATACAATCTAGAAGGAAAGGGTCAAATGTGTATTAGTATGTCAATGCAGTATAATATAACTATAATATGGCTGATTTAGTATCGAATGGGTTGATGGTGTAAAAAAATGAGAAAACATAAGAAACTAGATCAAACAAGCTAATGAAGTAGTTAATTTGAACATTTTTTAGAATGTATTTTAAATATTTTGACATCAAGATCTAATACATCCTCTATTTTTTGATGTTTTAAAGAGATGATATATATTTTATCACCTAGTGGATGAATTATGACTACTATATCTATTGGATATGTTAGCTAATGTGGGTATATCTCAATTGGTTATCTTGAGCTTTGGTGGCATTATGGAGATGATACAGATCCCTCTAAGTGTTGATATCATTGTCATATTCATAAGAGCATGCAAATAGTTTAACAAAAAAATATTTTAGGAGGTGGAGGGGGACACCATTAATATGGATATCAATTTTTAATATTTGAATGAATTTATTGAACTTATGATAGGTGAGACACTAGTGATCATTGATATAATAGAGTCAGAGGATGAACAACAAGCCTTAGCTCAGTTAGCTATAAGTTTAGATAAGATATACCCTAGATTGAAAGTGATATTTTTTTATGTATATCTTACAACCATTTTATACATCTATAAGGTAGTGATAGGACTTGTGATAACACAAGTTCTCTATCATAATTTGGTTGACAAGTTACCTCTTTACGCGATAGCCTTGTACTACTCAATATTGGATCAAAGAGTGATCTATGATTTTGGTTCTAACATCTAGGTCCAGGTCATACATATGTATGGGGATTATCAATAGGGTATAAGATGATGGGACTAGTGATACTGAAGAATGCATGAATATATGATAGGTTCTCTAAGTATCAACTAGTTAGGTTTCCCTATGTAGTAGATGATAATTTGCCTCAAGTCATGGGATGGAGGAAAGACCATGTAATGTGGGACATGCACCATGTTATAAATTTTTAGAGTATAAATTGAGGTAAAATAGTGTGTTATCCATATATTCACCTATCTTCCATATGGCCTAGTTGGTCTACCATTGCTACAGGGTTGGCACATGTATGGATCATGGACCATTATACTTCATGGGTAGAGCCTCATCTAGTGATAATTATTTTATTTATTTACCAGTCTAAAATCCTCCTCATACCAAGATAGGGACTCTAGATTCTCATTACAACTATAATAAACTACTCTCTTTTGAGGCATGTTGACAAACTCAAATCTCTATTTTAAAATTCTCAATACATAAAATGAATTAAAAATTGTCAATTTCCAAATCATATATGAAATATGATGATGCCATAGAATGTCTCATTATATATAAGTAGTGACCCTATTTAACCTTAGTAATTTCCCTATTAATTTATTTTAATGTGCACTTTATAACTTATTTTTTATCTAAATTAGAAAATGAATTTGTTTACCTTGATTAGTATGTGTGAGTCAATGTTACTTATTTTTTACACTATGTTCTAACCCTTTGCATGGAAAATCCATTAATTACATATGTAAATGTTTCATAAATACACTATTATTTTGGTGAAAAATTAGACAATTTAATTCCAATTAATAACACCATGGCGAAGCTCAAACCAACTTTGGAGTCTACTAGTTTGGCTTTGGAATTTGTTAATCTAGCTCAGGTGTCTATCAGTCTAGCTCAGGAATCACTTAGGGAATGTAAAAATTTAACTGAAGGACATTTTGGTATTTTTAAAATAATGAATACATTATTCATTTTTAATCAATAAAATTCTAAACCACTTTTATTCAATTTTAGATTCATGAATAAACTTATCGAATATAGTATTCTTATCTATAGACAGTATTTATAGCAACATTTTGAAAAGGCATCACTATGAATATTGTGACAGTTGGTTACCAGATCATGCATGACTACAACTAAATATAATGCAAATATAAATAGTTAAGATATCTAAATGTACACCTATGCATCTCTTCAACCATTTCACCTTGAAATGTGGAAAGAGTTCATAACTTCTTGTCTATTTTTTAATAAATTAGATGTAGTTGTTAATCTTGTTAGGGATTAACTATTCTGGTCACCTATTGTAGAATCATTTGAAAATATAACCATCATATTTTTATTTATTTTTATTTTGTAAATCACTAATAAATTTAGAGACATTAAGGTTAATTATATTTGTTGAAGTATTTTCTAGATTGTAAGCATTTTCCCGAGTTAATGAAGATTTAATTTCCTAAAAGACTAAGTATGATCTACATATTGTTCCAATGGAGAGCAAGGGCTCACTCAACCAAGTAACTAGGATTATTTTATTCTATTTAATTATTCTTATTATTTCTATTTAATCATCTAAATATTTATGTTAAATGTGTGATGTTAAATATGTGATGTTAAATATGTGATTTAATCTAACATGTAGGTCTATGTGTATATGTTTCTATTTTAAGATACTTTTTGTATTTTGAATTCAAAGATTTCCTTCCAAGCACCATTTCAATTCAAAAAATAGATTAATTTGTTTTTTCCTTTATAATAAAATGTGTTCATTTCCAAGCACCATTTCAATTCAACAAATAGATTAATGTGTATTTTCCTTTGTGAGTAGTGTGTTTCTTTTCAAGTAAGAGTGTTTATTTCTATTATCAACACTTTAATTTTTCACAAAGTGTTTCCATTATATGTAATTAGATATATATTAATTCATGTTTAATAGATTTAACCTTTAGGGATAAATTATCTACAACTCCACCTAAATAAACAATTATTAGTTACTACTTTTAACACCTTACTACTGACTACCATTGCACACTGACCCTAGTTTGATATGATATCAATCAAGTTGATTTGATATAAATGAAGATATTGATGACACTAATCATTTTTGGTGCATTTTATATTTATTAGGAGGGTGTAAATCTTAAAACTAATAATTAATTAAGATAATCTTCTCATAAATCAAATAAATATATAAATAGACAAATAGATTCAAAGGGAAGATCCATTCCAAATATCCCTTAACAAAGCAAAAGTACTTGTAATTCAAAGGAAGAAAGTGTCTTATAGGATAATATAGGAATATAACTTTAGAATGTTTATTAAGAACCATTTATAGCCATACATAAACTTTGGGATCATTCCCTAGAGGTATGCACATCCTTTCAAATGAAGGAATTAAGGATAAAACATAGTGTAACCTAAAGTTTTGAATCTTTATCAAGTAGACTTGAAACCACTTCTAATGATTCAAAACCTCATAAGAGAACTCTCTAAGACATATATTGGTAACCATGGGAGATAATATGGGAAATAATCTATAAAATAGGGTTGTAAAAAGTATATCTCAACCACTAGGTCAAAAATTCACCTATCTTATTGTCCTATTTTAATATAAGAATGTTTTAATGAAGAACATATCCCCATCCAAACTACTTACTTATAAGTGATTGTCTACAAAGGACCTCAATAAAATTTTATTTTAATTTAGGGTCTTGAGTTAAAATTATGATTATAAACTTGATAATCACAAATTGAAATTATTCCCTGCTACAATCAAGGATTAAACCATGAGATGGCTTATGGGTTTATAGACAAATTCAATTCATACATGGGATGAAATTTAAAATGTATTTTTAGATAAATATATGAAATATTATATAGTAAGGGATATAAAATAATAATTCTTCTACATAAAATTAAAAAAATGAGAATTTGGAAGACTGTCTTGACTTTTTCCTCTTTGCACATAGAAGATGTGGGTATGAGTTAGAGAAGGATTTTAGAAAAAAAAAAATTTAATGGATTTGATGATGATGATAGTTAATACTTGAATCTAATGGTAAAATGAGACATAAACTGATCTGGGAAACAATTTAGGTGATGGTTCTACCCCAATTGATGATGGAATTTTCGGGAGCCATAACTTTTGCATCATAGTTCCAATTGACTTGTCATTTGAACCATTGGAAAGATAATAATGAGGATAATGTGGTGATATGGTATGGAAATATTATCAATGAATTTTGACCCCTAATAACCCAATGGAAGTGCCTCAAATTTTAATTTTAGTAGTGCAGTCTAAAAATAGTAAGTTTCTAAAAATAGTAATTCCTTGAATTCTGTATTGTTCTAAATTGTGGAAGTCAAACCAATTCATATCCCTAGATGTTTTTGACCTTACACATCCTCCCCATTCTTTCAAAATGTTTATAAATTAGGATGTAACCTAAAATTTAAATCAGACATCTCTTCCCATAGATAAGCATATAGTTTTATTGTGATCTTGAGTAATAAAACATCTCTTCTCAGAGAATTCATTGTTACTATGCTATTTTTGTGTTATTGAAATATTTTCCAACCAAAACATATAATTTTTGGATCATAAAAAAACTTGGTCTCAATGATATAGTTGAACTATACATGAATTATTTAGAACATGAGCTAGAATCAAGAAAATGAAAATATGAAAGGGAAGAATGATGTCTAATAGATCATGAAAGAATTTAAACATATCAAAATAGACATATTGGCATAATTAAACATCACATTATATAACCTACAATCAAAATCTAATGCCATTACTGAACCACTAGCTAGGTATTATATAAAATCTATATTGAAACATGCACTTTGAGATTGTCCTCTTGATAGGAAAGAGATGTGTGGTATTTATGATATAAATGATCTTGATAATAAAATTTGTGATCTCCTACCTACTCTAAAAAACCAACTAAAATAGGCTACCCAAAAAATAAAAGAGCTCAATTATATACAAATATAAGTAAATCAATTTTCTCAAAATAAAAACTAGAATCATTTCATTCCAAAAGCTCCTTATAACCCATGGATGATGCCATGGGCTAGATAGACACCTCCAAAGGCATGGGGACTACCAAAATTGGGTTTACCATAATGGAATTTTAAACCATAGATGTTCCAACCTCATCAAAAATAATGGATGTCCCAATCTAATCAGGAACCATGAGAAAACCAATAATAGGTACCCCAAAAAGATTTTAATTAGTAAATGAGGTTTACACCACAAAAAGTGTTCATGCCTCCCCCTATCAATTTACATCCAAATATTTAATAATTAACTTAGCCACAACTACCTACACAACTAATATAAAAACCCAAAAATAGATATGTAGCTATTATCTATGGGATTGAAAAAGAAGGAACCTTAGAGGTTGGTGTAACTGGCTATAATAATATCCAGTTGAGATCAAGTAAGACACTGAATAACCCCCCAATTACCATAACTAAAGTTCAAAATAAAAAATCAAACCTCCCTATTGAGCCAATAAAATTAAAAACTAGTGAATAAAAATAAAAACCTTGAGAAACCAATATAGTTCCTCAACCATTCCTTTTCTAGAATGATTTTAGGAAGTTAAGAATAAAAATGAATCTAATTTTTTCCAAGAATTGATAAGATTAGATATATAAATACCATTTATATGAGACATAAGATATACTCCAATACTAAATAAAGTCATTAAAGGATCATGTATAAAAAATTTGGGAAGAAGGCAATAGCATAAAACTATACATGTAAATGGTAAACTTGTTTATTTATTAGTAGGGAAATTAATTCTACCTAAGTATGGAGACCCTATATGCCTAGCCATCACTATGACTATAGGAAAGAAATAAATACCCAATGTATTAGTGGACCTTAAAGATGATATCAATGTAATGATAAGAGACACTTTAAAATCATTATCCCTCACAAGGTACAACCTAAATCTACAATCCTAAAGATGGTAGACTAATCCATTGCCAAACTAAAATGAACCATCAAGGACATCTCCATAATAGTGTAATCTTTATAATATCCTATATATTTCATGATAATCCATCTTAAAAATAAAAAACTATAATATCCATTAATCTTAAGAAGACCATGGATGACCATGGTAGCAACCCTTATAGACTATAGATTAGAAGACATGACCATTTAAAATGGGATAAAATCAAAATTAATTTCATTATACTACATGCCAATCCATATTTATACTCTTTATATCATGTATTGGTGGATGAACTAGAACAAAATGGTAATATATTATCATCATTGGCCATGTTAATTGTTATATATTATGTAAATGAGATAGAAGAGGAAATAATAAAATGTATTAAAGAGAGCCTAGTTTAGATCTAGTGTACACTAGTGTAGATCCAAAGCCAAATAGTTGAGCTCTGGAGTCGACTAATCTAGCTCCAAAACCCATTAGTTTGGCTTTAGAGTCTACCAGTCTAGCTTTAGAGTCCACTAGTCTGGCTCTAGAATCTACTAATGTACCTCTAGAGTCCACCATTTTAGATGTAGAGTCCTCTAGTATAAATTTAAAATGTTTTTCATCATATTTTTAAGGTCACCTAATAAAATTACAAATAAATATTCTTGGTAGTTATTATCATACACCCTTCTAACAAAACATTGTTAAGGGGGCACAAGATAGTCATGATACTTTTCTAACAACCTTCCATTACCCATTAGAAAGGGTAATTTCAAAAGGTGTCTTTTTTCAAATATATAACCACCTTCCATATAATTCTACCACATTCATTACCTATAAACTCTTTGATGATAAAATATAGGTAGGTCGGTTACATTTGCCCCAAAACCAAAAAAATAATTTTCCAACAAGGAAAAATGCTAAGTATAAATAGTTGATTAAATAATGAGCAGGGGATAAAGGTAGTTGATAGTATAATGAACCATACAAAATAATTTTCGTGGTAATACAATGACATAAAGGTCATTCACCAAAGTATATGCACCCATTATATCTACACAAAATTCAGCAAACTAGTTAGATAAAAGCAAAGGAGAATAAACCTAACATTAAGAGACATGGTTAATAAAGAGATAAAAAAAATCTATTATAGGTGGGATTCATTCATATAATATCATATAATCATTGGGTCTCATGAATTTTAATAGTACCAAATAAAAATGGTAAGTGGAGAATATGCATAGACTACAAATAGCTCAATAAAACATGAAAGATTATTTCCCTTTATCGTTCATAGACTAAGTTTTAGATAACTTAGCTCAAAAGAGGCATTGTTACTTCTTATATGGGTTCAATGGTTATAATAAGATAAGAGTAGATCTATAAGATCAATATAAAACAACTTTTACATATTCTTGAGGAACATTTACATATAGAGTGTTACCCTTTGATCTATGTAATGCACTAACTACCTTTCAAAGGGTAATTTTAGCTATTTTTAATGATTTAACCAATGACCATGTAGAAGTTTATATGGATTGTTTTACATTACATGTTAATTCCTTTGATGAAACCTTAAATAATTTAGATATAGTAATAGCTAAGTGTGAGTAACATCAATTGTCCTTGAGCCATGAGAAATGCCTAATGATGGTTGATCAAGGAATTTTCCTTGGCCATAATATCTCAATACAAGGAATATAAGTTGATCCCAATACTATTAAAGTCTTATCTAACCTTATTATGCCTGAAAATCAAACCGATATCAAAATTTTAATAGTACATGCAGGGTTTTATAGACATTTTATAGAGGACTTTAGTAAACTTATTGTACCTATGTTATCTTTGCTTACTAAGGATAATGAATTTTTTGGATTGAAGATTTCCAAAAAAAAATTTAGTCAATAAAAGATAAATTTATCTCTACTCAAATTCTAAGATGTGTTAGTTGGAATCATCCCTTCCACATACATATAGACTCATGAAACAATCTTATGAGGGTAGTACTTAGATAAATATATGAGGAAGGAAAGATGTATGCCATTTACTATATTATAAAAAATATAACTTCCACTAAAATAAACTATACCAATACTAAAAATTAATTCTTAGCTCTCATATATGCCATTAATAATTTCCATCACTACATCACTAGTTATAAAATATTAGTTTAAACAAACCATACAAACATAAGATACTACACGAATAAATTAGTGGTAGGAAGTAGGATCATCAGATGCCTTATCCTATTATAGGAATTTGACATTAAATTGATAGATAATCCAAAAAAATATATTGTGGTTTATTTTTTTATCCCAAGTATAATTATTCCTGGTGAAGATGAACCATTGAAGACATCTTTCTAGATGAGTAGTTGTTCACAATTTCAACACACTCACCATGGTTTATTGATATGAAAAACTACCTATCCATAAGAAAATTTCCTTGTAATTTTATTAATAAATAAATAAAACATTTGGTTAGGAATAGTGATTACTTTAAATGGATTAATGGTGTTTTGTTTAAATGTGGACCTAAATTAGTAATTCCCTTGTGTGTAAGAGATGGTGAGACCTATGACATTGTAAGAGTTTTCCATGATGAACTAGGAGGAGGCCACTTTTCATAAAAAAATATTTTTCATAAGATCCTTAGGTATAGATACTATTGGCCTTCACTTCACATAAATTAGAAAACATATGTATTCCAATGTAACACTTGCCAGAGGATAGGAAAACCTACCCTATCTAATGAAATGCCTCTCCATACTCAAGTGGTTCTAGGAACTTTTGAGAATGGGGGTTGGATTTTATTGGTATTATTTATCCACCATTACAAGGAAACTAATACCTCCTTGTATAAATAGACTATGTCTCTAAATGGGCATAAGTCCAATCTCTACCCTTTATAAAGGAAGAACTACTTGATGACATTTTATACTACATGATCATCCAATGGTTTGGAACACCAAGAGAAATAGTATCTTATCAAGGTCCTCAATTCATACATGATATTATTAAATCATTTATAGAGCATTATCATATCACCCACAAGAAATCATCATCATATTTTCCACAATCCAATGGTCAAGTTGAAGTCACTAATAGGGACATAGAGAACATCTTGACTAAGTTAGTCAACATCAATAAAAAGGATATGGAAAATATGTTACCTGAATCATTATGGGCTTAAAATATCACATGAAAAACCACCATAGGTTTTTCACCATATGATATTTGGTTTGGTAAGAATCATTTACTTCCAATAGTGTTTGAATTACAAACTTTAGGAAAAATAGTAGAAGAGGGCATATATTTGAGTGAAACACAAATAAGATATAATTATTTAGCTCAATTAACTTAATGATATGAGGTTGAAAAATTTGAAAAAAAATTAACTCCTATAACATCAGAGGAAAACATGGCATGACACTCAAATTAAATAAAGTAAATTTAAGGAAGGAGATTAGATTTTGCTATTTGATTCAATGTACCAACATTTCAAAAAAATGCTTTATAATAGATGGTTGGGACCTATCTAGTGGAAAATATATCTAACAATGGATCAGTTCAACTTCTACCAATTGATGGAACCAAAAGAACACTCTTATTTAATTTAAATTAACCAAAATTTATCATAAACTTCCAAGCAAAGAGTAATTATTCAAAAAAACTTAGTCTTAAGATGAATTTGGCTACATATGAGAACTATGTTCTATTATAGTTAAAGGATGGGATTTTAATATTAATAAAGGAAGAGGATTGGAAAATAGTAAGTGATAGTCCTCATACCAAAAATATAAAATTAAAATATGTGTGTGTGTGTGTGTGTGTGTGTGTGTGTGTGTGTGTGTGTGTGTGTGTGTGTGTGTGTGTGTGTGTGTGTGTGAGTGAGTGAGTGAGTGAGTGAGAGAGAGAGAGAGAGAGAGAGAGAGAGAGAGAGAGAGAGAGAGAGAGAGAGAGAGAGAGAGAGAGAGAGAGAGAGAGAGAGAGAGAGAGAGAGAGAGAGAGAGAGAGAGAGAGAGAGAGATTGAAAACAATAAATGATAAATTTCAATGAATAAAGTAATAAAATTCATGGTTATAGTATGTTGTGTATGCTCTTTCAACTAACTGATGTGGTCTTTTTCATAAGATATGTGGTAGCCTAAGTGGATAGAGCCAAATTCACAACTAATTTGAGGTGTTTTTTATTATATTTTCTATGTATAATATTAATTCTAAATTATGAAATATCATATTCATCCATTTTTTTAAGGATTTTTTTTTCCAAAATTAGATTATACCATAAAATAGGGATCATTAATAGGCCGATTCAAAAAGTGAACACACCTTTTCCAAGGAAAAATAGGACCTATTATTATAAATTTTTTATTCAAAAAGAGGTATTATGTCATTAGGATGTCGAATCATATAAAATTAAAAATTTGTTAACTTGAGTGTGGCTAATGACACCCAATCCATAACTCCATCTTGCTTGCTCTCATGACCTTCATAGGCATGTTTTCACTTATTCCCAATCATCTATAGCCTCCCAGACTAAACCATTATAAACCTAGATTGCTATTTTTAGGATTAATCCATCCCCCTAGGTCCTGTTAGCCATGGAAAATAGCACCCAAACTTGGACTAAAACACTAAAACCTGGGGTGTCCTATTTCTCATTCTATTGTCCAAGTGTATTATCGCTTCTAACGATCATATTATTCTAAATCTTTATCCTAATTCA
Source organism: Torreya grandis (assembly GCA_037957365.1). Lineage (NCBI taxonomy): Eukaryota > Viridiplantae > Streptophyta > Pinopsida > Cupressales > Taxaceae > Torreya > Torreya grandis. The sequence goes on along the minus strand of JARHVA010003954.1, from coordinate 1,286,365 downwards.
TGTCAACCTAATGTGAATTAATTTAACCCATGATCATTAAATCTCTTATAAAGTCCATTCAAAGTCCATTTAGAAGGGTTGGCAGTCATTTACAAGAGAGAAGAAAGAATATAAGCAAGACCATTCAAGCACTTTTCCCTATTCTTTGCATACAACCATCTAATAATATTTCAAACTTATTCAAACCTTTACAACATTCCTTAGTCATTCTACATACACCTAGTTTCACATTTAATTGCATTTTCATAACACTATTACACTGAGCACTTCAATGGGAGAACTACATATAGCTTGATCTCTCATCAAAGTATTGGTATGTAGGCAACATGTCTACACATGGGGTGTGAAGTGCATCTAACATATCATTTACACACTAACATATCCTCTCCTTTCTCCATATTTTACATTTAAGTTCAAGCATAAAAAATACCTAGGGTATTGAACACTAAATTAGGTAAACAACAGGCTCCATGGACTTTCAGGCTTTGATATTTTATAGGTAGGGTCACATACACCTAGTGCACAAAACCTAGAAAGTTTAAATCACCAAGAAAATAATGATGAGACATGACTATAGTGCTATAACCTAGGGTGTCCCACTTTTATTAGTCCTATCCAATCAAGAAATGAACTCTAGATTCTTGTTTGTGAGTCTCCCAAGCCCGCACACATTTCTAGAACCTGTCTCAATTAGAACAGTATAGAATAAGACAAGTTTAATTTTCTCTCTCTCACTACTATTTTAATAAAATTCTTAATTAGAGTCAAATTTAATAAATCAGTAGCCTAATTGGTGTACATTATTTACTAATTTTATCTACTTAGACCCATCTATTATTTAAAAATTAAACATCTAATTTCCCAAAAATAATAAATCATTTGGTGAACCTAAATTTTAATTTTGCATAAAAATTCTAGAAACCCTAAGGTAAATTCCTAACTAGTTTTTTAAATTAATTTTTGATATTTTTATTGAATATTAAAATAAAAAATTCCCTTCAAATTTTAAAATTTTATAGTAAATTTTAAAATAAGTTTATTTCAAACCCTAATTGCATCAACTAGATCCCATCAATTTTCAGTAATTTTCCAATCATTTTCTAAATTTTAAATTTCATACTAAAATAAAAAATCACTTCAAAATTTCAAAAATCCATATTAATTTCTTTTTTTTTTAAAATTCTAAAACCCTAATTGCATCAACTAGCTCCCATTAATTTTCTAATCATTTTCTAAATTTGTAGTTACATATTAAAAATTAGTAAATCACTTCAAATTTTCAAAAATATAAAATAATTTTTTTTTCTCAAACCCTAGTTTCATATAATAGGTCCCATTAACACTTTACTATAAATTTTTGAATTTTTTCTTGAATACTTAACTCAAGAATTCAATTTCAATTTCAAAAATTCATAGTATTTTACAAAAATATTTTTGAAAAATCCCTTGCTGCATATACTAACTCCTACTTTGCTTATCGAGGTATCACCTTAAATCCATATTCAAATTAAAAAAATGTTTCTCATTTATTTACAAACTTTCTTACATTTCTTGTAAATAATAAAGAAATCATAATGGGACCTATCATGTACATGAATGATGAAGTCTATCATATGTAAGTACAAAGTTTAATTATTTGCATTTCATGCCTATTTTTAATTATATGGGATGATGTTAAATAATTTATTCTTAAACATGTTAATATATATTTTGCATCACCTCACTTGGTGCCCCTACCCTATACTGAGTCATGTTGCATGATCCATTTCACTCTTCCTTAGGTCACTACCTATCACCAAAGAGCTTAGTTGACACCTTTTATCCCTCCACCTCCTTGACCTATTGATTATCTTCACTCTCCTCCTATAGCTACTACTCCTCCTATATATATATAGTAGATAATACAGTTGAATTTATTACTTGACATACCACTATGCCTCCTCCACCTACCTAGGAGCCCCATCACCCTACTATTCCTACCTATCCTAGGCTAAACTCTCATGCATAGGTAGATTTATACAAGTCGTATGACATTGTTGATTAGTTGAGAAAAACTCCACTTATTATTTACATGTTTGAACTACTTTAAAAATCTAATGTATTCAAGGACATTCTTTATCAGCCACTCACTTAGACTTCTATGCCTATTGATTTGAAATCTTCTTATTTTTCATTAGTGGTCAACATTTTAAAAATTATAGAAGATGTAATTTATTTTGATAGTGAGGACATGCCTTCTTAGATAGTTATTGATCAAAATTTTCCACTATTCATATAATTTCAAGTCAAAACTAGTGTAGTTAAGAAAGTTTTTGTTGATAGTGGTTCTAAACTGAATATTTGCAATATCACATTCTTACAAGCCATGGGCATAGATTTGACATCCAATGAAAAATCATATAATAACATTCAAGGATTTGATGATATACCTTGATAGACATTGGGCACTAATACTTTAGATGTCATGGTGGATAGTTACAGGTCATGCTAGGTCCTCTCTACTATAATTATTTACTCAAACAACCCTAGATACCTATTATGGGGGGCATTACTTATACTCTCCATCAATGTATTAAATTTCTCCATGAGGGATATCTATACACATGTCCAATAGACAACCAACCATTTAGATATTGTCAAAATACAAAGTGATCTTTAACTATTTCGCTAGATGGGACACCATATCTCATAGTATAGACACCACCTCATAAAATTTCTCTTGATCAAACACATACATATGAGGTTAAAAAGACTATCAATTCTCGCACTCCACTTATAGTCATACCTTCAATTCTAGATATTCCACTAGTCATATTAGCTTTAGCCATCCCAACTACTCCATCAGTCATAGTTTTGACAACTGTTACACATCCACCATCACCAACATTAGTACCAGTAGTTCTAGTTGATTCCATAGTTACTTCACTAGTTACAGATACCTTTTTATTAGTACCATATTCTACTACTACAGATGATCATACTCCTATATCATAGTTATCCCTTGTGGTAAATTTCAAGTTACCATATGTACATGATGTTGATATAGATTCATAAGCTTCTTCAAATGATGATATGACACTAACACTCATAGATGACTATTTGTGTGGATTGAGATTTACACTAATTGGCCCAATAGAGTACCACAATTACTCTAGATCTCTCATACGACATCCTACACAACTTTTAGCATCTCGCACTACACTCTCATGATATATTCCACACTCATGGCCATAATCAGACCACTTGGCACATATAGCTCACATGGTTACCTCTATGGATATAGAGCTAGTTATTCAAATTTAGGTAAGCATCACATAACATCAACCATAGTTTATGTTATAGATATTACTTTATCATGGATTGATCACTTTACCTATAGTATGACACATATTTATCAAAATATTGTCAAATCAAGATGATCACCCATTTTGTACTTTTCATAGGATTATAAGCCATGATACAAACTCGTGTACACCTTTACAATAGAGATTAGATAAACTATAAGATCAAGTAATTATTTAGATTATAGCATTACTAGCCACTGAAAACATCTACTAGCAAGACTAAACACCCTAGAGTAGAGTCATCATCTCCACCACTAGATCAACCTTCATTTCACCCTCAACATGATGACACCATATACATAGCATCTAAAACATATGATGATGATCTCAAGGCATTTAATGATGGCCATGACCCTTTATTCTATCTCCATCCCTAGTAGGCTCCATCTTTGGATCCCTTCCCCCTCTAGCCTAGTCTTTTATATTATCATATACATATTTCTTTATTCACATACTTGTACATAGTCTCTTTTCAACATTGCGTGTACATAATTTCTTCTGCATTGATTGTATATAGTCCAAATATATCCAAAACACAAAAACATTTCAATTTTATGCATCATCCATGCTTTACATTGATACTACTATGATAGACTTACATTTGTTATTCTATGCTATTATTTGTTGATTTATCTACATTACCATGCTTCACTTGATCTTTTTTTAATTTGTGTGCAGTGACATACAGATCCTTGATTGCTTCACTCTACCCATTGAGGGGAAATCCTACTTCTACATTAAAGACACACATCAATATACATACCCACTATGGGCATCTTCTACATGACTACACCATCTAGGTTATATCATTCATATACCACAAATTCTAGTTATCATGTTCACATGCATTACTTACTAAGCATACACAAATTACCATATCGATACTCACTAGTATCTTACACTTGTGTATTTCATAGCATATACCTAGTCTTGTACTAACATGTCTAGCATAATTTCACTTCTTGCTTTGATTAGTTAGATGCGATTGCACTTCCATTACATACATGATTTATTTTCTTGCTTAGTGTAGCTTGATGTTTTTACATTTTCTCAATTCTTGATCCATACCTTATATGTGTTTTAGGACATTTGCCAATGTCCTTTGCTTTTATTCATGTGTGTGCCTTAGAATATTTTCCAACGTCCTTTATTTGTAGTCTTCTATGTGCCTATGGCCCTTGTTCCAACTTTGCTTGTTTTAATTGTATGTGTATTTAGTATTTAAACATGCCTTGTATACTTTTTTTCTAGTTTGACTGGCATATGTCCATATCCCTTGATTGATTGACCCTTTGACCACTCTTGTATGCTTCTTGATTCTAGCTTTGTATGCTTGTTTCTTGATTACTTTTCCTATTTTGAATGCCATGATGCATATCATGCATTTCCTTGTTTTCTTGGATGCCATGATAGACATCATGCTCCTTCCCTCCTTGCCAACAACTAATACTTTTACTTCTAGTTTAGTACATTACATATGTTATTAAATTTTTATTCTATCTAGGTATACCCCTATTGATCTAATAGTATCTCAATACAAACTTTGTTATATCTCAAGATATATTATCAATTATCATTTCTATATCATATATCTATGCAATATAACACACTTATAGGGATATTTCTTTTGAGGGCAATCATTGCAATATCTTCATTCCTACCCTTAGAAGAGGGGGAAACAAATATGGGTTTTGTCATAGAGATTATAACTCCTAACGATCAAAAAATCAATTTTCAAAACACTTAGAATAGAATCTAGACATCGAAATAGGTAGAATTGATTAGGAAGATAACAAAGAATCCTAAATAGTTATTAGATTTGGCCCTGAACAATAGTGCCAAAGTTATACTATAATGCTAGATAGTAAGGTGTCATATTTTTAGTGATCCTATCTAGATAGTATAAAAATTAGTTTTTCAAAAAATAGATATAAAAGTGAGTTTAGCCACAGGTTTGTCAGCTCAATACAATCCAAATTCAACATATTTCACTACAATTTTTTGATTAAAAAACTATATATATGAGGTATCATGCACGACATGATGTCTCTCACTTCTAGTTCTAGATTATGTAGTTGATATAACTTATAGATAAGAATCCAGGTTCTAAACTCTAGTGATTTGGGAAAATGTGCATGGCACATTGATCCTCCCTTTTTCTATGTTTAGTTTATTTCCCAAGCATTTCTCAGTTTTTGTGTTCCTTACTCTATCAATAGGTGGTTTGCATCATTTTTCAAGTTTGGATTACATATAAACTTAACTTATTGAGTAAATTAGTTCTCAATTTGGCTTCCACATAAGCCTATTGTACTAGTTTCATAGTGACTTTCATACAAGATTGATCTACATCTTTTAAAATGGCCAAGAGTAGCCTAGTTTCTAGCATACATTCAACGATCCACATCAACATTGTTAGATCATAATACATTCATGGGATTTAGAATCCATATCATATGACGTCTATTCCATACCATTATTACTTCATATCTTCAATTCATGGAGTATCGATGGAGCCAAAGGACTATCTATCCTTTGTATTCTTCAGCCACCTATTCAGAGGGATTGGACACATAGTTCAAACATGGATTAGAACATGCATGACCACCTATCTTTACTCAATTAGTGATTATGGAGCCAAAGGGAATACCTTTACATTTTTGAGTCACTTCTAGGGATTTGAGCACTCAGTTTTATTTATGATATTACTTTTGGTACAACACACCCCTAACACAATCTAACATCACAACAAGTTTTGTAGTGGTTCATGTACCTAGTGAGGTGTATTTATTCCTTTATTTTCCTCTCTCTCTTACCCAAATTTATTACATTCTTATTTTATATATAGTGTATCTAGTAAGGATAGATATACTCTATGGTTTTCATTGTATATTCACACTTTACATTATGTTCTCTCTATGCACATCTAGCATCACACAACTTCATGAGCTTCACCTTTATAGGTAAGTTTAGGTATGCTTTATATTTTTAATTTATACTAATATTTCACTTTGCTACTTCATTAGAATAAATGGGGTGAAATGAAGTCATATAAAATGTGAAATTTGGTAACTTGAGTGTGCCTAATGACACCCAATCCATAGGTCCATCTTAATTGCTCTCATAACCCTCACAGGAATGTTTTCAATAATTTCCAATCATATATAGCCTCCAAAAATCAACCCTTGTAGACCCAAATTTATATTTTTAGGTTTAATCAATCCCCTTAGGTCCCATAAACCATGGACTATAGTACTGAAACCTAAGGTGTCTTATTTTTGGCACTATTGTCCAAGTGCATTTTAACTTCTAATGGTCATATTATTTTGAATCCTTATCATAATTCATGTCAGCGTAACATGAATTAATTTATCCCATGATTATTAAATCCCATATAAAATTCCATTCAAAGCCCATTTATAAGGGTTGGCACTCATTTACAAGAGAGAAGCAAGAATATAAGTAAGACCATTCAAGTAACTTTCCCTATTCTCTATATACAACCATCTAATAGTATTGAAAGATTATTCAAACCTTGAGACTAGTCCTTAGTCATTCCAAGTATACCTAATTTTGCATTTAATTGCATCTTCATCATAATATTGCACCAAGGACTTCAATGGGAGAACTACATATAGTTTGATCCCTCCTCAGAGTATTGGTATATAAGTAGCATGCCCACACATGGGGTGTGAAGTGCATCTAGCATATCCTTTACACACTAACCCCTCATCTCCTTTATCTAAATTTTACATTAAATTTTAAGCATAAAGAGGACCTAGGGTATTTAAGACTAAATTAGGTACATAGAAAGCTCCATGGACTTTTAGGCTTTAATATTTCATAGGTAGGGTCACACAAACTTGGTATATAAAATTGAAAAAACTTAGATCATCAGGACAACAGTGTTGAGATAGGACTACAATGTCATAACCTAGGGTTTCCCACTTTTTACACTCCTATCCAATCAATAAATGAAATATAGATTCATGTTTATGATAGTCTCCTAAGCCTACACATAGATTTCTAGACCATGTCTCAATTAGAATAATACAAAATAAGATAAGTTTGATTTTATCTCTCACTAATATTTTTATAAAAGTCCTAATTACAATAAAATTTCACAAATTAATATCCTAATTATTATACATTATTTAATTTTATCTACTCATACACATTTATTATTTAGGAATTAAACATCTAATTTCCCAAAAATAACAAATCAGTAGGACATAATAAAAAAATTATGATGAAAATAATTTCTCACATATGCCATGATAATAAATGGAAAATAAATTATTTTAAGAGGTTGATGACACTAGATTTCATGAGGAGAAGGACAAATAAGGATTTGATGTGATTCTCAATATCCTCACATGAAGTAATAATTTATTTTTCCTCCCCAAAATGGTCATATATAATGATTAATTGAAGCTTTTAGATATGCCAAAAGCTAAAGAAAATTATTTATAGAGATATCTTAATCATTACACACTTCATTTTAATCCCTACTCATAATAAGAGACCTCCTATTCTACCTAAAATCTAATTCCACCTTTTCAAAGAGATCTTCATAGTCTTGTTCAAGTTCCAAAAACCTCTACAAATAATGAATTAAGAAATGGTCCAAAATAAGAAATCTAATATAGATTCTACACATTTTTTAGTTGAGGATGAATCAATGGCTTCCATATTTTAAGAATCAAGATGTATGGAGTTTTTAAATAAATTTCAAGGACATGGAAATATCCTATCAAATAATTTATCATTAATCTCACAAGTGATCACGCCAAGGTGAGAGGTGTCAAGATTCTAGTAAGCATTTAGGTTATTAGTGAGATTTCAGGAATTCTAAGTGAAGTAATTTAGATTGAAATTAGGTCCACCTTTAAGTACTTGATTCAAATATTTCATGTAGAATGGGAACCTATTCTTAATATAATTTATAAATGTAAAATAGTTTCCAATGGAATCAAGAGAGATATCTACCAAACCCCTAGAGTTAAGTTACATTTTGGGTGATAAAGTATTTTACTTGTGATGGGAAATTTAGTTATATCAACTATGATGCAATGAGAATCCTTTCTTAGCTCAGACAAGGACTTTATAAATTAGAATATAAAGTGAATTTGCCTAAATTTATGCATGTATCCATTTAGGCCTTCACTGAATAATATGTGAAAGGAATATCTTCCATCATGGATCATGGGATTATTAATCTCATTATCCAACATTATTTCATGAAGACACAAGATAAAGGGGCTTCATGAGAAGTATTACTACAAAATAAGCCAAAAAATAAATCTGGGGCAAAAAGAAGACCTCTCTATTCTTTCTTTACACCAAGGACTAGTTTAAAAGAAAGAAATTCTAGTGAAGATCCAATTCAAAAGGTAAAGAAGGAAAAGAAGTTGAAAATAGGGATGTCAAAACATAACTTTGAGGAAACCTTATATCCAACCAATACCGAAGTTCCTATCTTAAAAATATCTAATAAAGAGAGACCAACCCTAGAGGTATCACTATATTGGATCTTAAGGAGACGTTCAAAAGCTCCAAGGGAGCAGTCTAGGGCAATACCTCTGCTAAAAAAGAGAAAAAGGCCTATATTTCATAAGGAGGATGATTGAGAGAGGTATTTTGGAGAGATCCTTGGAATCTTAAGTCAAAGATATCATGTTGAAACTCCAATTATTGAATAAGTATTTATAGAATAAAAAATAATAGAATAACCTTTATTGAACATTAGATAATTCTAACCCATGGTAGAAGCATTTGAAGAAGCTATGGAAGAACTCCCTCCATACTTTTCATCATAACCAAAGGATAAAATAAAATCCCAAATATTAGAGATAGAGTAAAATCACTCTTGTATCCATGATGAATATGAAGAAGTGTAATAAGCTCTAATCCTATCTAAAGTTGAAGCTACTATAAGGTAAAAAGAGGAAGAGATTACCTTTCTCACAATGAAACTACAAGGTGAGGAAGAAACTCTACCATATTTAAAAAAATAATTAGAAGAAACTAATATTTAGTCTTTGAATAAATATAATGAGAGTGTGTCCTTGAAATAAAAAGTGGATGGGCCAAAAACACAAGAAGATCAAGGGGTGAAGACATGGTTGCTTATCATGAAATAATAAGCACTTACAATGGAGCTTGTAAAGAATTAAAAAATCTCAAGATATAAAATGTGAAATAGAGGATAGATATTGAAAAAGAAACAAAATAAAAATAAAAATAAGAGTCTACCCTCCATGTAGCTTTTGAGATAGGGGAGAATCTTTTGGCCTATAAGAGACTTGCCTCAGTCTATAGTATTTTCTATGTGAGTAATTCCTCTGATGGAAACTGTTAATAATTTCCTGTAGACTTCCTCATGACTTAGAGGATGAAACCTAATTCATGGAATATTATTAGACAACTACCTTAGAGTAGCATAATTTATTACATGAATTAAATTTATGTAGATTTCACTTGGGTCATATGTGTTCTTTATTGATCAATATATTTAGAGGAAAACCCAAAAATTAGATCTTACATTTCTACCCTACAATACTAGACTTCATTGAACATAAGACCTAATAGATATTTTGAGAAAGTAAATACTATATGTATTTATATGAGAGCTCAATTTCTTGATGCAAAGTATCAAATTATGTAGTTCATAATCCTTAAATATAAACCAACATTCAAGGAAAACTATCTAAGAGTTTTGTATAATAGTATCATATATTTTGAAGAATATGTACAACACCATTTCAATGATGCATTGAATACTTATGATCAGATATGGGATACCTTGAATATCCTATTAAAAATAAGAGAGGTGATTTCTCCCACCAAACTTAGATGGAGTTTTAAAAGAGCTAGGGATATTGTTGAGATAATTCAATAATTCAATCAGATGTATGGATGGGAGTGGATAGGTACAAGATTCAAATCTCAAATCATCCTTAGCTCTATGCCTCCATGGTAGAATGTGGCCCATCAATGTGTTGAGAATTGTGAAAAATGGAGAATAATAGTTCAAAGACATAAATGGTCTATCAATCCACTAGAGAAAAATTGGAACACATACTGTGATGTCTATGATCTCAGCTAAAATTTGGAAAAGTGAGGGCTTTATCATGAGAAAAAAAGATAATAACTTGAAATAAGAATTACAATAATTAAATTATGGGTTAATGATGATCCCGTATAATGGATCAATATATCCAAGTAATGCCACAATTTACCCCAAATAATATCCCTCTCAATAGATTTGAATATGCATTTTATAACTTTTTGTTAATCAATATGTTTACCTTTGTTAGTATGTGTGAGTTAATTTTTCTTGTTTTTACCACTATGTTCTAACCCTTTACATGGAAAATCCATAATTTTTATATGTAGAAGTTTTATAAATTCACTATGATTGAATAATATGATTTCAGTGAATAAGAAAACCATTTCAGACTAATGAATAACAACATGGAACATCTTAAATTATCTTTGGAGTCTACAAGGTTAGCTTTAGAGGCTTTGTCATTCTAGCTCTAGAGTCTACTAGTCTAGCTTCAAAGTCATTCAATCTAGGAACAAATCTCATTGAAGGATGTTTTGGTATTTGTCTACTAATGAATACATCATGTATGCTTAATTAATAAAATTTAAAACCACTTTGATTCAATTCCATATTCATGAAAAAACTTACCAAATATAATATTCCTACTTATAAACATAGTATTTACAGTAACATTTTATAAAGATATCACTATGAATATAATAAGTTTTGTATGTTGAGGTTATATTAATGCACTATTATTGAATACTCTAATTTTGGCATACAATAAAACCATTAAATACTAGTGAAGAACAACATGGAGCATCTTAAACCATCTCTAGAGTCTACTAGGCTAGCTTTGAAGTCTTCCAGTCTAGTTCCAGAGTGTGCTAGTCTAGCTTTAAAGTTTACTAGTCTGGATATGGAGTCTACTAGTCTATATTCAAAGTCATTCAGGTCAAGTAGAAAGCTCATTTAAGGATGTTTTGGAATTTATCCACTAATTAATACATCATGCATGCTTAATCAGGAAAATTTCAAACCACTTTGAGTCAATTCCATATTCATGAAGAAACTTACCAAATATAGTATTCCTACTTATATACATAATATTTATGGTAACATTTTGTAAACACATCACTATGAATATTATGAGATTTAGTTACCACATAATACATTAATTAAATTGAAGATACTATAACTATCAATAGTTAAGATCTCTACATGTACAAATATTTATCTTTTACAATGTTTCACCTTGAAACATGGAAGGAGGTTGTACCTTATTTTTTGTTTTGTAATAAATTAAATGTATTTATAAATATTGTTAGGTATTAACTATTCTAGTTAGCTATTTTATAAGCATTGGGAAATATAACCATCATCTTCCAGCTGATTTTTAGTTAGTCAACCATTAATAAATTTAAAGACAATAATATTAAGTAGAATTGTTGAAGTATTTGTTAGATTATAAACATTTACCCAAGTTAATGAATATTTGATGTTCTTGAAAGACTAAGTGTGATTTGCATCATATTCTAAGTGAGAGTGATGGTCCACTTAACCAAGTAACAAAGATTATTTTATGGTATTTTATGGTTTTTATTACCATTATTTAACCTTCTACTTATTTATGTTAAATGTGTGATTTAATCTAGCTTTCAGGGCTATGTGTGTGTGTTTCTATTTTTAAAAAAAAAATTATTTTAAATTCTATCATTTACTTTCTAAACTTTTCCTTCCAATCACCATTTAAATTCATCAAATAGATTAATGAGTGTTTTCATTTATCAACAAATTTTTTGATTTCCAAGAACCATTTAAATTCAAGAGATAGATTAATGTGTATTTTCATTTGTTAGAAAATGTATTTATTTTTAAGGAAGAGTGTTTACTTTTCTTATCAGCACTTCAATTTTGAATAGAGTGTTTCCATTTAAATTAATTAGATATATTTAAACTCAAATGTAATGGATTATACCTATAGAGATAAATTATCTACAAATCCCCCCAAATATAAAAATTTTATTTACTATTTTTGACACCATAATATTGATTTTCATTAGACAATGACCCTAGTTTGATATGACATCAACTAATTTGATTTGATCTAAATGAATATATTTATGGAACTCATTATTTTTAGCACCATTTATAGTGATTTTATATGTGTTAATATGGTTCAAATTTTAAAACTAATAATTGGTTAATAAAAACATCCCATTAATCATTCGTGTGTGTGTGTGTGTGTGTGTGTGTGTGTGTGTGTGTGTGTGTGTGTGTGTGTGTGTGTGTGTGTGTGTGTGTGTGTGTGTGTGTGTGTGTGTGTGTGTGTGTGTGTGTGTGTGTGTGTGTGTGTGTGTGTGTGTGTGTGTGTGTGGTGTGAATAGAGATAAATTCAAAGGGAAGATAACTTAAAAGTATTCCTCAATAAAACATAATTACTAGTAAGTCATAGGAATAAAGTATCCTAGATGTCTTTCTAGGAAAAAACTTCACATTATTGAGGAACCATTTCTAGCCTCACTTGAACTTTTGGATTATTCCTCAGAGGTAGGTTTATCCTTTTAAATGAAGAAATTAATGATAAAACATAGTGTAAATCATATTTTTGAATCCCAATCAAGTAGCCTTCTATCCACTTATTATGAATCAACACCTCCCAAGAGAAATCTCTAAATGATCAATTGGGAAACTATGGTAGATAAACTGGGAAATAATTCACCAAATGGGGCTATAAGAGGTAGATATAAACCTACAAGTAGAATATTCACTTATCTTATTATCCTAAATCAAGATGAGATGCTTCAATTAATAACATATCCCTATCCATATTACCTAATTTTATGGGATTGTATAGAGAGACTTTTAATCAATTTATATTTAATTTTAAGGTCTTTTATGATACTTATGATTAAAAAATTGATAATCACAAATTAAAATTATTCCCTTCTACTCAAGGATTTATCCATGAGATGGTTTATGTGATTAAAACCAAATTCCATTCACACATGAGATGAAATTGAAAATATATTCTTGGATAAATATGAAGACTAATGTAGGGTAAGGTATAGAAAATGATAATTCTTATACATAAAACAAAATGAATATGAGAATATGGAAGAATATCTTGACCATCTCCTCTTTACACATATAATATGTGTGTATGAGTTATATGAAGATTTGAGTAGATCATTTTTATTAAAATGATTATATGATGATGATGTTAAGGAATTTTTGAGCTTATTGGGAAAAAGAGACAAAAACAAACTTAGTCTCAATGATATATGTGAACTATGCAAGAATTATTCAAGAACAAGGGATAGTGTCAAGAAATTAAAATAGAGAAAGGTAATTAATGATGTAGGATAACTCATGGAGGAATTTTTAAATCTCAAAATAGATATTTTGATCCAATTAAATACCACACTAGATGGATATGTATTTTCAAAAATGTAGATTAAAACATGCACTTTGAGATTTCCTTCTTGGTAGGAAAACATGTGTGGTATGTTTGATATAAATGATCATGATAATAAAAATTGTGCTCTCCTACCTACCCTAAAAAACCAATTGAAATAGGCTACCGAAAAAATGGAAGATCTCAACTATATACAAATATAGGTAAATCCATTTTCTCATCATAAAACCTAGAATCATTTCATTAGAAGATCTCCTTATAACCCATGGATGATTCCATGGTATAAATATATACCCCCATATGAATGGGGACTACCAACATGGGGTCTACTAGAATGGATGCCACTATGATGGATGTCCCAAACTTATCAACAAAAATGAATGTCCCAATCTAATCAACAACCATGGATAAACCAATAATGGGTACCCCAACAATCCTTTAATTAACAAAGGATGTTTCTACCATAATAAATGTTTATGCATCCCCTTAACAATTCACCTCCATAAAATTAATAATTAACTCAGCCCCAACTACTGACATGACTATTAGTAAACCCCATAAATAGACAAGAAACTCTTATCTATGGGATTGGACAAGAAAGAACCTTAGAGGTTGGTGTTATTAATTATAAGAATATATAATTCAGATTATGTAAGACATTAAATAACCCTTCAATTACCATGATTGAAGTCAAAAAAAAAATAAACCCCTCTGCTAAGCTAATCAATGAGAAACCTAATGAGGAAAAAAAATACCTAGAGAAATTAATATAGTTTTTCCAACTATTCGTTTTCTAGAATGACTTCAAAAAGTTAGGAACAAAATTTAATCTCATTTAGTCCAAGAATTTATAAAATTGAATTATGAAATACCATTTATACAATCTATAAGAGAAATTACATAACTAATTTAATCCATCAAAGGATTATGTATAGAAACTCTATGGATGATAAGGCAATACCCTAAAACTATATAAGTAGATGGTAAACTTTCTGATTTAAGAAGAAAACAATCAAGAACACACACATTAAAAATCAATGTAACACAAAAAAATGGTCTAAATAGACCTCATGCAAGAGTCATGTTCAAATACCGCACAATATAAAAGAATGACATATTTAAATGCCTAATCATAGAAATTACATATTCAAATATATAAACAACATACAATGACATAAGGGCCAACAAGCAAGGAACATATTCAAATTTTCCACAAGCAACACAATAGAAAGCAATGTAATACATATAAGGAAGTGATAATGTTAATGAATGAAGTATATGAAACTAACATAATCCTACTATTATAGTCCTTGCATATATGTGTTAGCAAAAAATGTTATGTAACATAATATATAAATTACACTGTGAAAAATATGAGCATGGATATAGATATGTGTAAGTGTTAGTAGATAATCTCAAAAATGATATTATATAAATGATGATAAAGGATATGTAACCTATATCAGTTATGATCAAAGAATTATATTTCCCCTAAATACTCTATGTTGTGGGTAGAGGAAAGTTACAACATATATAAGTGCATATATTATGTGTTTTAGTATGCCTATATCACACTCAAAACATGCATGAAACATATGTGTATATATAAATAAATGATATGCTATCTATTTAAAATGAAACAAACATCACAAATTCTAAGGAGATAATAAAACATGGAAATGTTGGATATTTTTGTATTTTTTGATTTATTTGAATGTTTTTTAATTTTTGTAATAAATATTTTTTATATTTTTAAAATATTTGAAAAGAAAAGGATAGCCCAAGATCCCACCGAAGGGATGTTCATAAGTATATCCAAACTTAGGATATGGTACATCAAAATGGTGTTACTACCAAGGAGCATTTATAGGTGTCATATATAGATCTGTAAAATTAGTGGTACTCTATGTATGTATAATAGGACTTTGTGTTTGTGAAAAAACAATAGGAGTACGAGTTCATGCAACCCATTTATTATTGATTTATGGTTTCTTTGGAGTATCTTGAATTGGAACATGTTTATTTTATTTGGGCAACTGAGTATTCTATGTAGAAGTAGATGAGGATTCCATGGAATGCACTACATATATCTGGTGTAAAGGTCTCTCAAGTATGGGCTACCTAGAAAAGGGGATTGTATGTTTCTTACCCTTTCACTAAATATTAACCTTAACATGTTTGATAATTAGGTATCTTGGAATAAATTTATCTCATTCAATTATTTGTTCATATGTAATTTTAGAAAGTACGATTAATCTATTTTTATGAATGTATTTAATACACCCATGCACTATGAAAGGTATTATGTGTATAAGGTGTTGATGCCTAAATATGTAACTCAAGGTGCTTAGAGTGTTTAAGAAACACATCTCATTTTAGAATTCATAGAATTCAATGCATGAGTTTCAAGTTGTGATTATTATCTATTGATGGAATAGAGGCAAATCAAGTGGATGATTTCATAATATTTATAATATTTAGTGGTTAGGAGATACCGTGGCTTGTACTTATTTACAAATATGATGGAAATCTATATTTATTGAAGTGAATTATGCTCAAATATAAGTGTAAAACTAAACTAAAATTTATATTTGTAATGATGCTTAATCTAAAATGAATTAGTTAAAAAAGAAGTAAAAGGAAGGGTAGAGCAGAGATAAAATATATTTTTTATCTTTACTCGAGACATCATGACAAAGTTCAAATATCATCTAGGCATGTTCTCAACCAATGTATGACATGAAATAATGTAAGATCAAATACTATAAAATATCAAGCAAACATCTAAGGAATATGGAAAATAATTCAAATAAGAATCAAGCTTACTTTAAAGATTGACCCCTATGAGAAGATAACATCTACACATCTACAAATGTAGAGAAAATAAAACTAAGCAAACTAGAGAACCTTCAATTAACCTAGTATTTGCAAAAGTTAACAATTCTACATTCAAAGTTACATACCAAGAGTCTAAAAAACTATTAAAATATAGAATTATAAATAGACAAGTGAGAGAAAAACCATAGATAAATTCACACAAACAAAATGAGACAATCTTTTCAAAATTCCCTACTTGCATTAGTTACTCAAAAGTTTACACAAGTTTTTTAACTCAAAAACTCCCTTCCTTTTTACAATTGGAAATTCTCATTTTATAAGATGTAAGGAAACATGTTAGTTAGTCCCAACCAATTAAAAAATTATAAGTGCAGGGACAACTTCCTTTCTATAAAATGTTTTATAAATATACTAGACTTTTCCAATGGACTGATCTATAGGAAGTGTCTTTTACAAACAACACATGCCTTTAAAAATAGAATATTCCAATTTAAAAATGGAAAATATTTAGATACAATAAGGATAATCCTAAGTCTTTTAACCTTTGGGACCCCTATGCTATGGAAAGACTTCATGGTTCATTGATGCTCTTGGCATTCAATAATCCTCTTCTCTTTTGTTTAGGATCAAGTCCATCACCCTACTTTCATCTAGCTTGGATCTCCTTTGGTTCTTACTTCTCAGTATCTGATCACAAAATAAAATTCCATGTTCCCTCAAGAAACACTCTTTCGATCTACCATGGATTATTAGACTACTCATTGGTGGACTCTGAATTGAATTACCTTTACATAAATGATAACTCCACCTTTTCATCTCAATCATAACATTCATAAGGTTTGATTAGGGTTCTTGTGCTTTGTCAGGTTACTTATAAAGGTTTTAAAAGTATTCAAATGGTGGTAGATAATTTAAACATCATGAGCTTAGATCTGTACCTTTGCATTACCAAGTACACAAGGTCTCTAATTTGGCATATTTCACCCATGTGACTCTAATGTGGCATTTCCATGGCATCGTACTCATGGGTAGATGCACAAATTTGGGGGAAAAAAAACATGATAGTCCTCCAACTTTGCATGTTTATTTACAAAGGGTGTATGCCCTTTTTAAAAGGGTATACACCTTCTATTTTGAATTTTTGAGGCTCAAGCTATTGCTTGAGCTTCAAGAGCATACACCCTTTATAAAGGGTGTGTACCATTTTTAATACAAAGGGAGTACACCCTTTTTAAAGGTCTAAACCCTTTATAAACCAATTAGGGTGTATGCCCTTTTAATTTTATAGTTTTTCTTAGGTTGTAAAGAAGAAAACATAGCTAAAAGAGGAAGGGAAATTTTTTGTTGAAATTACAGATTGATGCACATGGTTTGGAGCATTATTCCACCAACAGGATTTGATATCGCATTGTTTCACATTAGGTATATTCTTTTTGCTTTTTTTATCATTTCTAAGTAACTTATTGAACTAGGGTTTTGAATTTAAATTTTCATTAAATTTTTTAAATTCGATAAAAAACATTATTTTAAAATTTAGATACAAAAATTAAATGGATCAATTTTTGAAAGAAAATGGTAGACAAAACCCACCAGAGTTTGATTTTGCATGAGAATAATTTGAATTGTACGAGCAATATAATGCCAAACGTCAATAATTACAAATAATTATCAATGGTTTACATCATTATTCAGATGGTAGTGCAAAAATTTTACTTTTCAATACATTAGTATCTATTTTTAATTAAGTGGGAGATGTGACTTCACAACTAGCTGCAATGTTGCATCAAAGACAGGCTCTGAAACAATTTTATTCTGATAAATTGTCATATGAAGATGTGAAAAAATATAACAAAATAATATTTGTGTGCTTTACTTAATAATCTTAGAACCAACCTACCTCCACCAACAAATTACAAACACATTAGTATTGATTGGTGTATTCATGTAGAGATTAAAAATGACTTTTGGGATAGGTGGTGGATGGTGTTTGATGAGCCTCCATGCAAAAATAATGAGGTTCCATTAATTTTTTGAGAAAAGTTTACTATGAGTTTGTATTGAAATAAATTCTAAATTATTTTGACAGGAAGGAATCCCAAGGTAGGGGATGTGAGACTTCATTTGATATACTTGGTGCTAGGGAGGACAAAAACCATCATCACCGACCTCTAAAAAATATAAAAATAATATCACATGCCACTATTCTTAAAATGTATAGTGGCCCAATCACTTACACCATACATTAAAAATATGGTATCTCTTACACATACTTCAACACTGTTCCTCTTGCAACATTGTTCCTCTTGCGACATTGTGCCTCTTGAAGTCTATAGCACAAATATGGTATCTCTTACAATATTGTGCCTCTTGAAGTCTATAGCATATTATTTGGGAGGTTGTACTTGTATGATTGAGATTCTACATATATCAAGTGAAACGAAAATTCTAGGATGTACACCCAAAACATTTCTTCTTCAGCCTCTTATAGTCAACTACACTAAATAAAGTCACATTGGTCTCTTCCAAAAAATGTCATCAACTAATCATGCATGTGCATAGTTTCATGTTGCTCATGGTTTGTCTTAAGACACCTGTGTAGTAAAGAAAATAAGAGTTTATAGTGTGATCAATGAAATAAATGTTCCAATAAAAAAACATGATGAGAATTTGAAGCCACATAATGGATTATTACTAGAGTTTGAATTTCTTGAAATGAACCATGCAGTAAAACACCACATATGTTTAGTCCATTTACAAAAAACCATTTCTATCATAAATAAATTTTGGAGAATGATGATCATAAATGTTAAGAGGTCTAGTGATGGACTTGTGTATGTATTCAGCTCCTACTTGTCCATACAAAAAATAAATAAAATTATATGTGTCTTTACATTCATTAGGGCCTGCGTATACATGGGTTGATATCGACATTGATATCCCTCTCTAGACTATCCATAAAATTATGATCTTGGCAAGGCAAGAATATAAACACAAATGAAGAGACTTAAGTAAGTTCGATATTCCTTGAATACTATATAAAACTTGAGGTTATATTCTTATGGTCCTTAAATACATATTTAATATTTATCTCAATATGTAAAACCAATCCATCCATTTGTTTTGTCTATTTAAATTCAAAAGACTCAAAGCTCTCTACAAGTTAATTAAGCCTAAATGCTTCAAAAAGATCAAAATAAAAAAAATTTGAAAAAAGGGGTATAGATCAGCCTAAAATACTTCATCACAATATTTTATAATGATTCAACTTTTGTAACACCTCAAAAGGTCTAATACAAAGAATTTTATCAAAAACCTCTCATAGACTTACTAGTCTTAATGTTGCTCTAACATGCTAAAACCCATTCTATATTGAATTAGCACTTCAAAAAACATTAGACATATGTATTTAGATATTTTATAAATTATCTATGCTCATATAAAAGGTTTTTCTTTCCACTTTTAATATTTTACCCAAAAATTCAAAAAATCATGTTTTGTCTATTACGCCTAATTACCTTCTAGTATGTCAAAACTCAAGATATAGTTTTATTACAATAAATGATACATTTATAAGGTTCTTAAAAATACATTAGAGGTTTTTTAACCTTCATTTGTATTTTATATACTCAATTTTGAAGTTTCTAAGCCAATCTCTTTCCTCACTATCAAAGAAACATAAAAAATATGGTATCTCTTACACATACTCAATTGTTTAGAGGAGCCCAATCGATGAACAATCTACGTGGACACATCCAGATGGAAATTTTTAGGCTAGAAAAACCTTTTTCTAGTCTTGATCAGGCCCTAAAATCATAAGTTATAGTTTTTTAGAGGCATTCCTTAAGATAATTTACTCATCCTTGAATTTACAAAATGACTAAACTTTGATCATGCATTACATGAAAACTAAGAGGGATAGAGATAAAATATTAGTTCCTACACATGGAAGGATGAGCCCTCTAAGAAATATCAAGAGGATTTTGTCTAAAACATGATGGATGAGATGTGGCAATGAGGTTTTTCTCACGGCCAAATCTCTTAAAATGGAGTAAAAGTTGATTAATGGATAGTTTCTGACTCATCAGCCCAATCTATGAAATGTTCACACAAACACATCTGGATGGGCATTTTTAGGATATAATTACATTTTTTTGGTCTTGTTTTGGCCTTGGGAGTGAAATTTTTAGTTGGTTGGAGGCATTCCTTAAGAGAATTCACTCATCCCTGAATGTGCAAAATGACCAAACTTTGATCATGCATTACACAAGAACTAGGAGGGATAGAGATGAACCATTAGATCCTATATGTGGAGAGACAAGTCCTATAAGAAATCCTAGGATTATTTTGTCTAACTCATGATGGAAGAGATGTGGTAATGAGGTTTCTCTCACAACCAAATCTCTTAGATCAAGGTAAAAGTTGGTTAGTGGGGGCCATAGATTTTGACTCGTTAACCCAATCAATGAACCATATACATGATCACATCTAGATGGGAATTTTTAGGCTAAAATGACCTTTGTCTAGTCTATATTGGGCCTCAAGAGTGAAATTTGTAGTTGGTTGAAGGAATTCATTAAGAGAATTCACTCGTCGCTAAATGTGTAAAATGACCAAACTTTCATCATGTATTTCATGATAATTGGGAGGGATAGAGATGATCCATCAGCTCCTACATGTGTAGTAATGAGTCCTCTAAGAAGTATTGGGAGGATTTTTTCCAAATCATGATGGATGAGATGCAATAATGAGGTTTCTATCATGGCCAAATTTCTTAGAATGGGGTAAAAGTTGGTTAGTGGGGGCCATAGTTTTTGTCTCATTAGCCCAATCAATGAACTGTATATGTAGACACATATAAATGGGCATTTTTAGGCTATAAAAACCTTTTTCTAGTCTTTTTCAGGCCCTGAGAGTGAAATTTATAGTTGGTTTGAGGCATTCTTTAAGAGAATTCACTCATCCTTGAATGTACAAAATGACTAAACTTCAATAACATCTTACACAAGAACCGAGAGGGATAGAGATGAATCATTAACTCCTACACATGGAGGGATGAGTCCTCTAAGAAATCTTAGGAGGATTTTGTCTAACTCATGATAGATGAGATGTGAAAATGAGGTTTATCTCATGGCCAAATCTCTCAGAATGGGGTAAAATTTGGTCATTGGGGGCCATAAATTCTAACTCGTCAGCCCAATCGACAAACCATCTATGTGGACACATCCAAATGGGTTTTTTAGGATAGAATGACATTTTTATCGTCTTGGTCAACCCCCAAAATCAAAAGTTATAGTTGGTTAGAGACATTATTTAAGAGAATTCACTCATCCCTAGATATGCAAAATGACCAAAATTTGATCATGTATTGCATGCGAATCGAGAGGGATAGTGACTAATTGTTAATTCTTACACATGGAAGGATGAGTCCTCTAAGAAAGGTCAAGATTATTTTCTCTAAATCCTGATAGATGAGAAGCATCAATGAGGATTATCTCATGGACAAATCTCTCAAAATGGGGTAAAATTTAGTTAGTGGGGTTGTGGTTTCTGACTCATTAGCCAAATCGGTGAACCATCTACATGAACATGTCTAGATGGGAATTTTTAGGCTAGAATGACCTTTTTAGGTCCTGGTAAAGCTTTGGGAGTGGAAGTTATATTTTATCATAGGCATTCCTAAATATAATTCACTTATTCCCTAATGTGCAAAATGACCAAACTTCCATTGTGAGTTGCATCAGAACTGAGAGAGCTAGAGACAAACTGTTTAGTATTACACATGCATAGATGAGTCCTCTAAGAAATCCTAGGATTATTTTTTCTAAATCATGACATATGAGATGTGATAATGTTTTTTTTTTGTGTCCAAATCTCTTAGAACATGACATAAATTAGTCAGTGAGGGCTATAAATTTTGACTCATTAGTCCAGTCAATGAACCATCTACATAGACACATTAGGATAGGAAATTTTAGGCTATAATCACCTTTGTTAGGTCTCAATTAACCCTTAAAAATGAAAGTTTAAATTGATTATATGCATTTCCTAAGAGTATTCACTCATCCCCAAATATGCAAAATGAGCAAACTTTTGTCATGACTTGCATGAGAACTAGGGGGATAGAGATGAACCATGAGGTTCTACACATGCATAGATGAGTCCTCTAAGAAATCCCAGGAGTATTTTGTCTAACTTATGATGGATGAGATGCAAAAATAATGTTTATCTTATGGCTAAATCTTTTAGAACATGCCAAAGTTTGGTTAGTGAGGGCTGTAGATTTTGACTCTTCAGCCTAATCAATGAACCAGCTATGCAAACATGTTATGATATGAATTTTTAGGCTAGAATAACCTTTTTCATGTCTTGGTAAACCATCTAAATTTAAATTTTTAGTTTATCAGAGGCATTCCTTGAGAGAATTCACTTGTCTCTAAATGTGCAAAATGAGTAATCTTTTATCATGAGTTACATGAGAACTAGGAGGGATAGAGATGAACCATCATGTCCTACACATGCATAAATGAGTCCTATAATAAATCCCAAGAGGATTTTGTCTAACTTGTGATGGATAATATGTGGTAATGAGGTTTTTATTATGGCCAAATCTCTCAAAACATGTCAAAATTTGGTTAGTGAGGACCATAGATTCTGACTCGTCAACCCAATCGATAAACCATCTACAAAAACACATTGAGATAGGCACTTTTAGGATATAATCACCTTTTTAGGTTTCATTCAACCCCATGGATTGAAATTTATAGTTGATCAAGGCATTCCTTAAGATAATTCACTCATCCCTAAATGTGCAAAATGAGTGAACTTCTATCATGAGTTGCATGAGAACCAGGAGGGATAGAGATGAACTATCATGCCTTACACATGTATGGATGAGTCCTATAAGAAATAATAAGAGGATTTTGTATAAATAGTGGTATTTGAGATGTAAAAATGAGGTTTATCTCATATAAAAATCTCTCACAACATACCAAAAGTTGGTCAGTGAGGGCCATAGATTTTGACTCATCATCCCAATCGATGAACATCTACATGAACACATTTAAATAGGAATTTTTAGGCTAGAATCACCTTTTTTAGGTCTTGTTCAACCCCTAGGAGAGAAATTTATAGTTTATTAGAGGCATTTCTTAAGAGAATTCACTCATCCCTAAATGTGCAAAATGGGCAAACTTCTATTCTGAGTTAAACGAGAATTGGGAGGGATATGATGAATTATTAGGTCTTACATAAGCATGGACAAGTCCTCTAAGAAATCACAAGATGATTTTTTATAACTCATGATAGATTATATGAAACAATGAGGTTTCTCTCATGGCCAAATCTCTTATAACATGCCAAAATTTGGTCATTGAGGGTGTAGATTCTGACTCATCAGCCTGATTGACAAACCATCTACATGAACATGTTGAGATAAGAATTTTGAGGCTATAATCACCTTTTTCAAGTCTTGATAAACCCTTAGGATTGAAATTTGTAGTTGATCAAAGGCATTCCTTAAGATAATTCACTCATCCTATAATGTGAAAAATGACCAAACTTCTATCAAGATTTGTATGAGAACTGGGAGGGCTAGAGATGAACCATTAGGTCATACACATATGTGGATGAGTTCTATAATAAATATTGGGAGATTTTTTATAACTCATGATGAATGAGATGAAAAAATGAGGTTTCTCTCATGACCAAATCTCTCAAAATATGCCAAAATTTGATTAGTGAAGGCCATAGATTCTAACTCATCAACCCAATCAATGAACCCTATACACAAACACATTAAGATAGGAAATTTTAGGCTAGTATCACCTTTTTTAGGTCTCAATCAACCCCTAGTAGTGAAAGTTGTAGTTGATTAGAAGCATTCCTTAGGATAATTCACTCATACTTGAATGTGTAAAATGAGATAATTTCCATCATGAGTAGCATGAGATCTGGAAGCGATAAAGATGAACTATCAGGTCTTACACATGAAAGGACAAGTCCTCTAAGAAAAATTGAGAGGATTTTGTCTAAATTTTGATGGATAATATATGGAAACAAGGTTTCTCTTGCCACCAAATCTCTTAGAACATGCAAAAAATTAGGTTGTGAGGGTTGTAAATTCTAATTCATCATCCCAAATGATTAACTGTCATCATGAACACATTAGGATATGCATTTTTAGGCTAGAATCACCTTTGCCAGGTCTTAGTTAGCCCATATGAGTGAAATTTATAGTTGATCAGAGGCATTCAAGAAAATTCACTCATCCCCAAATTTGAAAAATAAGCAAACTTCCATCATGAGTTACATGAGAATCTAGAGGGCTAGAGATGAACAATCAAATCTTACACATGCATAGATAAGTCCTATAAGAAATATCGAAAGGATTTTATATAAATCATGATGGATGAGATGGAAATGAGGTTTATCTCATGGACAAATCTCTTATAACATGCTAAAAGTTGGTCAGTGAGTGCCATAGATTTTGACTCATTAGCCCAATCAATGAACCATCTACATAAACACATCGAGATAGGCACTTTTAAGCTAGAATCACCTTTGTCAAGCCTCATTCAACCATTGGGAGTGAAATTTTCAATTGATTGGATTTATTCCTTAATAGAATTCAATCGTCCCAAAATACATAAAATGAGTGAATTTTCATCATGAGTTGCATGAGAACTAGGAGGGATAGAGACAAACCGTTAGGTCTTACACGTGAAAAATGAGTTTCTAGACCTTTAAAAATTTGAGAAATGGATTCATACAAATCTTGGTAAACCTATAATATAAACAAATTAGAGTTAAAAAATACCTTTATAGATGCACAATGATTTTGTGGACCTTCCTTATAATTCACACACTGATATTCATGCATTACACAAGGAATAGGTATCAAAGTATCCAAATGACTAAATTGAAATGTGTGGATATTTTTTAAGCTTTGAGATTCATTTAGAGACTAAAAATAATCTATACCCATATCCACATTGTAATAGATCCATTACCAAAAAATAAGGGTCTATTAATAGAAACCTTTAACATAGAGGTCAGTAGAATATGATATGAATTACTTCTTTCCTTTATTGATCACCATTCACAATCAATTTACATAGCATATACATTCAAGAAAACATAAAACATAAGATATAAACATAATAATATGAGTAGAGGTACTTTTATCAACAATTTCCTTTTATTCACTGTTCTCCTCTTTCTTCTACTTCAAGAATATCTATCTAAAACTATCAAAATAGACCTCATCTCTCCCTCACCAACCATAATTGATTATTGATTCATTCTCCACGTGGGAGTCTTAGACACAACCTTCATTATAACTTAACTTAATATGTAGACCCATGTAATATGAGGGTCAAGGAATTAGAAACCCTTCACCTTTTCATGAGATTTTTAATTACATGCTACTATATCTCACATCATCAAATCGATGCTATGATCCCTCAAAAAGGCTTACAAGAATTTAATTTTTTTAATAGTGCTTTTATGAAATTTATGAATCTTAGACACCTAGTAAAGACTCTTAAGGACCAAAAACTACTCTAGAACACAACCTACCTTATTTCAAACCAAAAATGACATCATGATGACATCACTAAAAGATGCCCCTAAATCAATGTTTTCTTGAAAGGATAAACATAGAGAATGTGAAAAAAGATTTTATTAAAGTAGATGAAATTAATATAAATTGTTTTGGATTCTCTTCATTTCAAGAAGACAATCTTATCTACTCATGACATCAACCACGTGAAGGTAGAATCTTGTATAGTGCCACTAGCCTACATTTAAATTTTTAGTAAAAACTTAAATAATAATAAACACATAGTCATAAAATAGTTGAAAAATAAAATAGATTAAATCAAATAACTTTATTATATTAATTTGAATTAAGTTAGATAAACTTACTAATTCAATATAATGTACCTTCAAGGGTATCTCTATTTACAAGTGTTTCAAGAATCACTTTGTGGTCAGATTCACACACTTTCTATAAAGTTTTATTGTGAGGCTTTCCATGATATTTGATCAATTGAATATTGTAGCAATAACAAGGTTTGAATAATGAAGCACCGTCTTGTGAGTTTCATTTCCTCAAATAACAATTGTTTTATTTTTTTAATGATAGTACCTATGAATCCAGGTTTCAATTACCACTACAGATCTAGTGGGACAAATTAGCTCTTCTCCATCCATAAAATTTGTGGTTATTTTTTTTTGCCTCTACACAATGACATAATTATTAGTCTATTGCCTCATCATTGTTCTTAGGTGAAATTACTAAAAAAAACATTCCCCATGTTTAATGTATAATTAAATTGTAAGTACATCTAGAAAAAATAAAAATATCACTAATATCTAAGGTTGTATATTTAATTAAAGAATAAATTATACCTAGTTGCACAAGATCTAAGATGTGGTCAGAGTCAACTACTGATGCCATTTCATAATCTATCACTTGTTGGAATGAATGGCTACTCTCTATAAGTAATATGGGTCTATAATACCATTTGTCAACCCCTTATTTTGACTCACATTCAATCCAATTAAATTCCATACATGAGGAACAAAAACATGCCATATCCCTAGTATAAATAGTCCATGAACTTGAATTTCAACTTTGCATGGAGTGGAAAACACTCAATCCAAGTATTGTAATGCAATCTTCATAATTTTCCTTATGTTGTTCCTCTATTAACCAAAATAATCTTTGTACATGATAATGTTTATCAATCTATGATAAATATTTTCATTACACCAACTCATAATACTTATTGCATCAATTAAATTAGCACCATCCTTGTGTTTTTCTTTCTCTCTTTTAAGGGCTCTTTTTACACATGCACCAGCACCATCATGTTTCCCTTTTCCATGCCTAGCCTTAAAGAATCTTCAAAAATGTTGAATGCCATTCTTCTTATGTATTCTACTTAACTAGTAAAACATTTGAGAATTCTTAAATTGCCATACAGAATTATCTGACCAAATGTAGTGTGCATCAAAAATGATTTTTCTTGCATTCATATTCATATAAAATATCTCAAAACAACCCTGGACAAACTCTAGAGAATGTGATCTTTCATCACTCATGTAAAAATCCTATTCCCTCAAAATATTTCTATTGTCATATGTTTTATTAGGTGCATGTCTAAATGTAATATGAATAAAAATTCCAACTTGAATTGAATTATAATATTGGGATTGAACCTCATTCTGTGGTTTTAGTGTGTAGTTTTTAGAAAAATCTACAACTGAAATAATGGTGCCAACTAAGAAGTTGTCCTTGCATGATTTGAATTGACTATATAACCATTTTGATTTGTGTGTGTGTCTTCCATATTGATAGATAATATTCTTTTTGAATTCAAACATGAAATCACATAAATAAACTTTTGTTGTAACCAATTCACATCTTGATGACTCTTTTCCATCTTTAAACACATTTTCAATAGATTTGTATTTCTTATACTCAACTAGTTGCTTTCTAAATTCATGTGAAATATCTTCATCTAAATAAATCATCAAATTTAACAAACCACCACAACTATTACATCCAACTAAACATTTTTTGGCAAAAAACATTGTCCCTTAGGTCTTTGACATAAAAAGACCTTGGATTAATTCTCTTGATGTTTTAGGTGTAGAAGACACCATACATTCTTGTAAAACCTTGTCAGTATGTAAAGTAAAATGTATATGATTAAAAACATCAAAATTCATAAAAAATTAATATGTACCTTAAAACAACATATCGTGCATGGTTAGTTAATTTTAACATAAAAAGGCTTGTAGATCTCAAATGACCTTTGGATAATTATTAATTAGCCATTAAATTTTTTATTAATTTTTTTATAAAATTCTATTTGTGTCATGTCTAAAAAATGTTTTGCATATGACTCATGATTTTTTGAGACTCTTATTCTTGTAAAAACATCTTTTACATTAGATGAGACCCTTATGTTGTCATGCCAAAAAATTCCAATCAATTATTTTTTTCTTTCAACCAATATGTTATCTGTTCATGGGAGTCTACCACTAAATGCACAACAATCTATGAGTGAAGGGTCATCAAGCCTTTTTCTTCTTTTTATGGAATTTAATAGAGATTTTTTATTTAAATCCAAAGATTTAATTGTTTCACTAAGAATTTGAGCTTTAGATGTTGACTTACTCACTATAGATTCCATTATTACTCATCTTGCCACATTACTATCTTTATTCTGACTTTTATTGCCTATTGCCTTGAATGCATTAAATAAACTATTTATTATTGCACTATTTTTCCCTTCCATGTTTAATGTTCTTAACCCAAAATTATTCATCATAGGGTGTATTTTTTTGCATTTTCATTAATTAAAATAATAATTGACATCATTTTATATGGATTTTATTCTTAAATGCATAGTTCTATACACGTTGAGCATGACATTGAACTATTCTTTTTGACATTTTACCTTCCATAGGTTCTATTATTTTTTAATCTATTTAAACCAAATAATTTTTGTGTTTGTCTTATTATCCTTGAATGCGTGGGTGTAGGAGCTATAATTTTTATTAAATTATGTGGTGTTAACACTTCAACCATAGTAGGGACATTAGAGGGTTGACTATCTAAATTAGGGGTTATAGGTGAATTAAATTCATCTTCATTAGGAGACACATGATTGGGGGTCATTATTTGATGTTGATTATCATCATACTCAAAAAATTTATTATGAATGGATGTTTCATTATATTGTGTTCATCCATATGTTTCATCATTCATTATAAATTCATTATTCACATGCTCTACATTTTGAATTTTTTCTTGTAACAAAGATTGACTCAGTTTTATTATCTCATTTAAAGACATATGTAAACTAAATTCTATAGAATTGGGTATGTTATTCTCACTAGAAGTATTACTTGGTGTAGAAGAAGACCCTTAGACAAGCCTAAAAGCTCTTATGGATGCCCTCATATCTGCTTGTCTTTTTCTTTCTTTTTCTCTTTTCTATTCAATTTCCTTATTTCTTAACTCTTTTATTGGTATTTTGTGATGACTTCTTGAACCCATTATTTATATTTTCTAAAATAAGACAATTGTAGATTTAAACTTGAAGAATTCTTAGTGATTCAAATAAAATAGATGAAGAATTCATGAAATTCACATAATTGCAGCAAAAAAACTAGCTTGTATTTATAAAAAATAAAGAAAAACACTCATTTTCATGGTAAATGCAATAATAATTCATGAATCACAAAGGGTGACCATGCTTTATAAATCACGCACACCCTTTGGGATCTACAGATCAATAGGCAAATGCATTTATTTGCCCATTGGTGGTTGTGAAAAGGGCGTACACCCTTCGTAAAGGTTGTACACCCTTCTCATATTTACAAAGTTTTTTCCCACTTTCCCTCCAATTTTACCTTAATTTTAGGCCTGGGGGGTCTCAAACCTGGCCAAATCCTATCATGGACCAGTCAAGGAAATTTATAAGTAATTTAGGATTTTTTTCCTTTTTATTGACACTTCTAATCACGTAGCTTTTATTATTATTTTTTTTTTAAATATATGGGTTATAGAGTAGAAAGTTTAGTTTAAAAATATAATTTTTTTTTAAATGTTAGAATATTTTTTATAATTATTATTTAATTTCTATGTAATATAGCTCCTTATAGTTTATATACATATCACTACAAATTTACTTATAAATTTTTGAATATTAATTGTACGCTTATAAAATTATATTCAAAAATCTACACATTGTCAATTATGCTTTAAAAAAAATGATTTTCATGAAGTTAAGGTCAAAAATTTGTGTTTGTACACTTGCAGTTTCAATTTTCTAGTTGTCTTAACTTGTAAAATTATTTAAAAATTATACATAAAATAAAAAATTAATAAAAAATATTTTTAACAATCTTACACGTTTAAAATATTTATATATGAAATTTCATACAAAAATTCAATCATTTACTCAAAAAAAGTATGTTCGTACACATGTAGTCTCCTATTTTTTTTACAAAAATGAATAACCTATTATAAAAAATGCAACTATTTTTCACACTTTTATCATATATGCATATTAAAAAATTATATATTTAGAAATTAAATTCAAAATTATATAATTTATGTGTTTATGCCGTTATCAAATTCTTTTTCTAAGTGTCTCTAACATTCTCTCTAAGTTTAACTATTGTTATTTTCAGAAAAAATAGTGTCACTTTATAAACCCCTTTTGTCCCCCATTATCCTGCACCTATCCTCATCACTATAAAAAATATTACCATTACCTTTGAAAAACTATCTTTGATCTCATACTGTCTGATCTATTTGTATGAATCAACATGGTCCATAGATCCTTAGATAAGTTGGATCCTAATAGCTATCCTAAAATTGACATCCTCACAACCATCATTTGATAGGTTCATGGACATATTTGATAGGTGCATGACTGTCAATTTTAAATTCATCTTCATAACTCTATACTATCTTAAAATTTAAATCCTTTTGATCATTATTTGGCATTCATGTGATTTTCTTTAATAGGTACATGACCGTCAATTTTAAACACGTCCTCAGGACTATTTACTATCTTAAATTTGATGTCCTCATGATCATCAATTGATGTTCACATGAACATCATTTATGGGTATGAAAATATAAATTTTAAACACATCCTTAGAACTATTTGCTAAGCTTGCCACTTTTCATTTTTTGGTTCACTATGTACTCTATCAATTCTATCAGGAAATGCCTTTTCACCATGTGGTAGTCTCATGGGCCTTCGAATCTTCATTGAAATGTATTAATTAGTCTCACTCTATTAGATCATGTTCATCTAGGTGAATGTGATCTATTGATCTCTAAAAGATGTTCAGGATTTAGTTTGGGACCATGTCTTTTTATCATTTATCTCACTTTGTTGGATCAAATTATCTAATTAAACATGGGTAATTGATCCTACATAGATGTAAAAGGTTTAATTCAAGCTTATCATAAATTTTATGGAATATGGGTTTCATTTCACATTAATAAACATGAATTAAAACCTTAGGCTAGGGACATTTAAACTAAGTATGAAAACATAACAAAGGGGACCCCAATGAATAATAAAAGGACCTAGCATAAGGTTTTAACCTAAGGTTTCATTATATACATAAATATGATTAAAATTTAGGGTAAGGACTCAAGCCTAAGTTAGAATATAGTAAAAGGGACCATGCATTCATGGGATATAAAGGGACCAAGCATAAGATTTAGACTAAGGTTTGGTCATGTTGATAAAATTGACTAAACCTTAGGGTCGAATTAGGCTAAGTCTATGGCACTTATAATTTTTCCCATGAAAAATTTAATTTAATTAAAAGGGACCTAGGTCAAAACATTAGATTAGGATTTTAATCATGGTTCAAAATAGATCCAATTAATTTTAGACTAAAGGTTAAAAGGTCTATTTTAACATTTGAAGAACCAAACCCTAATCATGTTCATTCTTAAATGAGAATCCATTGATCTTACAACATAAGCAACTAATTTTAGCAACATTGTAAGGGATAAAACCATGATCATCCAAAAATATGTCCATTAATCCAAGTGAGATTGACATGTAAATCTTAAATCAAAGTCTTAGATTAAATTTTCCATGTAAATAAATCCTTTTAATATAAAGTATTGAGATAGGTTTAAAACATATTAAAGTGACCTCATGAATAATAAGAGACATGGAATATTGTTTAAGCCTAGTTCCATGTTTCAATAAAAGGGACCCTATGCTTAGTTTCCCAGTTTGATCTCACATCATTAGATCCTATTTGAAAAAACACACTTCATTATATTATGACATATGTGGTTGAGTTAGATTGGATCATATCTATATTAAGCCCTGAGGTCGTGCCACTTAGCAATTCTATGTAGATTTTGGGATTTGACTTTTTGAATCTGTTGTAGGGTATTTAGGTTCTTTGTGTAGGGAAACTATTTCAAACTTTTTGTCTAGGGAAATTATTTTGAAGACCAATTTCATCAATAAAATTATCTAAAGTAACTATCATTAGGGTCTATTTATTTAGGCAAAATTCCCAAGAAAATAATTTTGAAGGAATTATTTCAAGGAAAAAAGAGGCTTGGAGGGTATGTTTCATAAGAAAAAGTGCCCATTCCAAAAGTCTTAAGGGTAACTTTCAAAAAATACAAAGAGTATTCTTTTGGGGAAATGGTCCTAGCCAAAATTTTCGAAGGCATATTCTTTTGGGGAAATTATCCCAAACAAAATGTCTAACACATTTCCCCTAAAGACCAAATCTTTGCACAAAAGTTCCGAAGGGCAAATTTTCACAAAAAAAAGTTCTAAAGGGTTAAAAATGCAAATTAATTAAAGAATCATTCAAATTGCATAAGTACTTAAAGCTTCTCAATAAAATATCTAAAACATAAGTTTTGAGTACCAACAACTTTGAGACAAAATTTCTAAAGGAAAAGCCTTAAAATATAAGTCTAAAATCATAAAACCTGATAGTTAGGAACATAACAAAAGGAATTTACACGTATCTTAGACCAAATGAATAATAAATAGGATGAAGGGAGGATTGGGACATAAAAAGGGGCCAAGAATGGATTTTTAGACTAAGGTTTGGTCATGTTAATAAACATGACTAAGCCTTAGCATAAAAATTAAATTAAGTCCATATCATATTTAAGGTGTTCTCGCATAAAATTTAAATCAATTTTCCCATCACTTTTTAAAGAATAACTTAGACTAACTTTAGGTCAAGGAGTTAGAAATTTATATTTGACTTTGTTTTGATTTTCAATAGACTAAAGGTTAGTAAAATATCAAATTAGCATTAAGTCTTGAAGCCCAAGCTTTTGTCTATTCCAAATGGACTCCATTGATCTTGTAACCTAAAACAAGAAAATCCACCATTAGCAAACTTATACAAGATTATACAAGAAACTTGAAAAAATATGCCAACTAAACCAGGTGTGGATGATATTCAAATACAAATAATGTGCAAAACATGATAGTGACACTCTGATCAAGTGAATTTTCAATTTTAAGGCAAAAATTTTCACAGTTTGACTAAGGGTCCCCATCTTTTAGAAATGGGGGTATATTGACTTCAACATATGGTTGTAATAATAACATATCGAAGACTCTTGCATATATGTTATAACTAAATAATATTGAAACTACATGCATTGGACCAATTTGTAAAGGTGAATCAATCTCAAAAATAATGTAAAATGATGTCCTATCAAATGCTATAATTATTTTGGCTGAAGAGTATAAATCATCATTTGTATATCCAAAATATGTAAGTAATGTCATGGTACATACATTATATCTAGCACAACTATTTTTCATAACACTATGTATAGTATGATAGTAAAGGTATGATTGAATAAATAATTAATAGTCATAATCTACTATTTCACTATCATCAAATGTAATAGAATGTCTCTGAACCATAGGAGATATTGTATATGTATAAATGCCAATAATCCCATCTAATGGATGACCATAATGTGATGGATGAGGATACACATTATATTCCATTCACACTTCTGTATCGCTCTTAAAATGATCTTGCAAAGGATTGTTAAATATTTTATATTTTAGTGATCATCAGGTTTTGAACCCAAATCCTTTGGAGGATCATCAAAGGTAACATTTTGGTCATCACTAAGGTATTTTATATAATGATTCAAGGTATAAAATATATTTTTAGAATGCTAAAGACCTTGGTTATAGTCATAATATTAATTAATAGTTTATACTTTGGGTAGAGGTCAACTCATATGAACCTCTATGGGAGGAGGGAGAGATATGAGATGAGACTCCAAAAGCTTCTAAAGTAAAGAAGCTTGAGACTTAGGTAATTATATATTTTTTGTATTATATATGATGAGTCCATTAGGTTATTTTGACACTGTGTTAAATATTTTGATTGTTTATTTTTAAGGTTCTATGGGTTTCACTATGTAGTTTCGTTCGATATGCAATTTGGTATTAGATGTAGTTGATGTGTTTTATATATAATTAAGTTTCTTCCCAAGAAATAAGATTCATTTCATGATATTGAACAATATAAATAAGTCATAAAAATATTTTTTTTTTAAAAGAATAAAGGACTCATGTAATGGGGCAATACAAATTTTCTTTAAAATGTCTTGAATTTCTTTATTTACAATTGAATTTTTCATTTTGGCCAACATTGTTTTTATATCTCAAAACATATTCATTGATAGGTTCATTTGTTCCTTGTTTGATCTTTATAATTCAAGCATATGAAATATTTTTCATGATGTGCATAGATAAATTTGCTATAAATTGATCCATTAGAGGTTTGAATTCTCTCACTGATTATATTGGTAAATCTTAGAACCATCATAAAACATAGTCCTTTAAGATCGTTGGAAATAATTTTCCCAAAAGTTTATCATTGGAGGCATAATAAATACATGGTACATATAAATATTATAGATGTTATCCAGGATCACCCTTA
The DNA here is from genome assembly GCA_037957365.1 of Torreya grandis. Classification (NCBI taxonomy): domain Eukaryota; kingdom Viridiplantae; phylum Streptophyta; class Pinopsida; order Cupressales; family Taxaceae; genus Torreya; species Torreya grandis. The sequence continues at coordinate 1,251,204 of JARHVA010003954.1, read as the reverse complement.
TCATCATAAAATGTGAATTTGAATGCAAGAAAAAAATTTGGCAAAGGGTACAAAGATATTTAAGTTGTAGGAGGATTATGTAACACATCTTATGAATTAATAACTTAAGTTGATTTCATATAATTTTTATTAATGTTGGTAATCTTATATTGTAAATTTTTTATAGTTTGTACAAAATATTAACATTTTTATTACTAAGGTATGAAGTTTGAGAAGTCACCAAAGTCAATGAAAACATGGGTTGAGTTGACATAGGCATTGAAACTAGTATTTGGGTACAAGTATTAATGGTTCCCATGGAGAATGTAGCAATAGTACAATTTAGTTTAAGGAACAATGATATAAACACATAACTCATGCCCTCACTAAATATAAGAATCAATGATGTCCTCAAGGGGATATTTATTGGTCTAAAATTTGTATTGCCACCTAAAGATTCACCATCACTAGGTGAAGAATCCTTAGCCTTAACATGATTACTAATACCATCTCTTGTAACATATAAAAATTCATCCATTAAGGACTTATTGTTATTGAGATGATAGACTAGTGCTTCCTTATATTCCATTTGAAAATGACTATTTTTATTAACATTTTCCATTTCTTATAATTGAAAAATTCATAATTTAAAACAATGATTTTGCATCAATAAAAAATAAAAAAGTAGAAAACCCTAGGTCATTGTAGGGTTTTGAGACCAAAGTATGGGTTTTATAGGGTTTTGACACCATAGGTAGTGTCCCTATATGGATAGTATCATCAAGAAGGATAGAAAAGATGTAAAAGTATGAAGCTAATAGTGAATGATGTTTATCATGTATTAAGATTTATGTGCATTGCAGGGGAATTAGGTTATCAAAATTATATGGATCAAACTAAGAGATAAGCATTTAGGAATAGTGAAATGGTGAATTTTATCTTTTTGATAATAGGGAGGTCTAAAACTGAATGGTAGAACCTTGATTGATATTCATCAAATGTACAAGACTAAGATGCTATAAATATTTAGTTTTAGTATCTATAGTTATGAGAACCAATTCTAATGTCAATTCAAGTTAAATAAATTATTAATGTTAAAAACTCAATTCTCATCATCCTTCAATTTAAAATTTAACCCTTAACTCTTGTTATATCAATCATCACTTTTGGTTTAAAGTGTTTGCTCTAATTTCATCCCTCTCTCCAAAAGGGGGGCATACATAGGTGTTATATTTAATAACTCTAGTACAAAAATGATATTTGACTCACTAAATTTTTACTTTATACCATTTTTTTACTTGGATCATACTTGATACACTATTACTTATGATTTTTTATGCTTCACTATACAAATTTTGGATCAGAATATCATAACTTACATAGACTATACATAGTATGACACAATGATCCAATATTTTTTAACACACTTAGATTGGTTCAGTTACTCACATTTTATCAGCTACTTGGATTGGTTTAGTTACTCTAATTTTCTCAATTAATTAGGTTGGTTTAGTTACTCATATTTTATCAATTACTCAAATTGTTTTAATTACTTAGATTTTCTCAGCTACTCATATTTGCTCAATTTATCTTAGATTTGGATTAGATTTATAGATTTACATAGAACAATGGTTTTTATTTCCTATAGGTTATTATAGTGTAGTACAATATCTTGTCATTCTCCACCCAAGTTTTACATGGTTTTGATAGATAGTCATCAGAGATAGGGCATATACATGGCATATGTTCATATAGTTATGATAACTAGGGCATGCACATAGTGCAAGTACACATTAAGACAATATTATTAAATATTTATTCACATTTATTACATATATTATGACTTGGTTTGCTCATTTATCATATTGGGGGCATATCATGAGGCATATGTTTATCATATCCCAATTTTTGAAGTAAATCCTATAAAAGGAATATAAAATCATGAAATTTTATATGATGTTTACACCACATTGAGTTTAGAATTATAAATACACTAGATTTTTTCACTAGATTTACACTAGAATGAATATTATAACCATATTCAATGGTTGATTCATAAATTTTGCACCTAATTCCTAGTATATTTGAGTTATGTGGGGCTAAAGTTAAAAAAAGTGTGACTTTTAAGCACATCTCTACCCATATATCAAAGTGATGATGAGCATAACTTGATTCCTCATAGCTCAATTATTCTCAAATTTAGTACATGGCCTTCAAATCATGGGTTCATATTGACATTTATCACTCAAAGTCATGTTTAATTCTCTAGCCAAGAAGAGAATGATATTAGAGATCATCTTCTCTCCACATGGGTTATATGACATAAAACCCATGGAGCCTCTATTTTAAATCAAACACATGATACATAGGTAAAGATATGTTCACATTACTTTTACTTATATACATTCATTTTATTACATTAATAAAATAAGGGGGTTGCACAAATGTATACACCCAATTTTTTTCAAGAAAACACAATTATTATGTATTTTCTAGATTTTGTATTTAGAAACTCATAATGACAAATTTAATTTCCATTCATATGTGTTGTCTTTGTATTATTTATTATTTATCATTATTTCATACTAATTTTATTATATTTTATACATTCTCAGTTTTCCATGTCAGTCGTTGTCAAAGTGTTAAGGATCCTTGATCTTGCTTAGTCTTAGTCTTAAGTTTTCTTATATTTGTAAAATAAAACCCTAGTTGGATAGTATCACACCCCACTATTTTATACTCCCATGCTATCTTCTAACACACATTTTAGAACTCTTTTCTATGCACCTTTATTTTGGTTTTGATTTTATTATCGTTTACTCTTGTTTGATTTTCTCAGCACATGAATTGGGTTTTATAATAAAAATTTACAAGTTTTATATTTAAATGGTTCCCTAATAAATATTACATATATAACTTAATATTTTTACACTAGTATAATATAAAAAAATACACTACAACAAGCTCAATATCTACATTTGTCTAAATTTTATACATACTACATCTAGACTACATGTTTTGACCAAGAGAAGGGCCTAGAATAAGAGAAATTAGATACAAATAATGCTTGATCTAGTTATGCATGTTCTTTAAAGGGATAACTATATCAACTTGAGATCCCTATAATTGGTGTTATTTATTTAGTGATCAATACAATGAGGTTTTAAGGATAGCTCAACCATTCCCACTTACCCACTTTTTTGTTCCATTTTGCATTTTATATGTGATTATTTAATGTAGAGGACTCTATTATGGTTTTTGAAGAGGATAATAAAAACACATGTTAAATATTGAAATCATAGGTTAGTTTTAATTTGAATTTCACCTTCCAAATACCTCACCCTAGGTGGATAATAGATCCCCCCAATACTATCTAAATACCTCTCAATTGTCCTAGGTCAAAAGGATAATGAAATAATTAGATCTGAGAGTGCCATAGCCATACATAGGGTCAAAATAGCTAGATATAGCTATGTGATCTATGAATAGATAATATTCTCATGGAATTTAATATTTTAATTTAAACCCATAGTTACTCAATATCATTTTATTAAAGGTGTGTTAAAACTCTTACTTAATTCTTCATTTCACTCTACTCAATTATTTTGTTTGGTTAGGTTAAAACACCATCAATCACAGAACCAATAAAATAGTGAGGTGGACAAAAAGAAAGAATAAGACAACTAGATTAATAAAACATATATTACTTTTATAAATAAAAATTAAATTAATTATTAAAAAAATATATTATAATTTAAATTAAAATCACTCTAACTAGTTGAGATTATATGTAGTCTCTAAGACTCTAGTGTGATACCCCACATGGTATCTTTGATAAATACATTATTGAAGAACTAACTGCATTAGGAAAAAATGAATTTATAGTCACTTAAATCCAATACAAATAAATTAATAACTACATAAAGAACAACTATGGAGTTAGGTATCCTTTTAGCTTGTGTAATCTTCATAGAGATAGGACCATCAAATAAGTAGAACCATAACTAGCATATGACATGATGAATGGATCTTATACCATAAAAAATGGCTCATAATGCTTTCAAAAACATCACCTCCTCTCCATCAAAATCCTAAATTAAATTACAATATATAAAAAAATCAAAATAAAATATGGAATGGTTTAATGAAAATAAAGAGAACTAAAAATGACATCCATCGTATACACCTTTGATGATTTTTGTAAATTGCTAGTGGATGTGTCAATGTTAGTATCACTCATGTGCCAAATTACATTTGAATGTACATGATTTTTTAGTTTGTATTACCTAGTGTCAACAAATGGAAATGACTCTATAACCTCATACATATCCTTTTGAATGGTGACAATACAATAATTTTTTGAGGTTGGAACACCATGATAAGTTTTTCCCTACATAGTAGAGAATATGGTTCCTTTCACAACCATATAACCTTAAATTTACAATATAACATTTTAATTAGAGTATAAATCAATATATTTTTTGTAGCACAAATTATATTTAGTGTTAGGGGTGTCAATGGTGATATCATCTCATCATGTTAAACTTTAATATACAACACTATAAAAACCTCTTATTTTCCTTCTTCCTCCATGACATTCCTATACAAAATACTAGTAACAATTATTAAAATTATTTAAGTATTAAAAATAAATATAATATTAATATATTTAGACATATTAATTAATTTTACATACCCAAATAATCTCATCATCACCATTTTTTCTACTTTTCCCCCTCATAAACCCTTTTCTATTTTTTTGAAAGGTATTCCCTCAAGGTAATGTCTTTGTTCTAGATGGAACAAGTTCGAAGGTAATGCTTGTCATTTTCCAATGATGATTGATATATAAATGGATAATTTTTTATTCATATATGTAAAATGACCTAAAAGTTTTATGCATGTGAATTATTCAACATATTTCATCTCACCTAGTGTTCACAATTGCCTAAACCATGCCCTTACTCCACCCTTATTCTTTATTTATCTATTTATTGAAATTAGTCTATCTACCTTATTGAAATATTCCTTATCCATTAAATTTTTTGAACCTAACCATATTCACTCATTTGGTCATTTATATCCTTTAAGGATATCTCACTTAGATTAGATACTTGGAAGACATTCTCTTTTGAAACCTATGATCTTTCTAACCTATGTCTCTTGATAAGGGTCTAATTTTTACCATATGGTATATTGACCTATTTTTTATTTATTTTAGTGTGTATTCCATTCCATTTATTTTCAATTTTCCATTGCTTATATAAGTTGCAGGCCTCCTTGGAATAGGCTACCTACCATGAATCTTATGCCAATGAGTGTTGAGTTTGTTTGGTGACCAAAATGTATGCCCAGCCTTACCAATAAAGGTGTTACATGGGTGTAGTAGATAATAGTGAAAATAACACTTAGAAATACCCATGTAAAAAATATTTTATTCACCCAAAAACTATTATTAAATAAATAAACATGAATTTAAAATCCTTAAAAATGATTAAATCAATAAGAATAAACAATCATCCTCAAAAATAAGAAAGTGTGATTATACATTTTAGTTACTCCTCCTCAAGATCAAATTGTGAGTTGTATGGAAGCTAATAACTATCATATTCATCATCCACATACTCATCAACATCATCATGAGGGTTGATAACATCCTCCTTAGCCTTGTCTCACTCCACTTTCTCCTACACAATGATCAATATATACATGTCAATCCAAAAATATATAAAGAAAAAAGTGTATATGAGAATGATGATTGAAAAAATAATAAGTATAAAAAAACATCAATTTTATGGGGACAAACTCATCATAAGGGATGTTACCACCTTCATCGTCATTTTTTCACTCAACCTTTTCTTGTAAAAACATGGAAAAGTACATAAAAAATCACAATGTGGATGCAAAGTGGTCAAATGTTTATTATATAAAAATATAAATAAATAAAATTTAACATGGATAATAGATGGAGCATCATTAAAAATTCACATGTTGACCCATTTCTTACAACCCTTTTTTAAAAATAACCAAATTACCTATAATATTTCATTTTAGGACATTAGTAAAAGAATTATTGTAACATAAAAGGTTATTTCTCCTAAAAATTTAATGTAAGTAAAACAATCCATGTAATCAACTATTAGTATTGTATAGATGTGACAAAAAAATGGATTCCAAGTGGTCAAATTTATATTATTTTTTGAAAACATTAAACTTAATAATATTTATTATGAGAAAGAGAAAGACAACCTTAATAAAATTACCTATCCCAACCTAGTGTGAATCCCCACCCACACTAGTGAATGCATCATATGAAAACCTCTCAATAAATTTGGTAAGTTGAGACAAACATATATACTTATTACATGCATACTGTGGTGATTGGTGTTTGATTTATGTCTCCTAAAAACATCATATAAAAATCCATTAATATCAAATAATTTGAATCTAACTAAAAATTTCCATTCATGGGTAATGGATAAAATTAAATATGATGAGATATGACTCAACAAATATTTATTATAGGACATCATTTCATTCTAGTTCATCCATCATAAATATAGAAAAATAAGAAAGTAATCATTAGAAACATAAAACATAGACTATTAAAATTGGTATGAGATAGTTGTGAGATTTTTTCATACCTATAGTAGATGTATTACAAGTATGTTTAAATTATTATCAATGTGATAAACCTATAATATAACTCACCAATATTTTTATATGACATACAACATACAATATAATTTTTATGAAACCCCTTGTAATGTAAAAATTCCAATGCACAACAAGGTTATTTCTTTCTCATGGAAAACATGAATGCATTGTCTATAAACCCCCAAACTTATGCATAAATCACCTTCCAAATATTAATTATATATTTTGAATATCCCATTCATGAAAAAATTGGAACATAGTATAGGATATGGCATCTATGAATCAAAAATGAATAGTGAAATGCATCACAAATAAAATTATAAAAAATTAGTCTACACAACAAGCTTATTTCTTACACATAAAAAAATATATCCAAAATTATGAGCATAAAAACATATAATGAATGGTTTTTATATATTTGTTACCCATTGAAAACTATATATAAATTTATGAGTATAAACATAACATGATTGATGTGTGTCAACCATACTATAATGTTTTATAAACAAAACATGATTGAAGTGCATTAACCATAATAGAATGGTTCACATAGAAATTAGGTGCAAATTTTATCATGGATTTAAAATAAATTAATTTTAACATATACGAAGCAAATTTAAAATTCTTCATATAATGAGTTATATGGAATCTATGAAAAAATGTGTTTGCCTTTGTGAATACATAGTTATCTTTAAGCAGGTCCTCGTCCTCAAAAATTTGGAACAAAATGATGAGCCCAGTAAATCAATAATTATATATAAGTAATTAACTCATTTCCCACCTCAAATTATTCCTTTTAAGTATACTTATATGTTCATAATATAACTCATTATTAATTTAAATTAGAATATTAGTATTTTACATTAGTTATTTTGTGTAAGTTTTAGATTAAGGTAAAAGAAGGTTTTGAAGGGACCCTGAAACCCTTTAACAAAGAAAGAAAGATGAAGCGATAATGCCCAACAAGAAGAACATTCCTAAAACTTACTATAAAACAGTATCAAAATCAGGTTTTATAGGGACCTGAAACCACAGACCGATACCATAAAAGAAGATCACAAGTTTTACAGAGACCTGAAAACTCAAAATAAGTTTTTAAAACTAAGATCCAACTTTCAGAACCAGTTATAACATCTAGTAGAAAGGACCAAAACAGAATCAATAGCCAAAAATAATACCTTAGTCTTCTAATTCTAGGATCATCTTCACAGCCTCTTTTCCAACCATTGTTATATCCTGTATGGATATTGTAGCTGATGTAGTAGCTTCTTGCTGGGCTTTCTTCCTCAAGCTCTGCCTGGTCCTCTTACTAGGCCCCTCCAAAGATTTTATTTCTTCATTATCTCATTTTCCAAGGTTAGCTGCGGTCACACATATGCTAGAAGTAACCTCCTCCATTTTCATTCTACTTTCCTTGATGAGCCTTCTTAGATTATTCTCATAATCCTTAAGTTTAGTTGGAATATCACTCATTTGCTTCTCCAAATTATTGATTTTGATCCTATCAGCTTCCTAATTATGTTGCATTATTTCTACTTTCTTCTTCAGATCCGTCATTTCCTTATACATCCACAAATCAACTTGGAAAATTGCATCAGTTTTAAATTTGGCCAAATTCATGAAGGAGAGCTTAGTGTCCCTCTGTCGAGCATCACAACTGTCATCTACATTCTCCTGTGGAAAGGACTCATCCTTTTCAATTTGGTCCTCCCTTTCCATCATTTTCTCCTCTTTTGTCTCTGCAAGGTCTTTATGATGTTCATGATCATCTTTTTCTTGTTCTCTAATCTCCATAGCATGATTGGAAACCAGAACCAAATGTTCCTTTTCTCTTGTCAAAGTTGGATCATCAAATGTTATTTTGTGTAAGTTATTGTTTACTATTTAAACTATTTTATTCTAAAATTTGCATGGGAAATCCATTGGTTTTATATGTAAAAGTAATATTAATTTTATATAGTTTAATAATGTTATTTTTACATCATAATAATCCTAATGCCAAGCACAAACTAGTTTCAAAGATGCCTTATCTAGCTTTAGAGATCGCTAGTCTAGCTCTAGAGATCAGAGATCACTAGTAGGGCTTAAAAGATGCTTTTAAATGGTTCATAAGACTTCTAAAATATTGGAAAAAAGAAACTTTAAGATTAAAAAACACACATATTATTGATAATAATAAATATAATATATTTTTGAAATAATTCTATAAGATATAAATAAACTCTCCAAAAGTAATATTTCTATTTTTATCCATTGTATTTATAGAATTTTTCTCATGAGTGACTATAAGTACCATGTTTTCATATGCTATCAAATGAATATAAAATGTATATAAAATAAAAAATAATTTGTAACTAATAGCAAAGTCTTAATCACATGTGAAACACAATCTAATGCTTTCTCCCTTGTGTCATTGGAAAATGGAAAGCTAGTTGTTATCCTTTTTATTTGTAATAAACAAGGTCTTAGTTTTTTTATATATAAGATGTTTCTTTTGTTTTCATAAATTTTTATAAAACTTTTTGATATATAAACAAATTATTTTTAAGTATAAATATATAATAAAAAGAATAAATAATTGAGATATATGTAAGAATAGTAAGATTAGGTGTGACTTTTCATTTCTAGCATAATAAGCATTTATAGAAGTAATGAGAAATTGGTTTTATCAAGCTTATATAAATATAGTTGTGTTCCATTCCTATTCTAATGGATATAAATATCCCACTAAACCAAGGAATCAGGATCTATGTTTGGTATTTATATGTTCATTTCATATTATTGCATGTTTTAAATATTTTCATTCATTATTTTATGCAAAGTGTTATGTTTTGGGTCTCACTTGTAGGACTATGTGTTAATGTGTGTTTAAATTTAATTTACTTTCTAAAGTATTTATATTTCAAATCAATTATATTATTTGTGTGTTTTCTTCATGTAATTTATATTTTTGAAAATCGACTAGAATTGTGTTTCTTTTGAAGCAATCTCAATTCCAACAAGTGTGTTTCCCTTTAAAACATTTTAAATTCATCAAGAGATTTTTTTTTCAAAATTAATAGGTTATATTTAAATTTAATAAATTATATTATAAATTTAGGAGTAAATGATTCATATCTCCCCCCAAATAGATAATTGTTAGTCACCACCTTGCATGCCTTATTGTTGACTATTTTTGGACACCAAACCTAGTTTGATATGACATTGACTAAAATTAGTTGATTATATGAAGATGAAATAATGACCCTCATTATTTTTGGTAATTTTTTATAGGAATTTCTAGGTATTATTAGGGTATAATATCCTAAATCAATAGTTGAATAAAAAAACTTCTCATAAATCAACTAAATTTATGAATAGATAGAGATTCAAAGGGAATATATATTCATAAGAACCCACAAAAAAACACAAGTACTAGTAGTTTATTATCTTATAATGTCCCAAAATACCTTATATAATAATAACTTTATACTATTTATGATGAACCATTGTTATCCTCACCTAAACTTTGGGATCATTCTCTAGAGGTAGATGCATCCTTTTACAAAAATAAATTAAGGATAAAAAATATTGTAAACCAGAGTTTTGAATATCAATAAAGTAGCCTTCCAAAAAATTCTAATAATTTAACACCTCTAAAAATAAATATTTAAACATTTATTGGGAAAACACAGGAGACAATTTTGGAAACAATGTAAAAAATAAGGCTGAGATGGGTAAAGCTCAACCAATAAGGAGAGCCTTTACCTATCTTATTGTCTTAAATCAAGATGAAAATTTTATAATGGATACAATATCCCCATCCATACTTCTTGCATTTAGGGTATTTTCCATATAAGGCCCTAACTAATTTATATTTGAGTTTAAAGTCTTGTATCAAACTTTTGATTATAAAATTAATAATCATAAAATGAAATTATTCCATTCTAACCTCAAGGATTCAAACATGAGATGGCTTATGGTTTACAACCAAATTATAATAACACATGGGATGAAATGGAAAATGGATTCTTGGGAAAATACCAAGAAATTTTTAGAGTAAGTAATATAAAGAGGAATTCTTATGTATAAAACAAAAAGAGGATGAGAATATGGAAGACTATATTGACCATTTCCTCTTTACACATAGAAGTTGTTGATATGAGTTATAATAATATTTGAGTAAAAAAAATTTATTAAAATTATTAGATTATGATTTTATATAATCATTGAACCTAATTATAATAGTATACATAAACAAATTAGATCTCAATGATATTGTTGAACTATGCGTGAATTACTCAAGAAGAATAGCTAGTAGTAGGAAGCTGAAAATAGGAAAATGAAGAAATGATGTAGGAAAACTCATGGATTAATTTTAAAAATTAAAATAGACATTTTTTTTCAATTAAATACTACATTATATGGCTTTCCATAAAAATCTATTACTGGTATTAAACTGTTAGTTATATATTACCTAAATTGCAGGTTGAAACATGCTCTATTGACAAAACATATGTGTGGTATTTGTGATGAAAATGACCATGAAATAAAGAATTGTGTTCCCTTTACTCTTAGTAATGATAAATTGACATATCACCCAACCAATAATATATATATATATATATATATATATATATATATATATATATATAAGGGAACAGTTTGTCTTATAATCAAAATCCAAATCACTTTGTTCTTAAAGGTCCTCTCAATCTATGGATGATGCCATGGGTTGGACCAACACCTACACAAACATTGGAACCAAAAAATTGGTCTCCAAAAGAGTGGACATCACCACAACCATGGGTATCATAAAAAAAATAACAACCATGGATTCACTAATTGAATCAACAATGGGTATCTCAAATTTTTAATCAACATGGAAGGTTTCCACCAAAATGGGTGTTGATTCCTGATCTTACTAGACAAACACAAAAAAATGAAAAGGTAAATCAACCTTAGTTACCTAAAAAACTAGCATAAAATGTTAGAAATATAAAAATATCCCCTTTTAATTGGAGTAAAATCCATAGATTGTAGTAATGTTCAACAATGTCCAAAGAAAATGTTGACTAGTCCTCCACTCACCATCATATAAATCCCCAATGAAAAGGAAATTTAAAGCCTTTCTAATGAGAAATTCAAGGAAAAAGAGTAAATTAATGATAAATAAAAAAATTAATAAAATTTTTATATTAATACTCCACCAATTTTATTCCCTACAAGATTAAAATAAAAAACAAATAAAAGTGAATCTAAACTAGTTCAATAGTTGAAAAAACTAAATATTAAGATACCACTACTACAAGACAAAAGAAACATCTCTAAGCTTAATAAAATCATAAAAGGATTATGTGTCAAAACACTAGGGATAATAAATCAGTATCCCAAAATAATATTGTTGTGTCCCAACATACTCCCATTTAATTTCTTTAAATAAGGACCCACTTTATCAAAAATCTCTCCTTATTTCAAGATATGTAAGGTAACCTAAGCTTGTTCTTGAAGATTAATTGGCATAATGGCACTTATATTATTAAAAACCAAAGCTATGCTCAATATTATCTTTAGTTACATCTCTATATTTGGTTTATTTCCTACATGTATGTCTAAAGTCTTTTTGGATTTCAATGATACATGAAGTTCAATTGTTTAATCTAAAGACACGATGAGTTTTCTTCAAACTAATAGAATTATTTTTTTTTAGGTTTTGTTGATTTATGTTTTATCTTGTGTAGATCATTATTTACTTAGAATTATTTTGACATTTCACCCCAGACCCTTCTAAGTCAACAAATCTTACCACATGGCATTCACTTTCTCTCTTAGAGCCCTGAAGGAAACCAAATTATGCATTATAATTTAATGTTCTAAAAATGTTTTATGCCATTCTGTGTCACAATACCACTAGCCCATGACTTTTTAGACACTTAGAAATATCTAAAAGGAATCATATATAAGTGAAATATTAGGATCATGTCAAGTGTCATGATCCTTCTCATCCAATGACTATATAATTGACTTTTAATGTACAAAAGTCCTAGGGCTAGTGGAGTAGTGACAACTATCCATGTGTAATGATATCATAGACCCATAACTATCAAATCAATCTAAGAATTTTATAAGTCTCTTAGGTAATAAAATCATTTGTATATATCCAAATTTCATCATCCCTCTCACCTAGAGAATGTATAGTGATAAAAATGGCTATGACACTCTTGAGGCTGGTAGAGTAGTGATAGCTCACCATGTCCTATGAACTCACAAGCTTGAGGCTATAAAGAAACTAGTCAATAAAGAATGGGCCTAGGTATTAGCAATATGATACTATTTGGGGAAGTGAAATGTTTTTAAGTGTCAAATAGATGTGAAAATGCACCTAGATCAAAATTAATAGAATCCCCTTAGCACTGAGGGATGTAAAGGTTGATGACACTTCACCAGGACAATTTAAAATATGAAAATAGAAGAAAGCAAAGAAACCCAAGGCCAATGGTGCCATTAATCTTCATGAATTGGCCAATTGAGTGCATGAATTTTAACATAGGTGAAGAATATTCAATCAATATATGTGATCAATGAATTCAATTATAAATGCATTCCATCTAAAATAGCTACTAGTGTGAATTCAATCTCTCTGATGATCAATAAATTCCGTAGTTCTAGATAACTAGAGATCTTAAGTGATAAACAATGGGTTTTACTTCATAACTTTTGTTGAACCCCTATGCATATTATATTGTAAGACTTGAGCAGACATAGACACAAGGTTTGATGAAGCTAACTTCAACTGTGAATTCAAACATTATTTCACTATATGGGAGGGAGTCAAAGCAGTACAACCATGTGGCCCTGGAGATCAACTCTCATCTTTCAAAAAAAGTAGGGAGGACTTTGTGGTAATAAAAATAGTAGGCCTACATAATTTTGTGATAAAACCTAAGTTAATTCCATGCATTAACTTGCTATTTGATCTATTTTTGAATGCCCAATTTACTTACAAAATCCTATATTCACACAAATGTAGCACCTGGATGGGATATATTAGTAGACCTAATTTTTAAAAATACTATAGACCCCCTCTTAAAATGGCATATAATAAATAATTAATTAATTTATGTATGTATGTAAATAATGCAACCAAGAAGTTATGGGAATGGGATGGTAACTATAGTAACTTCATAATTAAAGGCCCTGTTTTTGCTATTCTCATTGTCATCTTCAAGCCTAAAATCCAAATTATTATGGATTTACTAAATTGAATTTATGGTCTGCACATTATAACCTATGCTAATTAGGTTTATATTCCCTTGTTATACACCATCCTTCCTTCTACCAAGGTTGTAGTTGTTAGCAAGATCCTTAGTACCAATTTGATCAACCAAGTCCTCAATTCAAATAGCATATCAGATGACAACTTCTATATGGTGTTGTATCTTATAGATGATATAACATGGACTATTCTCTCAAATTTTGAGGAAAATTTGGAGACATCAATTATGTATCCTAAGAATTAGGTTTATGATGAATTCATTGTTTTTCATACACATAAGTTTAGGAAGAACATGACTAAACATACTGAGACTTTTTATCTAATGGCATACCAAGCCATTTATTATAATGATATACCTAGATTATCTAACCAAAATATAAGAACCATTGAAATTATTTATGACTATTAGCTATATCTAGACCATACAATCATCAAAATAGAGGGAACTAAGGCTCATCCTATGCATCTACCCTAGTAGGTCCTAGACAAGGTGGAAGAGTAGGAAATTATGGCCCAACTAACTGATTATGTAGATGTTAGACTAAGAAGTTCAAAAAAAAGAGATGTCCATCCACCCCTATCATTATTCATAATATATAATGCATTAGGTGGGAACATTTCCATATAATAGGCAAAAACATAACCCACTATGATTTCAAGTTGACACCTTATAGGTAATGGGATCCAAGGCAAAAGGTCAGGAAATACTTGAACAATGTTAGGTGAAAGTTGAAGATTGATTATGACCACATATCATATCCATCTGATGAAGTGTTTTTAAATGATTTAAATGATATATAAGACCACACCAAAAAGAACTAGGAAAATATGTTTATGGTGGTGGCTAGGCACATACAATATCATCTAGAAATAATTGAGAAATAGGCTAAGAAAATTGAGTCAGATTATTAGGTTTCAATACAACCTTAAGGACCCTTCCCATAGGTTCAATTTTGGTAATTATAATAGGCCAGTACATTAAGATAAGCACCTATGATAAATGGAAATAAATTCAACCAACAACTTCCCCAACATCTTGTCCTAGTGGTCATAGTTTCAAAACCACCCTAATGTCCACCCTTCCTTAGTTAGAAGCCACTACTCAGAGTTTCACAATTATAACTCAATATAGAGGATCATTCTCTATTTTTCCCTTTCCTCCACTCATATTAGTTAAATGTATGAGTATTTTATCTTTCCTCTTGCTTATTTATGGTTTGGAACTAGTCATTCCCATAGCTTATACCATTACATCATCACCTCCATCAACATCTCCTTCCCCCAAACAAACATTCACTTCTTCATGTTCACCCCTAGCACTACCTTCACCTAATCACCACCTATTGCCCCATTAAATTCACCTACTATGATTTCATCCCTTCTAGCATCAACTTTCACTCCTACTAAACCCCCCTTATATATAAGAAGAATCAGGGAGTTCCTTCAATTTTTCCTCAAAGTACCCTAATAAAGAAGATCTCATAAGAAATCTCAAATTAAGGATTGGATAAAATAAAATAAAATATAGAATTGGAACCTATAGAAATAATATACTATGAGAAAGAGTGGTTTACCAAATAGGAATGGGAGGATAAAATAGAGACATCATTATCTAAAACCATAAATAAGACCACAAAAAGTGACCTTGATAATGAATGGTTATCAAAGGAAGCTTAGTTAGGTGACATCTAGATCCTAAAGACTATTTCAATCTCAAATGAATTAATTTAGGACCTAGATAAAGATAAAGTAGATAAAGCAGGGTTAGCCTCTAGCTTCTACACATGGTAAATCCATGAGCCTATCTCTAGCTTTAGTATCTCCTAGCATAATAGTGACACATATGATAACATTTACCTTGGTTTATACTTCTAAAATAGTAGGTACATAGGCTACACATTCTTTACCAATGGTTCTTTATTATTTACCTACTATAACATGTACTATTCTAATTAGTGCATCTACTTCAAATCCCATTCTATAGGGCCCAATCATAGAAATAGTAATCTAGGATATGGGACTCCTAACCAACCTTAAAAATATTATACTAGAGTTAATTACACATTAGTGATATATTACTAGCATAATTTCTCAATACCCCTCCTACCTATTCATTTTTTGCTTCCTCAAGCCCTTAGTCCTCTGAGCTCAATAAACAAGTGCACTTCAAAGATTTTATATACACCACCATTTTGGTTTCCCCATTTAATCCCTTCTCACCATCCACTCAATTCAGCCTACCAATTGGTCTTTCATCCCAAATGGAAGTTGTAACCATTATAACATAGAAGGAATTGGAGAAAGGAAATCTAGTAATTAACACATTAGCCCCAAATAAGCTCATTGGTTAGAGAAAATATATTCCCTATTTCCATAAACTAATATCCTATTCTCCTAAGCCTATGCTCATTTAAATGTAATCCCCCTCTACCACTCTTATAGATCAAGCTAAACCCTCACAACAACTAGCTAACTTCAACATCTTTG
Organism: Torreya grandis; assembly: GCA_037957365.1. Taxonomy (NCBI): domain Eukaryota; kingdom Viridiplantae; phylum Streptophyta; class Pinopsida; order Cupressales; family Taxaceae; genus Torreya; species Torreya grandis. Next base: position 1,234,826 of record JARHVA010003954.1, on the reverse strand, counting down.
AATGGGTCTAGAAAATGTAATAGGCAAAATAAAGTAGGTGAGACCTAGTTAATATTAAACAACCAATAGTCAAGATTCACTTGAAAGAAAAAAAAATTATGAGGAAGGTCAAAAGGAAAAATATAATGGCTGAAGGACATAAGTTATAATTGTAACAAACAAAAGATGCCTTCTCTTTGATAAAGAGAAAAAAATTACTTCCTTTAGATATTGTCATTTACATAGAAGACCCATACACCTTCGTAGACTCTACAGTGGAAGTAATAAAAGAAATGTTTAGAGGATTCAATCAAACCATTAAGGTACTATAAATAAGGGATACCACATAACCTTTTGGGGACATATAGGATAATGTGTAAGGATTAGATCATAAGTTATATGACATTGTCCAGTTAATAAAAAGTGTAAAGGAGTTATAGCCCAAATGGGGAGATGTATTCACCCTTACTAATAGGATTAAGGGAATGGAGGTCAGACTCAATTTATTGAGGCAATCATACCAACATAAATCCTTTAACCATCTAGACTTAATAACTAATCTATATGAATCATGGGCCTTTAAATATGTAGCTTATAAGAGATATGTCTTGATTAGATGGCATCAATAAATGTGAAATTTATCTCAATAACTCACTAGCTATGAGGATCAAGCCATTATAATTTTGGGGGAAATTAGAATAAATGGTGTGATTAACCAAAATAGGGAATTGGTCCTACGTCTATATTTTAAGATTTCTTCTTAATAGCAATAAATAGCTATAACATAGAGGTTTAGGGAGTGGTATATTATACCCAGGAAGACTTACTACAATTGAAATTTTTTGATAGAATCTATGTCATTGACATAGAGACCCTTTACATGGATCTTGGGGATACATTAAAGGCATATAGATATTTGATGGACAGACTCCTCTAGGTCTTCAAAAAGACTTTTTTGTAATTTTATGCAATTGAAATATATTCCTAGGCCACTCAAACCATATATTTTTCAATTGAGGTGAGAAAATAAGCACATCCAAGAACCCTTCCTTTACGAGCTATTTTATTTATAACTACTTCCCAAATTCTCAAACTAACCATAAATACAACTCAATTTATAATTGAAATAACTAATGGGGACCAAGTATCAACATCTAACATGGCCTCTTCATAGGCATTTCCACTTTTAGTTACATTAATTGTTTATAATAGAATGTTGTTGAAATAATGTTTTGTCCTTTATGAATGATTGGCTACATCATGGCTATGTATGTCCTAGTGATGATGAAACTTTGAGCATGGCTTGAGGGATGAGGCATCCCCATCATAAGCCTATATATAGATATATCTCCTACATTATAAAGGAAGGATAAATTTTGATATTCAATATAAATAGAGACCCTTTAGGTTGCTCTAAAAATCATGTGTTGCATTCTTTTATCTTTCATGTTTGTGTTATAGTTTTTATGCATTTTATCTAACTGTTAACTTAATTTCTTGATATATGTTATAATAGTTTCAAGTAATTTATAGTTATTAAGGTATTTTATCATTTTAAATTTGAAATAAAAATTATAGGTTGGTATATATATATATATATATATATATATATATATATATATATATATATATATATATATGTAACATGTTTTCTAGGTTATTCTATAAATTAGTGTAGGAATGATATTTAATGCAAATTCCTAGACTAAGACATAGATAGTCAAAGGTAATATTTTGTATTAGATATAATATTTTTTTAAGAAATTCTAAAAAATACTTAGTACCATCAACATTTAATCTATGATTAAGAGTTAATTTTATCGTATTCCTTAGGCTTCTTTACTATGTTTATCAGTTCTATGTGCTGAAGTAATAAGTTGAAAGCATTAGTCCCTTGGTGTTTATCCTTATTCTAAGGCTAATTATAAATAATCCATGTCCTTTATTTATATATCCTCTTTCCTACCTTACCTTTCTCTCTATTTGTGTTTTCTTTGAATCTTTTCCACTTTAGGTAAATACATCTCCATTCTATTAAACCCAAGTGAATCTAGGATCCATATCCATATCTAAACTATCCTAGTTAACAATTGCTTCACTCAATAAAATTACACCATTAGTAACTATAAGAACCAATACCTATAACTCATTCCCTAGAGTGAATAAAAAATTCACCAAGATACAAAAATGTTAAAGGTTACCTTGTGATTGTTCTCAAGTGTGCATAAAACCCACATGAAAAAAGAACAAAAATATGGTGCTATAAGGAGGGATATTTTGTTAATCAAAAGTTAAGATCACCAAATTTGTATTAGATATACATAAAATATTGACAAGATATACCTCTAATAACAACCTGCTACATCATCCCTTAAAAACCCATGAAAATATTAATTCAGATAAAGGTATGTTGAGGAGGTCCTGGGCTTAGTCATATTTTCCAAATAGAATACAAAACCCTCTATGTCAAATGGCCTACCAATGGTTAATTGGTTCTACCTTTATCATTACAAAAGGTTTTTGTGATATACCTCAAAATATTGAGAAATACCTCCCTCTCTTTTCCCCTTTAAGAGGTAGGACCACTAAAGAACATGTCAAATCCTTTAGAACTACTTTATGAATATTAAATATGGTCCATGAGGATGTAGATTCAAGGATTTTTCCATTTATATTATAATATTCCACATATTATTGGTTCTTAAATGTTACTAAAGGGTCGATAAGGTCTTATATTGAATGACAAAATGCTTTCCTAGGATAATTTAACCATGTTACCAACCCTATCATAGTATACCAACACTTTGATAGCATGAAAAGAGAGCCCAATTAATCCATTAGGGAATTCAATGTGAGGTTTCAAAATTTATATAATTAGGTACATAATTCAAATAAACTAGATGTTGTCTTAGCCCTTGAAATTTAAAAGAATGCTTTAGATCATACCACTATATTTATTGTATATAAGGAAATCTATGTTACTAATTTGGCATAGGTTTATGCTAAAGCAATATAGGTTGATAGATAAATGAACCCTTAGTCTTAAATCTTAGCATGGCCAAATGTATATCAAACCTACCCAATGCTAAATCTGATTCCAAATGTTAATCAAAACATTATGGCCCAGGATAAGACAAAGGCCCATATGTAGTTACTTTGGTCCCATATTACACCCAACTAATATTTGAGTTTCTTAAATAACACTTTATAAGCTTTGAATCCCCATAGAGTCTATGATTTAGTACCAAATAACACTTCCACCACCCAAGGTGATACTACTAACCCTAATAAAGATGAACTAGATACCATTCAAATAATGGTATAGAATATGATAAATGAGTTATTAAGAATACATAAAAGGATGAGAATGTTAGAAATTAGATTACCAAATAAAAATTTATCTATCTATGGTATAGTAGACCATTCAATAGGTATAAAAATAGCATGGAGTAGCCCCCTAACAAGGGGATAGAGATGAATATTCTAGAGGAAACACTACCCAACTAGTGTGGATTCCATAACATGACTCAAGATAGATTAATTCAGATACATAGAGTTATAAATAAAATTTGATATCTTCCAAGAAGAAGTGGATAGACAAGAAGGTTCAATGAATCAACATGAGATTTATTCTTCCAATACCTATGGCCACTCCAACACTACTATGGTCTTTGACATATATGATTGTTAATTTCTATTGGAAGATGGTAATGAACCAAAGGATATTACAGATGAATTTCATGCCTTCTAGTAATTTAAAAAGAGAAATTACAACATGGGGATTAAATAGCCTTTCACTACTTTAAAAAATCCAAACAATAGTTCCACCACTCTTCTAAATAAAAAGAGAAAAAATAATCCACCTCCCCCAAAAGAAAAAGATCAACCTCAGCCCACAAAGTCATATAACATAAGATGGTATAACATCATAAAGGATATGAATAATATCAAAGCCAACATCATCTTACATGAGTTGGCTCATATAATTGAACAAATGGAGCTTCTATTAAAATCCTTGACTGAAAGATCTTCTATGAACAAATCTAAGACTACCAAGGTGAATGTAATGATTTATAAGGATAAACTTGAGGTCTCACCCATCATATTGATAGTTAGAATATTTGGTAAGAATGTTCACAATTATCTGATAAACTTAGGGCTATCAGCTAATGTGATGCCCATAAATATATGTAAAAAACATGGGTTAACCCTAGACAAATCAAAAAGAGTGATCTTAAAACTAGAAAAATATGTAGTACCATGAGTATGGGAATTATTAAATGTGCACATATAGTTATCCTTAGATCCATGTATTTCACAAAAGGTTATCTATTATTACTCATCTTAGATTGGTCAAAAAAATTAAATAAGTAGGTACACACTGATTTATCACATATGTGGCTTCTATCAAAAGGTATGATCAATTAAATAAGGATTAACTAGGAGCAAAAAATGAAGTACTTTATCATTGAGTAAAATGTAAAAAATGAGAATTTCATATTTATGTCCTCATTTGATGGTATTTACACCTTCACTATATTACATAAAACCCTACGTCAATAATTTGAAGGATCTTCATAGACATGGACTCTATATTTTAATGGAGCTTGATCTAAATAAGGTTCTAGTGTTGGTGTATCCCTAATAGATCTAGATGGGAAATAATATTTTTCTATGTACATGTTACAATTCTATTTTACCAAAAACTAAACTAAATATGAGGCCCTAATCCTAGGTTTATAGTTCATATTGAAGTATGGTGTTAAGAAACTGTAAATATGTAGTGATTTTGAGTTGGTGGCCAAATAAATTAGAAGAAAGTATCAATGTAAGTTGTCTTATCTAAATAAATACAAGCATATAGCCTAGGACCTAATTAAATCCTTTGAGGCTTTCAATATTATAGCCATACTAAGGGAAGATAATTAGGAAATAAATGTACTAGCAGCTTTAACAACCAACTTGGTGGTACTCCAAGAGTCTAAGATGCAAATATTTTTTATGGAGATAGTGCCTTATCCTTAAGTCCCTGAAAATGTAGAAAAATTCCAGGTCTTTGAGGATGATTAATAGATTATCTAGTTCATAAATAATTTTTGGGCCATTGAAGACTAGATTATATATTAAAATGATTATGAATGTTTAGAAGTAGAAGACCTTGGGAATGATGGTATCATGCAACTCAAGGAGTATAAAATCCCCATGGAAATGGTATATTTAAAAAGGATCTTTGAATTGGAACCATAGTTAAAAGGAAAAAGTAGCCAAAGACAAATCAATATGATTTTAGCAAAGAAAATTTGGGAACTAAGGAATCCCCCCAGTATGTCAACATTGGTCTATCTTCTAATCATACTAAAAAGTAAAGGTTGAAGGATATATTGATATTGTGCAAGGAAATGATCATTTGGACCTATGAAGACTTAAAGACTTTTAATCCAAAGGTGATCACCCATATTATTCCCTTAAACCTAGATAACATACCCTTTAGGCAACATTAAAGGCTAATGAATTCCACTCTAAGACTTCTCATTTAGACTAAAGTTAATAAGCTGTTGGATGCCAAAATCATATTTCCTATTAGATTCTACCTGGGTGGAAAACTTGATATCTATTAGGAAGAATAATGGTGAAATAAGGCTATGTGTCAAATTTAAAAACCTAAATTGATATTAATAAAAACATAAATATCATATACCTTCTTTGGATGAAGTAATTAAAACTATAAGTGGGTCTAAAATAATGTATTTCTTGAACATTTTCTCAAAATAAAACCAAGTGCTTATAAAATCACATGACTGGATGAAGATAACCTTCACCACAAAGTGGGGTACATATGCTCATAAGAGGATTCCTTTAAGTCTCATCAATTCTAGGGAAACATTACAATGAGCTATGGGAAATACATTTTAATAACTTATTGGTAAGTGTGTCATCATATATATGGATGACCTCACTGTATTTTCTAAAGATAGAGTGGATCATGAAAATCACCTAAAAAAAGTATTTGAGAGATGCATAAGATATTGAGTGTCATTTAACCCTAATAAGAGCATCTTTAGGGTCACAAAATAAAATTTGATGGGACACATCATAAGAAAATATGAAATTTCCATTTATACTAAATATGTTAAGGCCATCCTAAAGATAACACCTTCTAAAAAATGAAAAGAGATTAAATCCTTGTTTCGTAAGATAAACTTTGTGTGCAAATTCATTTCTAGGTTTACAAAAAACTTCAAGCCATTAAATGCCATGATAAAAAAGGACACCAAGGTAAATTTGACAATATAGGCCAAAAAATACTTATAAAACATCAATATGACCCTTGCTCAGGAACTAGTATTGATTAGTCATAACTTCACCAATGATTTTTTCTGATTTTGCTTTGCCTTAGATCATACCATTGTTGTAGTACTCATGAAAAAAGTAGATGATAGTGAACACCCAATTTATTTCATGAGTACTAATTTAAAGGATGCTCAATTGAAATATTTAATGATAAATGAGAAAATATATGCATTATTTAAGGCTATAAATAAGTTTAGGTATTATATCTTGAGGAACAAATTTTATACTATTGTACCAGACCCAATAGTCATGATCACACTTATCAAAAATGAACTAGATGAATGAAGGGGAAAGTGGATGGAAAAGTTGAAAGAGTTTGATCTATAGATTAAACTAACTAAGATGGTGATAATCCATGGAGTAATCCAACTAATGGTATAATCCAAGTAGCTAGAGGTGAGTGGTATTATCATATAATTAATTGTCTACTCATAGGGACCTATCCCTTTGAGATGAATAGAGATGATAAGTTAGTTTTAAGGCTCAAATCTATGTATTACATGATAAAATGGGTGGTCTTTTAACACAAAAAATATGAAGGCATCTACCTGATATGTGTCTCAAGATATAAATTTACACATATATTAGATAACCTACACTAAAACATAGGCATCGATCATCCTTCTAGGACCACAACAACCCACAAGATCTTGAGAATGGAGTACTATTGGCCCACTATTTCTAGAGATGTCCAAAACCATGTTAGTAACTACCATGAATGCCAAGTCTTTAGAAGAGGGAGGTTAATGCCACTATTCCATTGCCCCCTATTACTAAGGGTCATCCTATTATACAAGGGGCCTTGAAAATATTGGGGTGATCAATCCAAATTCTTTAGTAAAATATAAGTTCATCCTTACTGTCACTAATTATTTCACCAAGTGGACTAAAGTGGTGGCAACCAATAACTCTAGATCTCAATATGTCATTAGGTTTCTATAGGAATATATAATAACAAGATTTGGTACATCTATATATTTGGTCACCAATAATGACCTAAAATTTCAATTGACTGAATTCAATGAGTGGGCCTATAACAATCAGATAATAATCAAATCATTTTCAAACTATTACCCCTAAGGGAATAGAGTAGCTGAATTTAAAAATAAGAACTTGATTAATGCCATTAAGAATTAAGCCTAGGACAAACCAAAAGAGTGTCACCTACTATTGAAATATTCATTATGGGTAGATAGAATAAGACAAAAATAGTCCTTCAAGACTTCATATTTTTTGTTGGTGGATGGACGACAACCTATTCTCCCTATGTCCCTTAAAATATTAACCTATTAGTTTATCCAAAATGAAATGAAAGATGATCTAAGGGTTCAATATAGATTATTTTAAATAATCCATCTTGAGGATGTGAGGACCAAAGCATTGTGAAGCTTCAGTAAACACCAAGATGTTTTTGAAAGGTGGTTCAACAAAAGGTACAACATCATCACATTTTCCTTTTTCTCATGTGGGATAAATCTCATGAAAATAGGTACCATCACGATAAGTTAATTCCCAATAATGCCTTTCATTTGAAGGACTTTGAGGTTAATAATATAGCCTTCCTAGTCAATGGGTAGTTTTTGAAGCACTACTTCTTGGATACTCCCATTGAGAATGTTTTTGATTAATGCCAAATTTTATGGTAGAGGTAAAATTAGAATATGTTTTACTACTTTCATAGTTATTCTTATTTATTTATATATTTTTATGTTGTTAAGGGTAGTTTTCATTCATCATAGATTACCCTTTACTATTTTTAGCATTTTCTTTCTTTAGGTCAACTATCCTATTTTTTAGAGTAGGTGTATTTTATTTTAGATCAGCTTGATTAACTCCTTTCGTAGTGATAAAGACAATATCCAACCTACTATGATTCATACACAAGTTTGAGTTTTTATACTAAATCCTTGAGGTAAGCCACAAAGGGAGAGTAAGTGAAGTATGAGTCTCAACAAAATACACTAACTAGTTGATTCATATGTTTCATTTACACCCCTATATTTAAGCCTTATGGGACTAAATTATGCCATAGTAAATAGACCATGGTCATTCCATAATTAAATGCTTTTATCAGGTATATAACAATTGTTCTCAATGCCACATGTAAATTAAGAAAGTTTTTTATTCCCTAGGTCAAGCACATTTTCCATGATAATACTTGTTTTGAATCAATACCCATTAATACAAAGGCCACTAGCAAGGACATTCTATAAAATTTGATTTTACTTCTCCCATACACCAACTCACGGTGGTTCCTGACCCTTTCTAGTTTTGTATTCTAAAAAATAAAGAGAGGGGATCAATATATCATAAAGATTGATAAAATAAGCCTAAATAAGAAATATAAAAGTGATCAAATAATCCCATGATGAAATAAGATTAATGTATCATGTATTATGCAAGTTTACAAAGGGAAAAAATGGGGGAGTCAAAGGTAACTCTATCAGGACTATAAATGCATAGCTAGTATTAGAGCAATGCTTGAGCCCCTAATTTTTGTTTATGATTCAAAGAAGCCATTATGAAACCTAGAAGATATTCTAAATATTTTTTAAAATTTAAAAAAAAAAAGAATAAAATAAATCACTCTACCACATAATGACCCAAGGTGTAAGTAAGGCTAGTATGTTGCATGTAGTTTTGAGAACCTCTTTTATGTTTCTAATTTAATTATCTATCTATGGTATGATTCATTTTTGATTTATAGTTGCTAACCAAAAATTATGGACTATTCAATACTCAAGAGTATTCCTTATATGATTCACCATTTTTTGTGTCCCAACATGGCCCCCATTAAATTTTTTTTTAAGTAGGGACCTACTTTGTAAAAAGGCTTTCCTTGTTTTAAGATCTATGAGGTGACCTAATTTTTCTTCTTGAAGATTAAACTGACATAACAAAAACTCTATTATTATAAACCAAAGTTATGCCCAGTCTTGTCTCTAATTGAATATCCATCCTTTAGTCTATTTCATACATGTATGTATAAAATATTTTTAGATTATAATGATTCATGAAGTTTACTTGTTTAATCTAAAGGCATGACATGTTTTTATAGATGGGTTGCCTTACATGTTTTTTCAATATTTTATTGCTTTCTATTTTATCTTGTGTTGATTGTTATTTACTTATAATTATTTCAATGTTTTACCTAGAACCCTATCAAGTCACCAAATCTCACCACATGGAATTCACTTGTGATCTAGGAATTTGACTCAAGAGAGGATGGTTAGTATGGTGTTAGTTCCAAAATGAAAACAAAATGAAAGAAACACACTAATAGAATAACATCTCTAGGCGTAGACACTAGGGAGAGCTTAGTTAACAAATATGAATAAAACACACAACTAAAATGTAAAATAAACCTCTTTTACCTTCTTTGGATGCTCCAAAATGCTTGTTGTAGTGGCTTGCTCAACTTGTGCTCATGAAGTCCTTGGCAATGGAAGCTTGGCTACCTCCATCTCTCCTTCGATCCTTTGTATTTGGCTTGGCTTGGCTTAAAATCAATTTGGAATGGTAAAACTAATTACATGAAGATTTTGGAACCAATCCTGCATTATAACTTTGCACAAATTAAGCTTAGAAATGATGTGGTAAGGCCTCCTATTTATAGATTTTGTAAATGTCTAGAATAAACCTAAATCATCCATTTCAAGATTGAGATGTGTGGTTGAAGATTAATTTAATTTTTGGAATTAAGTTTGTAATTATCCTCATCATGATATTAGAAGAAGGGGAAATTAAGAGGCATGGGAGGCATGAATCTTGATATTTATGGCATTTATGGCCTAGGGATGTCTTCTCAAGAAATGAGGTCATTTGATGATGCAAATATTCAATATTCATTTCTAAAAACAAGTATTCAACAAGATTCCATTGAATTCTTGATTAAACCTTGATTTGGGTTAATTAGCTCATAAGCATGCTTAACCACTTTATGCATAAATTACTCAAATTAATCAGAATGTCTTGTTATTGGTTCAAATTTTGACTAGATTGGAATTGAAAGGCAATGCTAGATGTATTGGAACTTTATTCCCATTTAGGATGTTACCAACAATAAATAACAAAGGCACATGTCTCGTGAAAAATATTTGATAGGGAAGAGCAATCCAGAGCACCCAGGTGAAAATTTGACATTTTGACTTGAAATAAATTGATCAAAGTTAGATGGCCCACAAATTGAATTATTCCATTTAGGGATACCATATCCAAGATTAGAACTTGAATATATCAATTTAAACTCATTTAGCATGTTTTATTGTTTTTATTCCAAATTATGTATTTTGGGTAGAAATTAGCCAAAAGCCTGGTTAAAAGTTATTGGTGGCTAGTTTTAGGTGTCCACATCACTCACTCTCTTAGATTATTGAATTAGAGTGATGTATGTTTTACAATTTAATGTTCTAAAAATGTTTTATTTCATTATATGTCACAATCCCACTAGCTCATATATTTTTAAACACTTTTAAATATCTAAAAGGAGTCCCAAATGAGTGATTGATCAGGATCATGCCAAGTGTCATGATCATATTCACCCAATGGATAAAAAATTAAATTTTAGAACATGAAACCCCTAGGGTTAAAAGAGTAGTGACAGTCATCCATATGTTATGATCACACAAACTCACAACTATCAAAGCAATCTAAGAAGTTTCCAAGTTTCCTAGGTGCGTGAAGCATCAAGATATATCTAGTTTCATCATTTCACTCACCCACATATTATACAATGATAAAAGAGGGTTTGACACTCTTAGGGCTAGTATCAAATATCAAATAAAGGTGACAAAATAGCTAGAGAAAAATAAGAGAAGAAACCTAGTGTTTGTTAAGGTGTGGAGCTAAAAGCTTCACCAAGTGAGCAGATTGCAAAGTTGCAGGTTTACACAGTCACCGGTGTCGGTCAAGAGTGACCGACGTCAATTAGGAGCAGACTAGGAGATGCCAGCATCGGTCATGGATTGGTTGACATCGGTCATAGGCAAACAGACAAGAACCGACATCGGTTACCTGTGCGTCTAGAAAGTTATTTTTGTGGACAGAACAAAGTGTTTGCATGTTAGGATTAAGTGATAGTCTTAAGTCCGCATCTCTATTATTAGTAAGACTATTTAGAGCCCTTGATTAGGAGGTGCATCTGATGGCTGTAGTTGTATGCTCATGTTTCCTAATTATTATATAATAGAATAGATCTTCTTAGCTTATTGTATGAGTAGTGTTGAATAGTATAGAATTGTATATGTGAATCATTCCAGGTTGTTGGAGTTGATTTTAATTGAGAGAGAGAGCTCTTGAGGGAAAGAGATCTAGATAGAGATATGTACATCTGAGAGAGGTGTGGAAGAAAAGAAGTTTCTTCAATTGTATTCCTTCTGTAAAGAGTTCAATACAAGTTTTTAGGGTGGTTTCTTGTATCTCTTGTTCTTTTCTATTTCTGATTCTAGTTACTTATCTTTCTGATTTAATTCTACATTTAATTGCTTTCATATTGTAATCAACATTGTTGGTTGATCCCCAACAAGTGGTATCAGAGCTCAGGTTGACTAATAGGTGTTTCAGATCTGGTTAATGTGTATTGATTACAGGGTACTCACAGGGGTTTCTGCAGGGATTTCTATTTGAGTGGGAGAAGCAATGGCAAAAGAAAGTAAACTAACAATGGAGAAGTTTAATGGAAAAAATTATCAACATTGGAGAATGTAGATAGAGGATTATCTGTATCAGAAAGATCTATACTTACCATTAGGTGGGATTGCAAAGAAGCCCACAGACATGGATGATGAAGAATGGGAAGTTCTTGATAGAAAGGCTTTGGGGTCTATAAGACTGAGTCTGGCATCTATTATGATTTGTAATTTATCATAGGCAAAGTCTATGGTAGATTTAATGACTACTTTATCAAATTTGTATGAAAAACCCTCAGCTTCTAATAAGGTATATCTTATGAAGCAGTTATTTAATTTGCGAATGCAAGAAGGTGGATTTGTATCTAATCATCTAAATGATTTCCATGGAATTGTAAATCAATTAAGTTAAGTCAATATTGTGTTTGATGATGAAATTAAAGCTCTTTGAATATTATGTTCTTTGCTTGAAAGCTGGCATAGCTTGGTAATGGTAGTTAGTAATACTGCATCTGCTTCAAATATTTTAAAAGTAGAGGATGTTGTTAGTGTAATCTTGAATGAAGAAATTTGTAGGAAAAGCACAGAGGAAACATCAGGGAATGCTTTAAGTTTTTAGAGTAGGGGAACGCAAAAAGAGAATAGCAAGAAAGGGAGATCAAGGTCTAAGTCAAAGGTGAGAGGTAGATCCAAATCCAGAAATGGTAGGAAGCCACAATGCTAGAATTGTGGAAAGATAGGGCACATAAGCAGAGATTGCTGGTCAAAGCCTAAGGAGGACAATCAGCATGAAGGTAAACAAGAAGCAAAGGTTGCAGGTATTGCACAAGATGCTCTTATATTCTCTTTTCATAATAATATAAAATCTTGGGTGTTAGATTCTAGTGCATCTTTTCATGCTACCCCTAATAGAGAATATTTTAGTGACTATGTCCATGGAGATTTTGGAATAGTGTATTTAGGGGATGATGAGCCTTGTCAAATTGTTGGCAAAGGAAAAGTGTAGCTGAAAATGCAGAATGGCAACACATGGGTGTTGAGAGATGTCATGCATGTTCCCATCTTGAAGAGGAATTTGATTTCTGTAGGAAAGTTAGGAGATGAGGTTTGTACAGTAACTCTCATAACTGAATCTTGGAAGGTGACCAAGGGTGCACTTGTAATGGCCAAAGGTAAGAGAGTAGGTACTCTCTATTTATGTAATTGTGTTACTAATATGGCACTTTAGGCTCGGCCACATGAGCGAGAAGGGAATGTCAATTCTTAAGTCAAGAGGTAAGCTTTCAAATTTGAAAATTATAGATCTAGATTTTTGTGACCACTGTGTTTTTGGGAAATAAAAGAGAGTGAGTTTTCTCAAGACTGCATCAACAAAGAAGAAACATAAGTTGCAACTTGTTCACACAGACGTGTGGGGACCGGCTCAAGTTGCTTCTATTGGAGGATCACAGTTCTATGTTTTGTTTATAGATGATGCTACAAGAAAGGTATGGGTCTATTGTATTAAGAAGAAATCTGATGTATTTGAGACTTTTAAGTTTTAGAAAGCTATGGTTGAGAATGAAACAGGTAAAAGATTGAAGTGCCTAAGATCTGACAATGGTGGTGAGTTTTACAGCTACAAGCTCAACTGGTATTGTTATATGCATGGAATCCATAGGCAAAGGATAGTTCCAAGGACACCTCAGCAAGATGGAGTTGCTGAAAGGATGAATAGAAAAATAATGGAGTGTGCAAGGTGTATGAGATTGCATGCTAGTTTGCCATTAGAGTTTTGGGTAGAAGTTGTTGATACTGCAGTGTACCTGATTAATAGAGGACCCTCTATAGCTCTAGATGGTGGAATTACAGAAGAGGCATGGATAGGTAAAAAGGTAGATCTCTCATTTCTCAAAGTTTTTGGTTGTGAAGCCTTTGTGCACGTTGATAATAAAAATAGAAAGAAACTGGATGCTAAGTCTATGAGGTGCACATTTATTGGCTATGGCTCTGATGATTTTGGATTCAGGTTTTGGAATCTAGGAACTAATAAAATAATTAGGAGCCGTGATGTTGTTTTTAATGAAAAAGTGATGTATAGTGATCAAATCAAGAAGCTAAATCAATCTGGGTAGAGTAATGTAGAATTGGACGAGGTGACGGTCCAAAATGAGCTTGTGGGAAAATATAATCATAGACAGGAAAGCATAGAGACTGACATTGGTCAGGTAGGAACTGACATCAGCAAAATAGAAACTGATGTCAGTCATATAGTGACTGACATCAGCTAGGAAGGAACCGACGTTGGTTAGGAAGAATCGACGTCTTGCAGTAACATGCCTTGAAGTAACCGAGGTCGGTCACTGTCAGAGAATTAGGGTGGACAGCGTGTTGTGGATGAGTCTCAAATGCCCATCAGGAGGTCAAAAAGGGTAAGTAAACCTCCAATTTGATATTCCCCTTCATTATTCTATTTATTGCTTACTGATAGTGGAGAACCAGAGAGTTTTGAAGAAGTAATACAAGTGGAATCCAAGAATCAGTGGGAGTGTGGCATGGTTGAGGAAATGGAGTCCTTGAAAGAGAACCAAACATGGGATTTGGTTGAGTTGCTAGCAGGAAAGAGGACACTAAAGAACAGATGGACCTATAGATTGAAGGAAGGTGAGAATGAATAGATGAGATATAAGGCCAGATTGGTAGTGAAAGGATTTGTACAAAAACTAGGTATTGATTTTGGTGAAATTTTTTCTCTTGTTGTTAAAATGACTTCTATACGGACTATATTGTCTTTAGTTGCTATTGAGGATTTGCATCTTGAGTAGCTTGATATTAAGACAATGTTTCTTCATGGAGATTTGGATGAAGAAATATATATGGATCAGTCGAAAGGATTTGAGGTCAAAGGTAAGGAGAAGCTAGTGTGCAGATTGAAGAAAAGCTTGTATGGCCTCAAACAAGCTCCTAGACAGTGGTATTTGAGATTTGACAAGTTTATGACTGAGCATGGCTACAGTAGGTGTCAATCTGACCATTGTGTGTATTTTAAGAGATTGGATAATGGTAGATATATTATTTTATTGTTGTATGTAGATGATATGCTGGTTGCAGGATCACATGTGCAGGATATCTTTGAGCTTAAGGTGAAACTAGCTCACACATTTGCCATGAAGGATTTGGGAGTAGCAAAGAAAATCCTTGGCATGAGCATTAAGAGAGACAGGAAAAATCACAGGTTGATTTTGTCTCAAGAGGATTATATGAACAAGGTGTTGAAACGGTTCAATATGTAGGATCCAAAACTGGTAAGCACACCTTTGGCTAGGCATTTTAAATTGAGTAAAGAACAATGTCCTAATTCACATGATGAGGTAGAGTACATGAGTAGAGTTCCATATTCTTCTATAGTAGGGATTTTAATGTATGTAATGGTTTGTACTAGACCAGATATTGCCCAAGCAGTGGGAGTTTTAAGTAAGTATATGGCCAATCTAGGGAAGGAGCACTGGAAAGCAATTCAGTGGATCCTTAGATATCTGAGAGGGACTAGCAGTAGGCATTTGTGCTTTGGAGGTTTAGATACTTCTCTACATGGTTATGTAGATTCAGATATGACAGGTGATTTGGATGGCAGAAGGAGCACCACAAGATATGTTTTCACTATTGGTGGAACAACGGTTAGCTAGATTTAAAGTTGCAAAAGGTTGTTGCCTTGTCAACTACAGAAGCACAATATATTGTAGTCACAGAGGCTAGCAAAGAGATGATATGGATGACATGGTTCATGGAAGAGCTTAGAAAGAAGCAAGAGAGTTGCAAATTATACAGTGATAGTCAGAGTGCAATTCATTTGGCTAAGAATTCAGCCTTTCATTCAAGAACATAGCATATACAGCTTAGGTACCACTTCATAAGACAGGTATTGGAGGATGGTGAGTTGAAGCTAGAGAAGATCCATACAAATAAGAATCCTACGGATATGTTAACCAAGCCAGTAACAAAGGAGAAGTTGAATCTTCATTCAACTTCTGTTGGTCTTCATGATTGAGTTGAAGATGGAGGAGCTAGAAGATGTTGTTATACAGGTATTGGTGCAACTGTTTATCTCAAAGTGGGAGATTGTTAAGGTGTGGAGCTAAAATCTTCACCAAGTGAATAGATTGCAAAGTTGTAGGTTTACACAGTTACTGGCATCGGTTAAGAGTGACTGACATTGGTCAAGAGTAGACCAGGAGATGCCAGCATCAGTCATGGATCAGCTGATGTCAGTCACAGGCAAACAGGCAGGAACCAATGTTGGTTACCTGTGCATCCAAAAAGCTATTTCCATGGATAGAATAGAGTGTTTGCATGTTAAGATTAAGTGATAGTCTTAAGTCTACATCTCTATTATTAGTAATACTATTTAGAGCCCTTGATTAGGAGGTGCATCTGATGGCTGTAGTTGTATGCTCATGTTTCCTAATTATTATAAAATAGGATAGATCTTCTTAGCTTATTGTATGAGTAGTGTTGAATAGTACAAAATTGTATATGTGAATCATTCCAGGTTGTTGGAGTTGATTGTAATTGAGAGAGAGAGCTCTTGAGGGAAAGAGATCTAGATAGAGATATGTACATCTGAGAGAGGTGTGGAAGAAAAGAAGTTTCTTCAATTGTATTCCTTCTGTAAAGAGTTTAATACAAGTTTTTAGGGTGGTTTCTTGTATCTCTTGTTCTTTGCTATTTTTGATTCTAGTTACTTATCTTTCTGATTTAATTCCACACTTAATTTCTTTCATATTGTAATCAACATTGTTGGTTGATCCCCAACAGTGTTGAGGGCCAAAAATGGTGATGACACTTCAATAGGCAAATTCAAAATACAAAAATAGAAGAAAGTAGTGAAAGCCAAGGCCATTGGTTCCATTAATATACACTAATTGGCTAATTGAGTGTATTTAATTTAATATATGTAGAGAATATAAAATTAATATATGTGATCAAAGAAGACAATGATAGATACATTACCATCTAAAAAATAGCAACTAGTACAAATTCAAGTTCTCCAACAAAAAAATTTCATAGGTCTAGAGAACTAGAGATTTTAAGTTTGAAACAATGGCTTCTACTTCATAATTTCCACTACCCCCCCTCTGTATGTTCCATTGTAGGACCTAGTATTACACAAACATAAAGTTTGATGAAGTTTCCCTCAATCATGAATTCAAAAATTATTATACTATATGGGAGGAATTTGAAGCAATAGAACCATGTGGTCCCAAATATCAATTCTCAACTTTCACATGAAGATATAGGGAGGATCTGGTGGTAATAAAATGAATAGGCTTGCATAATGCTTTAGAAAAACTTGAGGTAATGCCCTACATTGACATGTTATTTTATTTATTTATGAATGCCTAAATTTGGTGAAATTTTTTGTATTTTTTCCAATGTAACACCTCGACGACATATATTTGTGGACCTAATTTTTTAAAATACTATAGGTTTACCCTCCTAAAATGGCCTATAATCAATCCATATTTAATTTATGGATGTATGTAAATAATTTAATAATCAAGTTGAAAGAATGGGGTAGTGACCTTAGTACTTTCATGATTAGGGGACCTATTTATAAAATTCCCACTACCATCTTATGGCCTATAATTTTAATTACTATGGATTTGTTAAAATAAATGTATGGTTTCCATGTATAACCTATGATAATGAGTTTTGGATTCCCCTATTAGACACCAGACTCACTTCTATCGAGGTCATAACTATTGGTGATATACTTAGTGCCTATTTGATCAACCAAGTCCTCAATTTAGATAGTAGACTAGATGACTTCTATATGATGTCATATTTAGTAGATGTTAGAACCTATAGAAATAATATATAGTGAAAAAGAGTGTTTTACTGAGGAGGATTGGGAGGATAAAATAGAGGTATCCTTTTCTAAAACCATAAATGAGACCATGGAAATTGACCCCAATGATTAATGGTTATTATAGGAGGTTTATTTGGGTGACACCAAGATCTTGAATACTTGTTCAGTCATAACTAAATTACTTCAAGACTTAGACAAAGACAAAGGAGATGAAGCAAAGCATAATCCAATGGATTCTACACATGAGAAATATATGAGCCTATATCTAGACTTGTTATCTACTAGCACAACAATAACACCTATGATAATAATTATTATGGTTGGTACTTCTCAAGCAATAGTTACACATGATCCTTATTATTTACCTACTATAGTAACTACTATTCTAGTCAGTGCATCTAATTCAAAGAAAATTTTGTAGGCCCTGGTCATATCACCATTAATATAGGATGTGTCATTCCTTATCCAAAATTAATAAGATTATAATGGATTTAATTTCACATTGATGATAGATTATTTGTAGAATTTACTCTATACCCTCCTGCCTATTCATTATTTACTTTATCAATCTCTCAGTCCTATAAGCTTAATAAACAAGTGCACTTCAATGATTTAGTCTCCAAGACCTCTTTGTCTTCCAAATTTACTACCTCTTAACCATATTCTCAATTGGGCCTACCAATTAGTCATATAACCCAAATAAAAGTGGAAAACATTATAACACAGAAGGAAGTGGAGAAAAGAAAGCTAGTGATTGACATAGTGACATCCAAAAAAGTCACTAGTTAGAGAAAGGTTATTTCACCTTTCCCTAAACTAACAAACTTTTCTCCAAATCCTATGCTCCATCTAGGGTAATACCCATCTACCACTCTTGTAGAGCAAGACAAAGATTCATAACTACCATCTACCTCTTAGAATGGATCTATAAAATATAGTAGGTAGAAGAAGGTAGGTGGGACCTATTTATTATTGAACAACAAATAGTCAAGTTTCACTTTAATAGAGAAATAAATACTATGATGAAGCCCAAAAGGAAAACTATAATGGATGAAGGAAAAAAGGTGCAATTAGATCAAATCAAATGTTTTTTCTCATTAACAAAGAGAATAAAATTTCTTCCTTCATATATTTTCAATTACATAGAATAACCCTACACCTTTGTAGACTCTATATGGGGAGTAATAAAATAAATGTTTAAAACCTTTGATTAAGTTGTGGAGGCACTATAAAGAAGGGATACCATATAACCTTTCAGGGACATTATGGATAACATGCAAGTAGTAACTCAGAAGTTATA
The DNA here is from genome assembly GCA_037957365.1 of Torreya grandis. Lineage (NCBI taxonomy): Eukaryota > Viridiplantae > Streptophyta > Pinopsida > Cupressales > Taxaceae > Torreya > Torreya grandis. The sequence continues at coordinate 1,215,721 of JARHVA010003954.1, read as the reverse complement.
TGAAATTATCTAGTTAGTAAGAAGTGAAAAGGAGTCATAACCCAAGTTGGTAGATGAATTCACCCTTGTTGATAGGATGAAGAGAATAGAGACTAGACTAAATTTATTGAGCCAAACAAACTAAAATAAATATTATGACCATCTAAACATAGTAATTGATCTAGATGTAGAATGGGCCTTGAAATACATAGCTTATAAGAGATATGACTTGATTAGATGGCATAAAAAAATGTGAAATTTATCTCAACAACTCACTAACTATGAGGATCTCACTAGCTACAAGGATCAGGGCATTACAATTTTGGGGGAAATAAAAATAAATGGTGTGATTAAATTTAGTGAGTAATTAGTCCTTAAGGCCATATTTGAATATCTTTTCTAGATAATAATAAATAGTTTTAAGGTAAAGGTTGAGGGATTGGTATTTGAGACCTAGGAGTAATTGATAAATTTTGTTAAAAGTTAGGTCATTAACATAGATACCCTTTATGTAGAGATTGGGGATGAATTGAAGACACATAGATAATTTATGGACAAACTCCCCCAACTCTTCAAAATGCCTCTGATGTAATTTAAGGAAATTTAAATAGACTTTCAAGTGAGTCAAACCCTCTATTTTAAAATTTAGGCAAGTAGATAAGCACCTCTGACCACCCTATTTCGACTGAATATTTTAGTTTCAACTACTTCCCAAGAATCTAGATTAACCATAACTATAAATTAGGTTATGATTGCAACAAATTCTAAGCCCCAACATCAAAAACTACCATGGCCTCCACATAGGCATTTCCACTTGTAGTTACATCAATTTTTTATAATAGAATGTTGTTATAACAATGTTTTATCCTTTGTGAATGATTGGATACATCATGGACATGTATGTTGTAGTGATGTTGAAAATTTGATTATGGATTGAGAGATGTGGTGTCCCCATCCCAAGCCTATATATACATGTATCTCCAACATTATAAAGGGAGAAGAATTTTTTATATTCAATATAGATAGAGACATTTAGGGTTGTTTTTGAAAAAATTATTTGTATCCTTTTCTCTTTCATGTTTGTGTTATAATTTTTATGTATTTTATCTAACTGATAACTTAATTTATTGATATATGTTATAGGAAATTTCAAGTAGCTTATATTTTTTAAGGTATTTTATCAATTAAAATATGAATCAACAATTCTAGGATGGTAGAACCTATTTTATTACAAAAAGTTTTCTAGGTTACTATATAATTTTTTTAGGAATGCCATTTGATGCAATTTTCTAGACTAAGCCATATCTAGTCGAAGGTGCTATTTGTTATTAGCTATAATATTTTCTTAAAAAATGTTACAACAGTCTTAATAAATATAGCATTTAGTTGATGACTAAGAGTTAATTGTGTAGTATTCATTAGACATGTTTACTATGTTTGTCATTCTATGTTAAAAACTAATATGATAAAATCATTAGTCCGTTAGTGTTTATCCTTATTCTAAGGTCAGTTAGAAAGAATCCATGTCTTTTGCTTGTATATAATCTTACATGTGTACCTTTCCCTCTATTTGTGGTTTCTTTAAATCTTACTCACTTTGGTTAAATCCATATCAAGTCCATTTAACCCAAGTAAATATAGTATCCATATCCATATTTGATCCATATTGACTAATATTTACTTCACTCACCACCATCCAACCATTGGTCACTATAATACCCAATACATACAACTTGTCCCCAAAGTAAAGTCAAACAACACCAATATCCCAAAATGTTAGAGGTTACCTCATGATTATTTTTATGTGTACATAAAACCCACATTAAAAAATACACGCAAATGGTAAGCTTGTTAACCTCTTAGTAGTAAAGTTTCTTTTTCCAAAATATGGAGACATGGAATTCTAATCATCACTATAGTTATAGGAATTAATTAAATACTCAACATATTAGTGGAATTAGAAGCTGATTGAAAAGGATAGTTTCAAATAATTTGTTACTTATGAGACCAATCTAGACTAGAGAGAATGTTATAAAAAGAATAATTTTCATATACTACAAATTAGCCAGACTAGGATTATGGTAATAATTTAGATCTATTCCACATATACTACATTAGAGAGAATTTATAAATAGAAAATTTTGAATAATTTATCCATTTTCTAATAATTTTGATTGAAGGTGAACTAGTAATAACTCTAAATTATTTTAAATAATCCCTTAAATGTCACAACATTAGAAACATTGGAATCACTCTCCTAAATGGTGGTAAAACTAACTACTATAGTCCTATAGATGGCTGATCAATCCATTTCCAAGCTAGATGGGTTTAAATAAAATGTCTTAGTAATAGTAGAATCATGGGAATATCATGTATATTTTATGATACTCCATTCAAAGATTCAAAATTTGGGTTATCCATTGATCCTATGAAATCCATGGCCGACCACAGTTTCAACACTCATATATTTTGGGTCTATAAATATGATAATATTGAATGGACCGAAAGAAAATAAAATCTCTTTATATCCACTTGAAACCATCTATAGATTCATCAGATCACTTATGGGTTGATGAATAATATAAAAATGGAAATAGTATTTATTATTTGGAAATGGTAGTAGTTAATAACCACAAAAATGAGCTAGATGATAATTTAATATGTTATATGAAATAAGATAACCTAGATTTGGAGATCACTAGTCTAGCTTTAGAGATCCCTGGGCTGGCTCCAAAGATCCCCAATCTGGGTCTAAAGATCACAATTTTGATGCTATAAATTGTCAAAACACATGTTCAAAGTTATCAAGACATCCATAAAGACATTTATGATGAAATATATGATCACAAACCTCTATACATAAGTGTTATTAGATTGACACAAAATAGTTAGGAATATTTTCTCACAAATTTAGACTACTCATTAGTAGATGTGATTTCAAAAAGAGAGTCCTTCAAATACATAACTACTTTATGCATGTTTAAGTCTCATCATTATCCCTTGAAATATTTCATGAGGGAATTTAGATAATTTTACTATGTATACACATGATATTTTATACTTTACAATTTACTAACACTTTCTCTTTTACATGAACCAATCGAGTTTTAATCTCTCTAAGTGCATGCATTAAAGGGTGCACTAGAAAAGGGGTAGGTAGACCATTAGTTCTTAAACTTATTATTTTATATTTGTATCATTACTACCATTAGTCCAAATTATTTAGAATGTATATCTATTCACCTCATATTATGTCTCCATATAATCCCTAAGTCCTAAAATATGGCCATGTCTAAAATATCGAAACACTGAAATATGGCTATGTCTAAAATCTAGTAGGACCCTCCAAAATATAGAATTTGAATTATATATCCTAGAGGCCTAGAACCACTCTCAAACATCCTAAAATTATAAATATAAAATATAACTTAAATTATAAGAACATATTTATCCATATCTAAATGTGATTAAATGTTTATTTTATATTTATACTACCTATTTCAGCACCTTTCATGACATTATACACCTTCCTAAGCAATATTGATTTTCAAATAGACCCTAACTACGAAAAAACCCTATTTTATAACTGTGTCAACCAAAACATATGTAATTGTCCACTTTACACCTATTTTTCCTATTAATTTAGATAAGTTGATCTTGTTAGAAAGGGTTAAACTGCATATTACATAACTAGGTCAACTTAACCGACCTAGTTTGAGGCCTAACATGTAATTTTTCCACATAAAAAGATGAGTTGGCTTATCTTGTTTACTAAATTAATTGGAGGGTTTAGGTTCAATACTTGGATATAAATACCACATTCAATTTAATCCAATAGAAAGTAACATTCATTTTCATATTACTATAGCTCATATTTATGTTATTTCTATATTTGAGGAATTATTGCTTAAGTTTTGACTTAGAAGGAAAGAAATTTGTCTTGTGGGAAAGTATTAGATGTAAATTAGGAGTCTTTTAACGTAGATCTAGTTTCTATAGTGTGATCTTTATAAATCTAAAATAACATCTTGTAAAGCACCATTGGCTAAGGGAGAGATTGAGGCACAACATGTTAATTCAAAGTAACTATTCCTCACTTTTACTTTTTCCTTTGGTAGATAGATATTACACAAAGTAATAGGATTAATGTTTTAATAATTTCTTAGTTTATATCTACATTGACTTGAGTAAATTTCTCTTTGTATGTTTTGTTTTGTTTGTTTAACTATCCCCATTTGTTCCACAAGATTTAGTGAGTACTATATTATATTTATTTTATGTATTGTGGGCCTAGCTAGGATTATTACATAGAAGCTTTGGAACCCTTTTATTTGGTATTGTGTAGTAAGATATACCTTGGTTAGATTTAGCATATCTAAATTAGTCATGTCTTGATATAAATATCTATGCAATGAGTTGTTTTTTTAAGATTGAATTCTCTAAGCTTGAAATTCATTAAGTAGGGTAAGTTGTAGATCTATCCTATTTAGTTATAGACAAACTCCATCTATCCATGTAAAAAAAATTGAAATACAACTAGGAAAAATTATAAACATATATAATTGCTTAAAATATGAACAAGATATTAGGGTATTTGATGTACTTAGAAATCACACTAAAGATTTTTATTGGGAATATATTGACATGAAAGGCACCCATCCAAGTGTATGCACCCATCACATGTAAAATGAAAGTGTCAAACTAGTTAGATAACCTCAAAGAAGGATAAATCTAGCATTAATAGACATGTTAAAAAATAAAATAGAAAAATGATTGCATGTAGGATTCATGCATCCAATCTCAGATACTCAATGGGTGTGACCACTAGTAATATTACTAAAAGACATGAAAAGTGGAGAATATGTATAAATTATATAGAACTCAACAATGCAACTATAAAAGACTATTTTCCATTTCCCTTCCTAGACCAAGTATTAACAATTTATTTGGAAATAAGTATTTATCCTTCTTAGATGGGTTCAGTGGGTTTAATAAAATAAGAGTAGCTTATAAGTACCATGATAAAACCACTTTCACATGTCCTTGGGGAACATTCACATATACAGTTTTACCCTTTGACTAATGTAATGCACCATACACCTTTTAGATATTAGTCCTTGCCATATTTATTGATCTCACCAATGATTGTGTTAAAGTATCCATGTATGATTTTACAATGCATGGGGACTCTTTTAATGAAGATTTAAATAATTTATAGAAATTATTGACTATGTTTGAATAACATAAATTATCCCTAAATCATGAAAAAATTCTAATTATGGTTGATCAATGAATTTCTTAGGTCATCATATCTCAACCCAAGGAATATAAGTTCATCCTAAAAATATTGAAGACATTTCAAAATAGCTTTCACCTAAAAACACAACTAATGTCAAGAGGTTTATAGGTCATGCAAGATACTATAGGCATTTTATTTAGGATTAAAATAATATTGATGCATATATGTTTTAATTAATCAATAGGGATTGTGAATTTATATGGACTAAAAAATGTCAAGAGGATTTTGAGATAATAAAAAATTAAATTGTTGCTCCAATTTTGAGAGGTCCCAATGGGGATCAACACTTTCACATACACATAAATGCCTCTAAAAATGTTATCAGGGAAATTGTTGGGTAGAAAGATGAATAATATATGATTTATGATATATATATTACATTATAAAGTACTTGAATCCTGCTGAAATAAACTATACAACTATTGAAAAGGAGTTCTTTACTATCTTTTATGCTATGAACAAATTTTGTCACTATATCATTAAATACAAAATATTTATTTATATAGATCATTTAGACATAAGATATATAATTAATAAATAAGTGGTAGGAGGTAGGATCATTGGATTATTTATAATACTTTATGAATTTGATATAATAATTATTGATAAGCTATGAAAAGATGATATAGTTGATGAGTTCTTATCAAGACTAAACATTGTAGGAGAAGATGAGCTAGTGGAAGATAATTTTATAGATGAAAAATTATTCATAGTTTTATATATCTCATTTTGGCTTGATTATATGGATGATTATCTTACCATAGGGAATTTTTTTTGTGATTTCACTCATAAACAAATGAAATATTTGATCACAAGTAATTCTAACTATAAATGGTTGAATTGTGTGTTATTCTAATGTGGACCTGATTAAATACTTCACATCTATGTAATAGAAGATGAGATATGTGACATCTTGAGATATTTCCATGATGAGCTAGGGGGAGGTCATTATTCATAAAAAAAGAATATTCACAATATCCCTGGGGCTAAGTATTATTGACCTTCACTTTAAAGAAATGAAAAAATATGTTTGGAAATGTGATCTTTTCCAAAATATGGGGAAACATACATTATCTAATGAAATAATCATCCAACCTTAATTCATTTTAGGAAAATATGGAAAATAAGGGTTATATTTAATTAGTCCCACTGACCCACCATCTCATGGAAAATATTACATCTTATTATTTACTTATTATGTTACCATATGGGTATAAGTTGAAGCCTTGTCATTTACTCATGAAAAAAAATTGTTGATTTCTTGTACTACAAGTTCCTACAATGTTTTGGATCACCAAGGGCAAAAGTTTCAGATCAAGGACCTAAATTTCTATCCAAAATTATCAAACACATTCACATAACACTATAAAATATCCCACATGAATTCATCACCTTACCATCCTCAAGATAATGGTTAAGATTACACAACCAATATATAATTAGGAAAAATCTTTACAAAGATAGTAGATATTAGTAAAAAAGATTGGGTAAGCAAGTTACTTGAAGTAGTTTGGGCTTGCAACACAAAATGTAAGTCTACCACATGATTTTATCCATATGAACTTATATATGGTAATAATCCATTAATTCTAGTTTAATTTGAGTTATAAACATTAATAACAATAATGGAGGTAGGCATGACCTGGTAGAAGTACAAAAAAAAACAAAATATTTAAATTAAATGAGCTAGATGAGATGAGACTTGAGGTATTATAGTAGAAAAATCTTATTTAACATCATAAGGAAGCACGGAATGTCCATCACATCAAGGAAAGATAATTCAAATATGTATGTATGTATATATGTATGCATGTATGTATGTATATATATATATACATATATATATATATATATACATATATATATATATATATATATATATATATATATATATATATATCTTTATTTGTATATATGTATGTATATATATATATATATGTGTGTGTGTGTGTGTGTGTGTGTGTGTATGTATGTATATGTATATGTATATGTATATGTATATATATGTGTGTGTGTGTGTGTGTGTATATATATATATATATATGTATATATATACATATATATATGTATAAATATATGTGTGTGTGTATATGTGTGCATATATACACACACACACACACATATGTATATGTGTGTGTGTGTGTGTGTGTGTGTGTGTGTGTGTGTGTGTGTGTGTGTGTGTGTGTGTGTGTGTGTGTGTGTGTGTGTGTGTGTGTGTGTGTGCATATATACATGTGTGTGTGTGTGTGTGTACACATAAATGTAAAAATAAAAATTAAAAAAGAGGTGAAATTTTTGAAAATTAGAAAATGTTAAAATTTTTAGTAAATAAAGTTATACAAATGGTAATCTTAATTGACTTGTGTAATACTCTGATTTGTCTTATGTGTTATTTTAATCACAAGACATGTGCCAAAACTAATAATAATAATTTTAAAAAAAAAGGTTAATTCAATATATTTATATTTAATTTTCTATGAGAAGAATTAATTTTGAGTTTTAAATTATAGTTAATATCCAATTTTCAAAAGGGGTTCTTCCAAATGAGGATATGCCAAAAAGGGGGGTCTCCTAGAAAAAAGATCTATAAAAAGGTTCTCTGAAAAAGAGAGTGAAATGATATGTTGCTAAGAAATATTTTAATAAATCCAAACACATCATTAAAAGGCATGATGCCACTTTGATGACATAGTCAAAAGTGTTCATGAGAAAAAGGTACTTTCTAAAGCATGATGATAAAGACTATTTATGGCACAGAGAAAAGGATATCATGATACACTCGTGAAAAAATTGACATAATGGAGAGGATTTAATATAGAATTGAGTCACCTAAAATATTTACACATACTGCAATCATAGTTCTCCTTCCCAAAACATGTCCAATCTCATAACCAATTTAACTTTGGGATATTTCAATAATAAGGGAATTGATTATAGTTTATTAATATATATACCTTACAATATTTTATAACATAATTTTGATCTCATTTTTTATTAAACCCTTGAAATTACACTCTTAATTTGATAAACAAGAGTTAGACACAACCTTGAGGTCTTTTGATAATTTTGTAGATGGGGTAGAATAAGAAATCTGAACATAATTCAACAAGGCTTTTATTTCAAGTGTTTTATGATGTAGGATGGATCAATTTTATATGTTATAGTGATAATTTAGTATAATATTTGATTATAAACATTGAATCAAATCATTACATTGTGAGGGGGATCAAAATTCTAATTAACAGCTATGTCATCAGCCAAATATCTAGGATTCTTAAGAAAAGAATGTAGATAACATGAAAATCCTCAATTAAAGACTTGATTAAAATATTTAATGAATAAGGGGATACCATGAAAAAATTATTCATAAAACCATAAGGTTAACCAATGGTATTAAGAGATAAAGTCTTCCATAACCATGGAGGACCGTAGCCTACTAGGTCATCAAGTTCTTCACATGTGATGGGAAACATGGCTCACTAGGAGGAGATGCAATGAAAATTGTGAATCATATAAATCATGTAAAAAATAAAACTAAATTAAGTATAAATATTTCCTATTTTATCTATGGTACCATTTGGGTTATGTCATAAAAACATGTTCAGGGTGTGGAATCCATTAGACATCATGGGTTGATATAGCTGATATGTAAACACCATTTCTTGAAGGCAGAAGATGGGGAAGCCGAATGTGAGTCATTTTAAATTTAAACAAAATAATAATACCAATTTAAATATAATACCAATATATTCCTGTATAATACCCAAATCTAGCCTAAATGAAGAAACTACAAGTGAGGAGTCATCTCTATAACCAACAAAAAAGAGAAGGAAGAAAATAAAGACATCTAAAGATACATCCAAAGAAACTCTATATCCTATTTATCTGAATTTACCTATTATGGAGATATATAATGATGAAGATGAAGATCTAGATGTATCTCATTTTAAGGTATTGAGAATAAGTTCAAGGGGGAGAAGAAATTTAATTAGGGAAAGACCACCATAAACTCAGTGATGGAGATGAAGGAGACTCATCCTTGCTGAGGAAGATGATATTGATGTAATAAAATATGCTATAAAAACCCTTGAAATTATTATTAAATATATGCTTATTGAAGCTTTAGAATATTTGGAGGAAAATGAAGATAAGTAAGGGGTTATGGAGGAACCATCCATACAAATAAGATAACTTGCATCCATAATTGAGGAATTTACAACTAAGGAAGAAATAGAAGATCTCCCTCAACCTTCATCATCCAAGGCATCAGTGGACAAAGTAAAATATCCAAAGGTGGAAAGAGAGGAATAACCTTCCAGTCATGATAAGGAAGATTATATGCAACAAGCCATGGCATTGCTAAGAAAAAAAGTAACCATGAGACAAGTGGAGGAAATGCAATTCTTAAAAAACAAATACAAGTAATAATCCACTTTATCTTTACAAAATTAGTTAGTATAAAATAAAAATTAGACCCTTAGTTAAGATAAAAAAATATCTCAGTTGAAATAATAAATACCAATGCCCATAAACTAATTAGATGATGGTGTAGACTTAATTGTCTTATGATGACATCATGTATACTTGGAAAAAAATATCAAAACCTAATGGAGGTGAGGGTTAAAAAAATTTAATAAATGATCTTGAGGAAGAGAGGAAACAAAATATAAATTTGAATCCATATTTCAGACAAATTGTGAACTAGGGGATAAACTTCTTGCTTGTATAAGACCTACCTATGAATATGGACTCTTCTACAAGAATAATTATATAGATGGAAATTGTTGATGATCTCATATGGTTTGCCACATGACTTAAAAAATGATCAATATTTTATGGTTGTTTATCAAACTAGTACACATGAGCATCAAAGTTTTTTATGTGAATTCTATTTGTGTAACTTTGTCTTAGAACACATGCCCTCATTTTTTATTAATTTATTTGTAGGTGAATATTAGATTAATTATTTTAATTTTACAATTAAAAAATAGATTGCATGGAGGGATAGGGCATAGTATTATTTTGTGCATGTTAAAACTATTGTAATCTATAAGACACCTAAATTCCCTGATCTGGATAAGCTAGTCATGACTTTATGAAATATTTTACACAACCCGATGCTTAGGATAAAAAATCCAAATTATCCTCAAGAAATGAATCTCTAATTTTAAAGAGTATGCTCAAATTCATTTTAGTACCACCCTTGTTACTTATGATCATAAGTGGCATACATTGATTATTAATTTAAAGATAAGGGAGGTCATTTATCCAGTCAATCTATAATGGTTTTTTAGGAGATATAGATCTATCATATAAATGATACAAAATTTAGAGAAAACATATGGGAAATAATGTATTGGTATGTAGTATAGGCCACCATTCATTCTCAGCCCTATGCCCTCATGGAAAACTATAGTAGCTTATGTAGAATAATTATTTGAAACATGGAAGACTTAGATTCAAACATATAAAGGTTACATCAATAAAACACAATTATGCTTGGATACATATCATGACACTTATGACATCAACAAGAAACTAGGAGATATTGTATCTAGAAGTGAACAAAGGAGATCTTATCTTGCAAGAGTACTTTCAAGAAATAAAGTGTGGGTAAAATGATGATCCCATAAAATGTCTCATTATATTAAATTAATCTTCTCATTATTCCCCTCAAATTATTCCTTTTAAGTATATTTATATGTACATAATAAAACTCCTTATTAATTCAATCTATAATATGAGTATTTTACCTTAGTTATTTTGTGTAAGTTATTGTTTCTTATTTAAATCACTTTGTTCTAGTATTTGCATGGGAAATCCAATGATTTTTATGTATAGGTAATATGAACATGATATAATTGAATAAAATTTCTTTTTAAATAGAAGACTCCTAAGACCAAGCCTAGACCAATTTCAATGATCCCTAGTCTGTCTCAAAAAAATCACTAGTCTAGCTTTAAAGATGATTAGAACTAGTTCCAAAGACTTCTAGAAGCTTTGTAAAAGATATCTAAATATGTAAAAATACACACATGCTTGATGATAACTAATATAATATATTTTTGGAATATTAATGAATCTATAAATAGACTTTCTAAAAATAAAATTTTCATTTAGCAATGGTATTTATAGGTGTTTTCTCATAAGAAACTATAAGTAATACATTTTGATATTCTATAAATTTAATATCAAATGGATATGATCTAAAAAATAAGATTAAACTAATAGAAAACTTTGAAAGTGGAAAGTGATTTGTTATGATTTTTGTTTTTAATAAACAAGGTCTTAATTAGTTTTGATCTTATTAGGATGTCTATTTTTATCAGTTATTGCAAAACTTTGTGATATATAAGTAACATCCTTTTAAGTAGAAATATGTAATAGAAATAATAAATATTTGAGATAGATGTAATAATATTAAGATAATGTGGGACTTTTATTTTTTAGCATTGTAATAATTTTTATAAGTAATGAGAAATTAGTTTTATGAAGTTTATACAAATATAGTTACGTTCCAATCCTATTCTTAAGGAGAGAAAGGGCCCACTCAACCAAGGAAGTAGGATCTATGTTTGGTATTTATATGTTTATTTCATATTATGGTGTGTTTTAAAGATTGTCATTCATTATTTTATACAAAGTACTATGTTTTATGTCTCACATATAAGAATGTGTGTTTCAAAGAAATTTCCCCTCCAAAGCATTTCTCTTTCAAAGGAATTAGAATAGATGTGTGTTTTATTTCATGAAATTTATACTTCTACATATAAACTAGAAGTGTTTCTTTCCAACCAAATTCAATTCTATCAAGTGTGTTTCCATTCAAAACATTATCAATTGAACAAGAGTGTTTGTTTTCACAAGTAATAGGTTAGAATTCAATTTAAGTAAATAGATTAGAACTTGAGGATTAAATGATCCACAACTCCCCCAAAACAAATAAATGTTAGTCAAAACCTTGTATATCTTACATTTGACTATCATTAGACACCAATCCTAGTTTGATATAATATTGACTAAACTTATTTGATTAAATAAAGAGGACATAATGCCCCTCATCACATAGTATAGTTATGAGGACATACTATACCTCATTATAACACCATTTTCTTTCCATTAGGTACCTATTTGGAGTATGTAAATGTAATATTTATAACTAATATTTTAGTTAAGTTAAAATAGAATATATTTATGTTTTGTATTCTTTATAAATATTTTTTATCTACTTTTCAAACAAAAAATAATAAAAGTACCCTTGAATGTTACCACTAAAAACAAATGAAATGACTAAAATTACATGCCCCCTTAAATAATTGCTTGTTCCCTTTTAATGCCTTAAAAACCCAAATAAATGTAAAAAATAAAAGAATCCTAATCTTACAAAGTATCTTCTCCAAAATGAAAAATACCATCTTGAAATATAATTTATACCAAATTTAAAACTTAGGTGAAATTGGGGTGGATCAAACCAAAGACCTCTCCAACTTTGAATGCCCTTATCAAAAGCTTGATAACTGACTTGGCTATCAAATGAGTCAAACATAAAAATAATAACTATTCTAATTATTATTTTTAAACTTGAATTTAAAATTAAAAAAAATAAAGGCTCACCTGATGGTGATGAGGGATGCTAGGTGGTGGTAGAATCTTGCAGGTGAATGTTGACTATTAAAAACGTAGACCACCCAAGAAAGAGATTTTATCACAATTAAGGGAATAGATGTGAGATAATATCCATGGTGCAGGTGGGTTAGATGGCATGAATTATACCTATAACAAACATAACTATTACAATATCAACAAAAGTCTCTTTAATATCTACCAGATCTCCCTGAATTGCTTTCCATCTTAAAATATGATGAAATTGATGTTAACCCACATTAAAACTAGACAATTCTAGACTAGTGGATGAGTAACAAGTAGAAGTGCTCATTCACATAAAGAATTAAATGGCCTAAATATTATTTGATCATTATGACTGTATATGTATCGATTAGAACAAAATCCTCTCTAAAATAAATTAAATCTAATCTGCTAATGTTCATAAGGATCAATCCATATTCTAGAGATAGACACAACCTGAGTAAGAATTTTAATCCTCCAAGGTCACCATCAAAGGGATACAAACACATTTATTGGAAATTAAATATTTTAGATCCATTTAATGTGTGAGTAGAAGTCAAAAAAATTATTGCTAATAAGATAATGTCAGTGAAAAAAATTTAGCCAATGCAGCAATGAGTTTCTAATACCCCATAGCAGAACATCTTAGCTTCCATAATCACTATCAATAACCAATAATGATTTAATTATCACCATAAACACCTTATTTTCATAATTTTCATCACAATAAGTCAAAATTAAGGGATTTTCATGATTGATGGTGGATGTTAACAAGGTTATGTAAAGCTAGAATGTGCAACACATTCTAGGCTAAATTCAACTCTCAACCCTGCCTTGATGAAAAAAATAGACCCTCCAAACCATGTTATTCAAAATAGTGAATGATTTGAAAAAATCAAAACCACAAAATAATACAAAGATTCATATGGATTGCAAGTAGATAAAAATAATCTAGGTAGGATTATATGCTTGAAACAACAAGCACAAATAATTCTTGTTGAGCAATGGTTATAGAAGACCACTCTGATACCATGTCAGAAATGAGAATGCTTCTCATTCATCATATATCTCACTTGCATACCATTACTACATCAATAAAAAATCCATCAAATAAATATTATGTACAAGTAGTATCCATTCTTTCCTCATGAATAATACAAACATTCGTATGTTTTTTTATCTCTTCACCAAACAATGAGAAGCAATATGAGTGCTTATTTAATAGACATAAAAGTTTATTACACACAACAAATAATTTATTGTTTGAAACAAATATTAGTTGATATGGAATATTTTCATGCATAAAATAGCTATGAAAATATTTAGCATATATCAACTAAATAACCATCTCCTAATTAGGCTTAACACTTACTTAAACATGACCAACCATGTAGTTTGTGTGTGTTAGTTACAATCAGCCCATAATTTGACTTTCCAAAAATTATATTCTATTATTATCCATTTCCTTTTTTTTTAATATTTATAAATTCTTGATTTCAAGGAGTTAATTTTGAATATAAAAAGGATTGATCATTGCACATATTTAGTCACTACCTTTACTTGTTCCAATGAAATTAATCCATCTATAATTTTCCAATGGTCGAACATAAAAAGGGGAAATACATACCCACCTATGATTTTGACCAATTTTTTTATTTTCATTCATGTTGATAATAATTAAAAGTATAGATATTCCATGTGATATTTGATGATCCTTGCACGTGTTTGTGTGTTTGGAAAAAATCATTTTCCTCATGTAAATCCATATTTTCTATTTTATATTCATCATGGGAATCTAACTCACCCTCAAAACTTGAGTAGTCATCAACATTGTAAAATTTAGGAGGGATAGGTATGCACTCATCTCATTTTTAAATAGAAATTTTAAAATTCCCATCATACTAAAAAAATATTGGCATGTATATCAATCAATTTCTTCAAGTCCCTCACCAAGTGAGGTCCTTAAATGTAATGAGTCTGCTTGTGTGGCATTTGTTTCTCACAATGCCTAAACCCCTATCACCATACTTGCATATGTGATGTTGGTTGAATTTTTTTCATGCACATAAAAATCACATTATGACGTATACACTTTGTTGATGACTATATTATGATACTCTTTTCCTTATATTTTAGCTTCACATAGGTTGACAATTTGATTCTTTCTGAATAGGCTAAAATAGGGTGATCATGAAATGTCTATAGATGACATTGACCTTTCATATCATCCCCCTAACTTGGTGGAGTTAGGTACAATTTCACATTTAGAATTATAGGTTATTTCTAAAAAATCCTTTTATATGCTTATTATGAAAAGGTTATGATAATGAATTATAATACTCTTACGTCTTGTTAACTTTTCCTTAAAATTTTCCTATTTATTTATCCCTTACATGCACATTACCATATTAAGATTTATAGATCATTTTCTTCATAAATTTTGACCATATACACTATTAAATTAATTATTGGTATCACATGGTTCCATCATCTAGTTGGTGGTTCATTTTTACATTCACATGGTTATGGTTTCAACCATGGTTTCTCAGTTCACTCAGGTCATAGTTTCTCTAACTCAAGATCTAAATTTACCCATGCTATGGTTGTTTCAATATATTATCATCTAGATGGTGATACCATAATGCATATATAGATTCAATTAAAATTAAAATAATGCTTCAAAACAAATTCATGTCCCCCCCTCAAATGCAGGGAAGCTAGAACTGTTATTATGTAATAAAGATACAATCTATTCAATCTCTCCAAATCATTCAACCATAGTAGATACTATGTATATAGTTGTAGTGACAAGGGGTGAGGGGTTAATACTAACCCATTGATAAATATATCATAAATTTAAAATGTATCCCAAGAACACCATACCATATGTCCTACTACTTAAATATCTTATTGATATATATTATTTAGGGGTGGATACCTACCATATCTAGAGAGGATAAATTTATGATTTCTCCTAGACTTATATCCTATGTTTGGGCCTCCATTGATAGTAAATTTATAATATATGAGTATGATAGGATGAGGAATAAATTCAACCCCACGCTTTTAAAAGTGGTAGTGAATCACTATATATCTATGGCCTAAGTCTAAAGGTCAAGATTTCCATCTAGGTGATTGTTAAATCATAAAATATAACATGTGGTCATCACATATGCCCATAATAGAATAATTAAAAATATATATATTATTCCACTAAATTAAAATCACATTAATAAATCACATATTTCTTAAAATTTAAGTAAAACAATGAATCATATGGATAATCCACCTTGAGGGGCAACCTCCACAACCCTACAATAAGAACATAATTTATAATAATTTATAATATCATGATAAAACACTAACCATTACCTCATATTTATACCCCAATTATGATGAATTGTCCACACATAACAATATGATGTTATGTAAATGATCATGTGAGTTAATTAATGGTTATGATAGCATAATTTGCCCACACATATCTTGATACATGGTAAAGGTTAAGGGCATAATATGCCCCTCCCCTTAAAAATAAAAATGTCCTAAATGTTTATGATTATTATATGTTTATAAAAAAATATATCATCCTCCTATGTCACGTATTCACTAGACAAATTATTCTACTTGATTAGATGCTCTATAATCACTTGAGTCCTCATCTTCTTAGTGTGTGTTTGAATTATTCACTCAAGTTCCAAAATGATTTTTTCCTCCATAACAAGATTTGGTAACTTTTTTAGGGCTCAAAATATTTAAATAATGAACTTTTTTAAATTAGGAAACATTTAAGACAAAGTGTATTTTTTCCATGTAAGGTAACTCTACTTTGTATACTACTTTGATAATTTTTACAAAAAATGATAAGTGTCATAATGGTTATGAAAAATATTATTATCCCTATCATTTTATTTCAAGTAAATTTTATTTTATGGTTGTAAATTCACAAAAAATCAACTTCCTACTTCAAAATCTACTTTAGTATAGTGTTGGTGAACATGATACTTTATAAAGTTATGCACAATTGCAAAGTTTTATTTGAGACTAGATAATACCTCTTACTAGTTTTTACTGAGTGCTTCAGCTATTTGAACATTTGGTTAAACTATCAAATATGAGGTGATACATTGTGGATGGTAACAATAAAATATAAAAAATGGATACATTTTATATGGGGTATGGAAAGAACTATTATACCAAAAAAAATCTAAAATCAACCATTGGACCCATTTATCTAATTTATTTGAAGTAAAATAACAAAGACAACCATCCAAGAAATTTTTGACCACTTAGTTTTTTAATTATATTGGGGATGATAATATTAGCTAAGAGTGAGATAATTACTAAAACATTATAATAAAAAAGCCCAAAAAATATTGTTAAAGATGGGATCATGATTAATTACTTTGATCTTTGGGGTCCTATGGAGGTTCTAAACTATATCCATGAATGTTTTTAATACTATAATTGGTACAAATAGATGTGATAGTATGAAAAATTAGGCATATTTAGTGATTTTATCCATAAAAACCATGATGAAATTTTTAAATTCATAATTTTGTATCCTTGTGATGAAATCCTTGGGAACTTCCTCCCAACTTTGTCTAGGAATAGATATATGTTGTAACAGACCTAGTGTATTAATTTTCTCCCTTTTATTTTTCCAATACACTATACATTCTTCCAAAAAAATTGGAATTATCATTTTATATCTTCCAAAGTAAATCATACTTGAATATATGATAATATTTCAAGGAGCTAGAGTGGCCACCTATTATAGAAACATGAAGTTTCATAAACACGTTATGCCTAAGGGTTGATTTTTTTCACATTTACAACCTATCTATATAATAAAGAGTGTCCCCTTTCCAAACTTATTTATTTACCATGATTAGATATTATTTGAGGTTTTGAGTAATATCATTTTTAATTGCATGATTATCCCTCTCTAATCTTGTTTCATCCACTGAGTCAACATGCAATATGAACATGGTGCATAATATTGCCTTTATGGATTCATATTTCCTAGATAGTGTATCAACTATCAAATTATCCTTTATTTTATTATATACAATCTCAAAGTCATATACAAACAACTCAATGGATATTTTTTATGACAAACTCTGTTACAATAAATATTTTAGACTATAATGATTTTTATTTTCTTTAATGTGTTTATCCATCAAATATAGTTCCCATTTTTTTACTATGTGAAGAATGGACATCATTTCCTTCACAAAAATAGGATTTATAAAACTATTTCCTTTTATTTGGAAACTATCAAATGTAATGGGTTATATTTATTTCATGAGTATAAATCCCATTTCATACCCCAAAGCATCACATCCCACAATGAATGTTTTGTAGAAATCATGACTATAAGTGACATCCTTGACTCCAAAAGTACATTTAGATGGCTTGACATAAACTTGGTGTTATTCAAGAATATCATATACTTGTTTTAAGTGATGAAAGTGTTTATCCCCTATTTTTTAATATTAAAATGTCATTAAATAAAACCAATAAAAACTTACATATAAATGACTGGAAAACAAAGTTCATCAAAAATTTAAATGTAGATGATACATTAGAGATACCAAAATGCATCACCATAAATTCATAATTCCCCTCATGAGTTTTGAATTTTTTTTTTAATATCCTTATATCTGATTTTGATTTTATAATACATAAAACAAAGACCATGTTTTGAAAAATAAAAAACACTATGTAATTGATGTAGTAAATAATCAATTATAGGAATAGGAAACTTATCTTCGATATTTTTATTTTTTTAGTTCCATTTCATTAGGAAAAATGTGTTAGGCATCATCATCATTACACACCATCAACACTACAAAGGAAAAATAACTATGATTATGATGGATAATACTTTATTCCAACATTTCTTGTACCATCTTCTTAATCTCACTTTTTTAGACATATGAGTACCTATAAGGCATAATGTTTGGTGCTTGGCACCTTGGAACTAATTAAATCACATGATCATGATACATTTAAGGAGGAATTAATTTTAGAACTTTTATGAAAACTAACAAGTTATATTCCACAATAGTGCATATATCTAGTGGTGTAGGCCTCTTTGGTATTAACCCCTCTGTTAAAAATAATTGAGCCACAAACCCATCCTCTCCATTTTTTAATAATATTATGCATTTGATGAGAACTCATAAATTATAGGGAATTTACACATAATCCATGCAATTAAAATTTCCTACACTCAAAATGTATGCATGAATAGATCTTAAAACTTCACCTCAATCACTCCTAGGGTAATTTTCCATTGGACTTATAACAAAATTTATGCTCCACCCATAAGAATGGAGAACATAGGGATATCTTGTACATATTCACCCATGGATAGTTTAATATTATGAAAATTCCTAGAATAATTAACCATTACACCATCTAAAATCTTGACTTGATACTTTGTATCTTGATATACAAAATATTTTAAGCACATATCCAATTTATCATTGATGAAGTTATGATTACTACTTGATTCAATCAATATTGTAACTTTTTTTTTGTTAGAAAACCCACTACCTCAAGGGTTTATCTAATCTCAATACATGAAATTAGGGTTTCTTCTAATTCTTCCTCTAACTCATAATTTTCATCCCATGATAAAAAATTCATCCTCTTCTTATTCATTAGAACCCTTAATGTAGAATATTTTAGTTTTTTCACACTGGTGTACTTTTAAGGCACAAAATATAGAAGAATTATTATATGTAAAATATTATGGTATAGTAATGATGTATTGATGAGGCCCAAATCTTAATCACATAAGTGTGGATGTTATGATACCAAGGTGTTATACACATACACACTCACACACTCACACACATATATAAAAACAAACACACCCATGTGCATAAGTGTGCATGTGCATGCGTACGCACATGTGTGTGTGTGTGTGTGTGTGTGTGTGTGTGTGTGTGTGTGTGTGTGTGTGTGTGTGTGTGTGTGTGTGTGTGTGTGTGTGTGTGTGTGTGTGTGTGTGTGTGTGTGTGTGTGTGTGTGTGTGTGTGCGCGTGCGCGCGCGCGCATGCGCACACATGTGTGTGTGTCTGCATTGATCATAATATGATTGATATGAAATTTACTCATCCTATGTAATAATATTCATGTATAAATTTTTATACCAACTAGGATATGTCTACTATAATTAAAATAAAATTTAAGATACATGATAGATGTAAAATGGATTAATATAGTAATTTGATAAAAGACTAGTGAAAAT
Source organism: Torreya grandis (assembly GCA_037957365.1). NCBI lineage: Eukaryota > Viridiplantae > Streptophyta > Pinopsida > Cupressales > Taxaceae > Torreya > Torreya grandis. The sequence continues at coordinate 1,195,553 of JARHVA010003954.1, read as the reverse complement.
ATCACAATGTAATAATTTCTAGTGAATATAATGAATCTAAAAAATTATATAATTAGAATATTCCATATATTATATAGTAAACTAAATGAAGAAAATTATTTATAGAAACATGAATGTAGAAAATTTTCTAATTTAGGTAAAATAAACATGCTAACCATAATATGACTTAAGATAAAGGCCATTTTTCTTATGAATGTCTATATTTTTTAATTTTGTATTTATTTTCATTTTGGTATTGTATGCAAACATTAAATTCATGTATAGTGATTTAACAATGAAGAATAAGATGTATATATGACTGGTTTAGATGTATATAATTATGTGTTCTATGTATATAAGCATAGTCATCAATGAATATAAATGATGGATTAAGTATAAAAAGAGCATGAAATAAGTATAAAAATCATATATTATGAATAAGAGGATCACAAAAAATTATGATGCATAAATTTTATTATTAATTCAAATAAATAAGATTTGAAAATCCAAATATGTCATAGATGTGATAAAACTCTTAGGTAGATGATCAAGTGTACATAAACTACATAAAATTAAAAACCAAGTAAAATTATAGTATAATTAATGTCATAAGATGTATGTGTTGAATCCCTTGATACATATGTTATCAAGGCTATCAATAAATTTGGTCTATATTACCAAGATCCAAACTATAAGAGTTGGATGAATCATTATATGTCTAAAAAATGCTCATGAGAAAAGTGACAATTCTCATTGTCTATATGGATTGTATGCATATAATGTGATTAAAGGTCTGCCTAATATTTTTTTGTAATAGATTATGATAAAATTATTAGTATGGGTTTCAAATAAATCTTAGACATGGATATTATAGACTATGTCTTGGAGGTAAAACTATAGGAACTGGAGATTGAAGAACTCATATAATACATGATGACACATAAAGTTAAGATATAGTAGCTGCAAATTCTATAAATGTAGAATCAGAGACCACCTTAGTGTAAATAATATTTTATGATTTTAGGTTTGATATGTTGACAATTAATAGGTATCTCATAATGTGAACCACAAATAGTCTTTACTCTACTATTATGAATAATTTTGACACAATTATATTATTTATGATATTTATTTCACTTTATTAACCTAAGTGTGTCCAAAGAATAGATTATATGATCTTAAATAATTCATAGCATAGAAGAAAACTAGGCTCATCCTAGGAAAAATTATGAGTGGAAGTGTAATACCTCCTAGGGTTGTATGCTCATGTCCATCATAATTGCACAATGTTGCGGATACACCACATACATAGTTGTGACTATAGCCTTAATTATATAATAATTACATAGAAATAAGATTATTGATAGAATCATTATCGATAATTGTAGACACCAACATTGTGTCAACCCCCCCTTGGTCCCCTTCTAAACACTTACCTTATTAATTTAAAATAAACTACTTATTTTAAATTAATGAACTCACCTAGACACCTCACCTTGGACACCTCACCCTAAGACCTTTTCTTAACCTATGAGTCACCCTGAGACTAGGTCCTCCAAATCCTAACTACCCATGACCTATTCTCACTCCCTATTAACTTCCTAACCAACTCTCGTGCTTCATAAACTTGTGTTTTGATTGTTCTCTAATGGAAAAAGCACTTGGTGGGTGCAGAAATGGGCAAAGAGCTAAAAATAGCCATTTTACCCATTATTTCTCCACTGACATCAGTTAATGGTCGACCGACGCCAGCAAGATTGCTGACGTCAGTTACATAACCTGAGCTCTAAACATTGAGATGCCCCCCCAACCTTCTTGAAGATTGATGCACACACTCTAAGACCAAGCATTAGAATTTGACTATCACTTTCCTGGCTATTGAAGCTCTACACAAGTCACTCCAGACACTGGGTTGAAACATTGTATGAGGACCTCAACATCAGCCACAATAAGAATAAACATTTTGACACCTCTGGTTCTTCATCTAATAGAGCTAAGTATTCTATCTCATTTTAGTATTTTAGAATACATTGGTAATTAGTTTCCATTTGATATTTCTAAGAACTATTGAGAGAAACCCAACTTCTTCCATGGAGAGGCTGAAAAGCCTTCCTCTTATTCTTACCTTCTTTTCACACCTATCCTCTACCTTTGCCATTCCTCAAACCTTATTCACTTTCCCACAACCCTGCACAAACCATTAAATTTCCAAAAACTCTTCTATCGGCCACAGACATAATCCAAAACCCATCTAAGGCCCACTACCCCTACTGACATCGGCAACAAAACTGACGTCGGCATCATTAACCCAACCGACCTTGGTAGACCTACCGACGTTGGCGACTGCAATAGACTGATTGTAGAGAATAGGTACGTGTTATCTATTTTTCTCTTTCTTAGTCTTTCATCATTTATTTTTATACAACACTATTTTTGTTAAATAGTAGACTATCATCCCTTACAGAGCTTTACACTTCCAGGACCGAGCACCTAGCTTGGCAGTCCACCATATCTTTTTCTAACATCTTCTTTGTTTGAGTTTTATTCTTATTGCAGGTGTTTCCTCCACAGCCAAAGAAGAGCTCCCACAAAGCTTGGATATGGTGTGCACTTAGTTCGGGTAACATCAAACCCCTAACCTTTAACCTTAGTTTCTTCTTATCTAAGTGCAATTGTAGAAAAACTTAGAGAAATATTCTAGCATGCTTGGTGGGACCCTTGGAGTTTTCCTTGGGTTCATTCTTCTTTTAAAAGATCAAACTTTCATATAGATGCATTAGATTCCCTTCTTGCATCCCTTCCCCTCTTACTTTTTGTTTCAAAAGGAAACCATTAGTAGAAGTTAAAAATAACATCTCTTTTTCTTCTTGTTAATTCTTGCATAGAGTAGTGAAAAACTCATACTCTTTACCTCTTCTCCAATTGTTTACATTTGAACAACATATTTCAATTTGGGTTAAAAACTACTACATTTCATTCTTGCTTGAATGCATACTTAGCCCACTTAGTAATTAAAGCATTATGAATAAATCATAGTGCACAAATGTTACACAGCCAAATCACAATCACATAAAATCAAACATCTAAACTTACTTGAGACAAGGCCCATCTAGGATTTCATCACCTAGCGGATACCTTACCCCACTCAGTGATCCACTTGGACTTCAATACCAAGAAGAGGACCCACGTTGTTCTCTGGCAGAGTATAAACTATAGGCAAGGTATATTTTGGCTAAGTGGCCTAGCTCGGCTCTAGGTTCGTGAAGTGAAGGGAGCAAGCCCCAGCACCAGGCCATGTACTGAACCTAACATAGATATTTTGAGCACAATAACATACCCTGAAACCTACCATAGACTTCATCTCTAAGACCTATTCTACAAGACCAATTCCCAACACATTCTCTTAAGGCATAAGCCACCATGACTCTAAAATTTATTCCTAGGAATCTAACATTTTAGAGGTTGCTTGTCTAATCATCTATTCTGCTATCTTTATCTGATTGTTTGAGCTGGTAAGGTCATACCATTATGAAGTCTAAAATAACTCAAAATATCTTCTTTTTCTGAAAACTATCAATTTTTTGTGTTTTTAGAATTACACAAAAATTGACATCAGTTTTCCCACCGACATCGGCAACTATTATACACCGACATCGATTAATTGATTGATGTCAAAAACATTTTATAACTGATATCGGTTAAACAACTAACATTGGTCACTATCAATAAATAAATAAATAAAATCCTTCCAAACAGTAATCTTAAAACCTGACTTTCTTGCTATTAAACACAAATTTTGGTTTTCTAAAACTAAAACACATAGTTTTTAGAACCTGAACCCATTTCACCTTGCATGGTATTTACACGTAGTCAAGCCAAATTCCTTGTTGACCATGCAAGTCAACAATCACTCCCACCTTCACCCTTTGTACCAAGTCACCTAATGGAGTATACTTCAGATACTAAGCATACTCCTATCCAGCCTACCCCCGATCAACCTCTTATTGTCCTAAAGGGGATCAAGAATTTGAGAGATTCTTTGACCACAATGTCAAGGCTCTCCAACATTATCTCGTTAGAAGCAAAATATGATATCCTTCGAGTAAACTTGTTTATGGGATGCCAACTTCTTTGGCTGAAGCATCAATGATATCAATAGCATCTGCTACCCAACCTATGGTCACTCAGGCCATTGCCTCGACCAATAACCCAACCATGGCCAATGTTTAATATTTGCCTCCCCTTTTATCCTTTCTTGCCCTACCTCCATCAGGGTTTTTGTACCCCCTCAACTGCAAACAATTTAACCAAGTTCAACACCTTTCCAGAACTTGATTGTCTCTATTCCATCCACTCTTGCACTTATAAACACGAGAGTGGCTACTCATCCTTTAACTAGTCTCATCGCCATTCAACCACCCTTGGTGGCATCTAGTCAAGTTGTGCCCTCCAAATTCACACCACAAGCCCCCTTGGCCTCGACATTGGCCCCTATGACAAACTATCAGTATGTTGCACCTACACAAATGCAACCAAGTATGTCATACACCCCTCCCAACACTTTCTAGGTGCCCTATAACTTAGGGGGTGCCACTCATGCCAATCCATCTGTCGATCTAATAAAGATGCTGATGGATAAGATGTCCAACCTCAAGACATCTATTTTAGGTTTGAAGAATGTTCTTTCATATGAATAAATCTGTAATGAACCTATCCACCCTTCAGTTCCTATTTGACCATACCCTAACCAGTGGGAACTCCCAAAATTTACTCACTTTCAGAGTAAAGAGGACCCACAACAACATCTTCAAGCATTTAGACATGCTTGTTACCTCATAGCACATGATGATGCATTATTACCTCGCACATTCCCCATGTCACTTGTTGGCACCGCCCTTGACTAGTATAGCTCCATTACCAGTCATTCTCTCTTCACCTTCACTCAACTCGCTCAGCTATTCCTCGACCATTTCTCAATCAACATTACCAAGAAGGTCTCCATCACAGACCTTTATTCTATTAAATAATTTGAGAATGAGTCAATAGCTGACTTTGTCACCTGTTGGAGAGCTTTGATCAACCAACTCTCCTTCTCACTACCTCAACCTGAGCTCATTGAGCTCTTTTCAAGAGCATGTGCCAAGCACATCTCATCCACTCTGTGGGTTCAAACTTTCTGCACATTCGATGAAGCTTTCACCATGGCTCGAAAGCTTAAACTCTACACAATCAAGGTAGATAGGGTCAAATTGCTCAGCAAAAATACCAATGCAAAAGCCAATGATCCTTCTTCTTCTAAACCTTCTTCTTCCCACTCCAAGTCTAAGGGATCGGTGAATGTTGTGGTCCTTAGGTCACCATCTTCTATTACAACCAACCAATCTAAACCTTCCACTTCACAAAGCATCACTATTCAATTCCAACAATGGTATGAATAGTGATGATACACTCCAATAGGAGAATCATATGCTTCTATATTGGATAAACTAGTGAAGCAGGGAGTCCTTAACCTCCCTCAAATCTGACTAGTCCAATTTGACCCCTCACGAGCCATCCCTACATGGTATAGGGAAAATGAATTTTTTAACTATCATCGTGTCAAGGGTCATGACATGGACAATTTCAAAACCCTCAAAAACATTGTTCAAGACATGTTAGACAAATGGGACCTTGTTTTGGATAACCCTAATGCACTACCCAACCAAAACATGGATGTCTTTAGGCAATTGTTTCCTAACCATCCCCCAAGTCAAAATAATGTTTAGACCATGGCCGATGACCCTCAAGAACACAACATACGCATAGTCAACATGGTCTTTCCTTTCATTCTTATCAAACCTCTCCCATAATTTGAAGAAGTTGGTCAACCCATTTCTCCACCATGGGTAGAAGAGCTTTTTCTACCCATATCACCCCCACGACAGCAAACACCTCCTTTACCCACTCTTCTACCTCATGAGGATCTTGTCTTACCTATTCCTCTTGCCCCCACCTTCCCTCTTCTTCTACCATTGGAAGAAGTTACCATTCATACCCCATGCCCTCATGTAGAAGGGGCCATTATCCCTCTACTTCACCCTTTAGAGGATCCTTCCTCTCCTATTTATCCTCCACAGATGGAGGATAGTCCTCCGTCCACCCCCATTTTACACGTAAGAGAGTCTACTTTGACCTCTCCCATATTGGGGGATGTTTAGATGATACCAACGCCACTGGCCCCACCCTCATCCTTCTTATTACTAATGGAGGATCATACTTTTCATGCTCCTAGACCACATGTGGAAGGCATGATCATCCCTACACTCTATCCTCTTGAAGAGCCAAATTCTCCAATGCCTTCTCCACCAAGAGAGGAACTCACCACCTCACCCACTTCAACTAAGGAAGATCCGATGATGGTTCTTTCTCACCTCTGGCTCGTGATCATTGCATCCCACACATTTTCACTCTCACAATCACCCAAATCCTCCAAAAGACTGACTATAAAGCCTCATGTGATGTCATCTAAACCCTTCTCTTGATTGGTAGAAAACTTAGGATTTCTCCATTCTAGGAACCTGGAGCATGAGGCACTATGAGAGTGACTTAAGGCTCCTTATCTTACACATCTCACTTCACCTTCTACTACCAACCCTTCCATGACAAATCACCCCAAAGTCTCTAATAAAAATCAAGCTTCCACTTCTAAATCATTAGAAGCTCAGTCTTCCACAGGCGTCCACCATATCAAAATAGATTAAATCTCTCAGTGTTCATCCTGTATCAAACCTCACTCACCCACAAGTGAAGGTAGATTTGAACCTCACCCTACATAGTAGTGGTCCTCACACCATACTAAAGAAGGATGCGAAACCACGTCGGTCTACTCCTCCCCCAACCAAAAAGGTGGTACGAAAAACTCCCCCACCTTCACCATTGCCCTCTATCTTGGGTCCACATCCTTCCACTTTAACAAGAGTGCTCCCAATTCCAACACCTCACAAAAACAAACTACCTCCATTTCTCCCTCTACCTATCAAAAACATATTTCCTCCATGAAATCCAAAACCTCTCATTAAGAAAGTGCCATCTACACGTGTGGCCACACCACCAACTAAAAAGGTGGTACAAAAAACTCCTCCTACAACTCCTAAATAGAAGTTGTCAACCCCTACTGTAACAATGAGTATAGACCCATTAGTAGGTTCTTATGCTTCACTATTATGTCGATTGTTTTAGTCTTCTAGCATCATTCTCCTACTAATTAAGCCATACCAACCTCTTGAACCAAAACCATATTGGTTCAATGACACTAAAATATGTGCGTATCATCGCACACGTGGGCATGATACTGAGAATTGTTGTGCTCTTAAGGTTATCATTCATCAACACCTAGAAAAGGATACCCTTCTCATTAAGGATCCTCTTGACCACCCTTTTGCTAAACCACTGACACCATCCCATGCCTCCCAAACCTCCTCACTTGAATCAGGATCCCAATGCGAGATTATGGTCCCTCTACCACCTTCTCTCCCTTTATTCAAAATCAACACTCTTAATGTGGCCACTAGGTCACAAACCCTGAAGGATAAAGGAAAAGAGCAGGTTTATATCCCTTGGACATATCCATTCACCAAGCCTTCTCAACCACCAAAACCCAAGATTTCCATCTTGGGCACATCTCAACCAACATCTTCAAAGGTAATGCGTGACTCCATGGTGAAACAACTTCACCAAACCCCTATGAAGATGTCTTTGTATGACCTAATTCAAAGCTCTCTACAACATTGCCAAGCCTTAATCAAAGCTTTGTAGGTAATAGAGGTCCAACCTGAAGACCCCCAACCACTAGTTGCTTTAGTTAAATCATTGCCAACCATTGCCTCCATCACCTTCAATGATTTTGAGATTCCTGCCTCTAACCTGGAAGATCAAGATGCTACCCTCTTTATTACTGCTTATGTTGATCAAACTCACATTAAGTGGGTTATGATTGATGGTGGTGCTAGCATCAACATCATTTCTACCCATGCATATGATCAACTAAGCCTTTCGAAGAACTACATGTCAAAAATTCATGCAATTCTTTGTTCTTTCAATGATGCTACTGCCACTACTATTGGCACTATGGTCTTACATGTTTGTGTTGGCACACAAACAATTCCAAAACTCTTCTATATCATTGAGGGGGAGTTCTAATATAACATGTTGTTGGGACGACCTTGGATACATGTCATGACCTGTGTCCCTTCCACGTTGCATCTTTATGTCAAATTTGAACACGAGGGGCAGGTTCATGTCATTCTTGCTGACCCTTTTCCCTTTAAAACATGCAACATGACCTATTGACCTAATGATGTTCTCATACCTTTGAAAACATCCACCCAAACACCACCTCTACCCACAGAAGCCTCGACAAGCTTGCAGACACTAGTCACACCTACACCTACTCCTCAAGTGACCATGAAAGATCCTATAAAAGATACCTTCCAAAGTCTTTCACTTGGGGAGTATCATTTGCTTACCCTTGACATGTTCCAAACTCTGAAGGAATATGGACAACTTCATCACCACCCTAGCTATGACCATTGCATCAAAATGGTCATTCCATATGGTCCTTCCAATCTCTAAACTAATCTCATCTATGGAGGGCTAGATCGGGCTCCTATTGTTGAAAATCCTCTCTCATCACCCCAACTATTCACTTTTGATTTCTCCTTCCTCAGCAACCCTCACTTTGATCACACCTATCTTGATAGGTGTGGGTGGAAGGGTTTTGGCTTTGGGCATTATGAACAAGGTCCTCACAAGCCCATTGAGCCTCCCAATGATGAAGTAATTGAAAATGCCAAGAGATGACATAGCATGGGTTTCAAAGAACCTATAGAACCCTCTAAGATCCCTCACCATGAAACTGTCATGAAGCATTCTCCTCCAACCTCACCTAGTCCCTCACCCTTACCTACGAAGTCGGTGGTCTACATCCCTCCTAGTTTTATTTTTCATAAATGCCATTCACTTGGAACCCCTGACCTATCAACTAGGTCTGGCATCAAGGTCTCTTCCTCTCATTTATCCAGACATGATAGATGATGAATATTCTAGCATCAACACTGTCTAATGCATGGACAATGATGCCATACTCACCTACATGAGTGTGGACAACTCCATATAATGATCACTTCTTTCAAAAACATAGGTTATGTTAAATGAATCAACTGTTGACATTAATCTCCCATCTTTCGATGTTCCTCACATTTTAAAGATTGGTCAATCTTTAGATGCCCATGAACAAATTGACTATACCACATTCCTTATAGATCATAACAAGGCCTTTACTTGGTCTTATAGTGATATGCCCGATATTGACCCTGACATTGTCATCCACAACATTGTCATGAACTATGAAGCTAAGCCAGTCAGGCAAAAGCTTCACAAGATGCATCCTCGCATCGCACTCTTTGTCAAAGAGGAGATTCAACGTCTTCACTTTGTCTCATTTATCCAACCCATTGATTATCTGTAATGGGTGTCAAACATTATCCCTATCACAAAATTAAAAGGGGGAATTCAAATTTGTACTGACTATCACGACCTCAACTTAGCCTACCCAAAGGATGGCTTTCCTTTGCCAAACATCGACCAACTTGTTGATCTTACGACTGGTCATGAGATGCTATCACTCATGGATGGGTTTTCAAGATATAACCAAATCTTGATTGTGCTAGAAGATCAACATAAAACCACCTTCATCACCCCATGGGGGACATTCTGCTATAGGGTCATGCCTTTTGGCCTCAAAAATGTAGGTGCTACATACCAACGTGCCATGACTTATATCTTTCATGATCTCCTCCACAAAATCATGGAAGACTATGTGGATGATCTACTGGGAAAATCCAAACTTCACCATGACCACCTAACCATTCTCAAAACAATATTCACTCACCTACTACATATAATGTTCGACTCAATCCCAAGAAATACATCTTTGGGGTTCAATCAGGGAAGCTTTTGGGTTTCATCATTTCTCTTCATGGCATTGAGGTAGATCTAGCTAAAATTCAAGCCATACTTGACATGCCCCCACCAACTAACCTAAAACAACTTCGCAGCCTATAAGGGAAGCTTCAATCTATTTGTCACTTCATCTCGTACCTATCTGACCGATGCCAACCTTTCCATCACCTCCTCAAGAAGGACGTCTCCTTTAATTAGGATAAGGATTACCAAGAGGCTTTTGAGGCTCTTAAATGCTATCTTTTCTCTCCACTAGTCCTTATTCCACCTAAAGATGACCAAACCTTTTATCTTTACATTTCAGCAACAAATCATTCCTTAGGTGCCATGATCGCACATCGAGACAAACAACATCATGAGCAGCCTATTTATTATATAAGCGAAACACTCATTGAATACAAAACTTGGTATACTCGTACTGAAAAACTTTTCTTGGCATTAGTTTTTACCGCCGCCAAACTCTACCACTATCTCCTCAACCACAAGACTTACATCATCACCCACACTGACCCTCTCAAATACATGCATTCCAAGCCATACCAAAACCAACATATGGCTCGTTGGCTCATGCTTCTCGATGAGTTTGATTTGGACTTCATTCAACAAAAGTCTATAAAGGGGCAAACAATCACTGACCAACTAGTAGATGCCCCTTTACCTAATAACCAACCCTCTAACTGTGAATTTCTTGATGAGTCTATCGCCATGCTATCCACCGATGACATCCCCTATCAAATGATAATGTTCTTTGATGGATCTAAATGTCAACTCGATGGGGGTGTGGGGGTTATTTTCATCCCTCATGAGGGTGAGCCCATGCTTCTATCCTTCAAACTTGACTTTGAATGCACCAATAACATGGCTGAGTATGAAGCCTTAATTTTGGGGCTTCAAACTACCCTTTTCTTGGGCATTAAGACAATCAATATCTTTGGCAACTCGTAACTAGTCATTAATTAGGTTAACAATTCATATCTTTGTAAAAATGAAGTCTTGCAATGATATAAACACTGTGTTGACACATTGTTAGGGTCTTTCAACTATTATCTCTTGCAAACTATTCCTCGCTCTATGAATAAGTTTGTCGACACTATGGCCTCTCTCACCTCACACATCCCATCTTCATTTGCTTTGTTGAGAATCTATGTCATGGTACATCATTTGGCATTGCCCTCATATATCTCAACTAACATCAACTTTGTTGGCAATATCAACTCTAGTCCACATGATGTTTGGTACAAACAAACTGTTGACTACTTGACTTATTCCATTATTCCTCCTAATCTCTCTAGCAATGGACAACAGGCTTTTATCAAGAGTACTACTCGATACACCATGTTAGGGGGTCTTCTTTACCAATGAGGTTTTGATGGCCTCCTTCTCCACTACCTAACCTCCACTAAGACATCTCATGCCATCAAACAAGTTCATGATGGGATTTGTGGAGGACATTTCAATGGTAATGTGGTTGCAAAGCACATCCTCCACCTGGGCTATTATTGGCCCACTCTTCACCAAGACTACAGTGACTATGTTTGGCATTATATCAAATGCTAGCAACATGCTAACTTACTTCACATCCCTAGCCACACTTTACAAGTTGCTATGGATTTTTGGCCCTTTTCACAATGGGGCTTAGATCTAATCAGTGAGATTAACCCTCATTCATCTCTCTGACATCAATCTATTATCACAGTGACTGAATATTTCACTAAATGGGTGGAAGTTGTTCCCCTCATCTCCACTAAAGCTAAAAAAATCATCGACTTCATTAACCACCACATCATTTGTCATTTCGGTGTACCTCACAAGATAATCACTGATAATGGTAAATCTTTTAAAAACAAAACCATCCAAAAGCTTTGAAATGCTTTTAGCATCAAACTCAGCTTTTCCTCGCCTTACTATCCACAAGTAAATGGATAGGCAGAAGCTTCTAGCAAAATCTTAACCAAAATCTTAATGAAGGTGGTCAATGACACTGGAAGGGATTGGCACACTCACATTCCCTTCGCTTTATGGGCTTATCGCACTAGCATTCAAACCCCTACGGGTGCTACACCTTTCTCTTTAGTGTATGGAACTGAGGCCATCTTGCCTCTTGAAGTACAAATACCATCTCTTTACATCTCCTTACATGACATACTCTCTAATGATGACTTTCATCAAGATTGATTAGCACAACTTGAGTTACTTGACGAACGTCATCTTGCCACTCTTAATCATCTTCATATCTACCAAGATCACATCAAGCGTGCCTACAACAAAAATTTGAAAGAGTGAGATTTCAAAATTAGAGATCTCATCCTTAAAGAAAACCAACACGTGACCAATATGGAAAGAAGCAAACGTGGAAAGTTTGCTCCTAATTGGCTCAGACCTTACATAATAATGCACAAGTATGGATTAGGCACTTATTGTCTATCTTCTCTCGAAGGCTAGCTAGAACTTGAGCCCCTTAATGCCTTGCATCTGTGACCATTCTACTGTTAACCAAGTAATCATTCACTTTATGTTTAACTTGAGCTCATCCCTTGAGTAACCCCCATCATCCTCATTCCTATTCCTTTTAACCCTTTTTCCCTATAAGCATTAGTTAACCCTTTTATAAGCATTAATGTTTTGTCCTAATAAAAGGGAAACCCCTAAACCTCTATAGTCTATTCCATGACTAAAAGTTCAATCAACAAAAAAAACAAAAAATTGGGATGCCTAATAAAATATTAAAAGGTCATAAACTATAAATGTAGACTGCTCCCTCAAAGGATAGCTGCATCATTACTGTAATTAATAGACTACTCCCTTAAAGGATAGCTATTCAAAGACATCAAAACATACAAAGAAAAATATAGACCACTCCCTCAAAGGATGGCTATGACTGATTTTTGCTACAAAAATAGCACCCTCTCAGAAGCTTCTCGTATTGATCATCTTCAAATGACCACAAAATAAAACAACATCCCCAAGTAGACTTCCCGCATTGATCAGTTTACCAAAAAAAAATGACTGACAAACTATTAAGTCATGGACTTGCCTATAGTCATTCTCTGGGGTCACCTATAAAAGGGGCAAAGTTATCCCTGCTAAAAAAGGGTTACGCTACCCTCACATATCATATAATTTAGACCTATTACCCCAAAATACCCAAGGGATTTTGAGCTCACTTAACGTCAAGTGATTAGCATACTTCTCTAACAAAAACCAATGGTCAATGACGTAATGCATGAATGGGGCTTTTGTTTGTAGAAACCCTATCTATACTCTCATTATAGTCCTTGTCAATGAAAGAGCAATGTGCCTTTCACTTCTTATACACCTTCATCACATGCCAATAACATCACAACTCAAACATTTTCTAACCATTAACATAACATCATGATTTATTTAATGTAAATACCAATTTGTGTTATATAAATTATCATAGCCCATTCACATTAGTTTCTATGGAAAATAATACACATGGAAATTATCAACCAAACACAATTTATGTTAAGCATATACCATCACCAATATGGAAACTTGTTGAAGCATAAATAATCTCATTTCATTTTTAGCATACACCATCACTAATATGGAAAATTTCTAAGGATGAAAAATCACATAACCTATGTTACAACATACACCATCACACAATATGGAAAACGTTGTAACATCATCATACACTCATCATATCAAGCATGTACCATTAAACATATGGGAAATGCTAAAAACACTAACATAACCAAACCAACCAACAACTCTTCCTCCCTTTTGGGGAGAACTACATTGGCCTAAGGCCCTTAAAATAGGGGCTATGTAGGTAGCACTTAGCTGACATGGGCTCTTCTGAGGTTAGCTCGGCCATTCGTTCATTCATCTACCTGATGGACCAACCATATAACCTTTAACCATGACTTAACCTAGTCAAACTCAATCCATAACCTACCCTCTTCTTCCCTTTTTGGGAGAACTACATTGGCTTGAGGCCCTTAAAATAGGGGCTATGTAGGCAGCACTCAATTGACATGGGGTCTTCTGAGGTTAGCTCGGCCATTCATTCGTTCATCTACCTAATGGACCACCCATCTAAACCAGCCCAAAATCATGACCAAACAACTAGCCTTGCCACTGTAGAAGTCACTTTAGACTTCTCATAGGGCACATTGGAGATCATATACATCTCCTTAACCATAACAAACAACACTTAAGATCACTTATAACTCATCTCGACTCAACCAACAACCTTGGAGATCGCAACTATCTGCTTAGACCATGACCACTTTTGAGACAACTTTGCCTTAGTTGTTTTGATTGCATATGCTACCTCACGAATAGTTAGCAAAATTGTATGCACCCCTCACACATATTTTATAGATCATGCCCAAGTTGATCCCCAGTATATGTGACATTTTAATGTTTTCTGGGAGCACTTCCTAGCCTAGATACTTAGAACACGAAGCCTATTAGAGCTATAACTTTGATCGATCTAACCCAATCAACTACCACTAATAAGCTAGGGATTGGTTACTTTGATTTTAGTCCTCCTTGACCATTAGAGCTATAGCTTTGATCATTTAACCCAATCAGCTACCACTAATAAGTTGGGGACCAGTTACTTTGATTTTAGTGCTCCTTAACCTTGCATGTGACAATTTGACCTACCTATCAAGTGAAGTGGTATACGCGCAATATCAACTATTATAGCATTCATAATCCAACCTCACCTTACCCATCCATTTTCTATAAAATTGGCACCCAATTTTGGGTTCCCTTCTCTCGATTCCTACTTTGAGGGGGAATACCTCATCCCATACCTGGGGTAACCTACACCTATTTTTGTCTTGCAGTTCATCAGAACAAACCACAAGACAAAAAGGGGCAAATGTAGACACCAACATTGTGTCAACCCCCCCTTGGTCCACTCCTAAACACTTACACACCTAATTAATTTAAAGTAAACTACTTATTTTAAATTAATGACCACACTTAAACACCTCACCTTGGACACCTCACCCTAAGACCTTTTCTTAACCTATGAGTCACCCTGAGACTAGGTCCTCCAAATCCTAACTACCTATGACCTATTCTCACTCCCTATTAACTCCCTAACCAACTCTCGTGCCTCATAAACCTATGTTTTTACCATTCTCCAATGGAAAAAGCACTTGGCAAGTGGAGAAATGGGCAAAGAGCTAAAAATAGCCCTTTTACCCATTCTTTCTCCATCGACGTCGGTCAATGGTCGGCTGATGCCGAAAAGATCATCGACGTCAGTTACATAACCCGAGCTCTAAACATTGAGCTGCCCCCTTGGCCTTCTTGTAGATTGACATGCATAATTTGAGACCAAGCCTTAGAATTCACTATCGCTCTCCTGGCTATCAAAGCTCTACACAAGTCACTCTAGACACTGGGTTGAAACATTGTACGAGGACCTCAACATTAGCCACAACAAGATTAAACATTCTGACACCTCTAGTTATTCATATAATAAAGCTAAGTATTCTATCTCATTTTAGTATTTTAGAATACATTGGTAATTAGTTTCCATTTGATATTTTTAAGAACTATTGAGAGAAACCCAACTTCTTTCATGGAGAGGCTGAAAAGCCTTCCTCTTATTCTTACCTTCTTTTCACACCTATCCCCTACCTTTGCCCTTCCTCAGACTTTATTCACCTTCCCATATCTTTGCACAAACCATTAAACTTCCATAGACTCTTTTGTCAACCACAGACATATTCCAAAACCCATCCAAGGCCCACTGCCCCTACTCAACATCAGCAAAAAAACTCGACGTCGGCATCATTAACCCAATTGACCTCGATAGGACCTACCAATGTCGATGACTGTGACAGACTGACTAAAGACAATAGGTACGTGTTATCTATTTTTCTCTTTCTTAGTCATTCATCATTTCTTTTTATACAACACTCTTTTCATTAAATAGTGGACTGCCATCCCTTACAGAGCTTTACGCTTTTGGGACCGAGCGCCTAGCTTGGCAGTCCACCATATCTTTTTCTAACATCTTCTTTGTTTGAGTTTTATTCTTATTGTAGGTGTTTCCTCCACAGCCAAAGAGGAGCTCCCACAAAGCTTGGATACGATGCACACTTAATCTGGGTAACATCAAACCCCTAACCTTTAACCTTAGTTTCTTCTTATCTGAATACAATTGTAGAAAAACTTAGAGAAATAATAATATTGCCATGTGTGATAGAATAACGGTAGTCAATAAACCCATGTGTGTGTGTGTAATATATATATATATATATATATATATATATATATGTATGTATGTATGTATGTATGTATGTATGTATGTATGTATGTATGTATGTATGCATGTATGTATATAGGATCATTGTTTAATTTATCATTAAATATTATGTGTTCATATAATGTAATAGAAATATATTAACTTTCATATATCGACACCAAGTCAATGAAAGTATTAGTCTCATGCTTAGGTTGCATTTTATAATGATTTATATATGTTAACATATTAACATTTTTTAAATTTTAAGTGGTATGATTTGGCAATGGGTTTCTAAATATTTATAAGTGTGGATTGGATGTTACTATTGATTCATTAACCTTATAATTAAGTCCATTAACAAAAAGTGGGTTATTATCAATTAGGTCTTGAATTTTATGACATATGCACAAAATAAGTTAGGATTATAGCCTTTACGTGCTAGTTGAGTTGTATCTCATTGAAGTGGTTTAGGAAAATTGAAGACATTATATTAAATATAATTTATTTAATATTTGATGATGTGAATTTAATAAAGGTTTAAATTCTCTTCTTTTTTGAGAAGAAAAAAATTGTATCCTATATTGTACTTGAGAAATCATATTGATAGTATTGGCCTCCTTAGCTAGAAAATTATGCACATCATTAGTCTTAGGTTTGAATGTTGATTTTCCTTGATATTTTGGAGCATTGGATATTGAATAATTTTACATATAATTTAACATAATTTAATTCATAAGATTGATTTCAATGTTTCATAATGCATTGAAAAGGTCATTAAACAAATTATATTATTTACATATGATCTTGTCCTTAAGAGTATTGAGTTAACTACTTGATAATACACTTTGAAGCTAAATATAATGAACTACATGTGAAATATTGGTAACCATTGTGTTGAATTATGTACATAGTCTATAATGCATTCATTATGTCTTTATTTAATTTTAGCAATCTATGAAAATATGATGTTTTGACTATTTTTTTAAATAAAAAATGCACTAAATTGAGGGAAAGTAGCTCATGATATATATGCATATATCCTTTAGGAAAATAATAGAACCAATATAAATCATTCCTATGATACTTATAAGAAACATTTTGGTCATGGGAAGCTCATTATTGTTATATCATAAAGTAGATGCAAAGAAGGTTTTGATATGTTGAGATGGATCCCCATTTTAATTAAATGTTGTAAAGTTGGGTACACTAAATTATGGATAAAAATAATGAAAAAAATACTTGAGACAAAGGATTATGTAATATTTATAGAGATGTAAGCATATGTCTAGGTTTACAAGATGTTTATATTAAATGTGAAATATGCACATTCATGTCATATAGTTATCATTGCATAATTAAATCATTACATTCTCCACTAGATGTAGGATCAAAATTAGTATTGGCATGTACAACACTAAGATAATGAATATATGAAATCAATATAGAAACATTCATCTTTAAATTTTTAATAAGAACTATAAATTCATAATGAATAGTATAATCAACCGATGGTGGTGGGGTAGTAGGTGGTAGATTTGAATGAGGATGACTAACATAACCATTTATTGTAAAAGGTGTAGTAACATTTAATATTTTTCATTATTGTTTTTCATTTTGATCATTAATAAGTAAATAAGTCGCAACATCTCGTTTATTATAAATCCTTTCAACAAATTCATTATTTTTTCTTTGATTATGTTTTAAAAATATAACACGTCTTTAGGATTATGTGGTTGGTCACCATGGTTATTATTAGCATCATGATTATAATTGTTTGAAGGTGGGATATTAATAAAAAAAAATCCTTGATATTTTTAATCTTTTAAGCATGAATGGTGTGTAAAGTTAGTCTTTTAAGTTCAAAAGTATTTCCACTTAGCCTAACACTATGTCTATTAAGGTTGGATAATATAGACCTCCTAGGAATAATATATGAATACGAAACAATGAAAATGAATAAATGTGAAAAAACATATAGAAGACTGAAAATAAATTTTGAAGTATAAAACTCTAAGAGGATATAAGTTTTGAAAAATGCTAGGTTGAATGGCCAAAATAGTTAATGTTTACCATTTATGTTTACCTTGATTCTAATTTTACACAAAATAAAGAATAAACTAATTATAATTAAATATATCTAAGCATAAATACACACACACACACACACACACACACACACACACACACACAGAGATATATATATATATATATATATATATATATATATATATATATATATATATATATATATATATATATATATATATCAAGGATTTTTTTTATAATTAAAGTGGCAATAATTTTGAACTTAAAAGACTAACTTTACACACCATTCATGCTTAAAATATTAAAAATATCGAGGAATTTTTTTTATTAATATCCCACCTTCAAACAATTATAATCATGATGCTAATAATAACCATGGTGATCAACCACATAAGCCTAAAGATGTGTTATATATACATATATATATATATATACATATATATATATATATATACATATATATATATACATATATATACATACATATATATATATATACATATATATATATATACACATATATATATATATACACACACACACACACACATATATATATATATATATACATATATATATACATACATATATATATACATACATATATATATATATATATACATACAGATATATATATACATACATATATATATATATATATATACATACATATATATATACATACATACATACATATATATATATATATACATACATATATATATATATATATATATATATATAATAGGTTAGGCTTAAGTGAAAATAAAAAATGCCATAAAGAAAACTAGGCTATACAAAGTAAGTAAAATATTATAAGGAATGATCATACCCGATTATTGATACTGGAACTTTGAACTTGTAGAATGAATGTGTATTATTTGGATCCATTATCTTTTATAATTTTATTATACTTTACTAAACATAATGTGTATAATTAATGTTATTTCTATTTAAACTAATTTGACACTAAAAAATAAATAGATAGTTATGGAATCAGATAATCGATGAAATAGTATTCCAAATTATGTATGCCACACTATTAGAATCAAACCTATTTTTACTTATGTGAGTGTGTGGATGGAATAACTCAAGTAAGGGTTTTGAAATTCAACTTCCATATAAGCGATACATGTATTTATATGAATAAGTATACACTCCTTTGGCACAAGGGAAATGATGAAATGCCTAGAAGAGAAACTCTATTCCAATTATGTAAATAGAACTAAAAAAATATCAAATTGAAGTAGGAGGAAATATGTTTGATGATTAGATCTAGGTTTGACCTTTGATGGTTTGTTTTCGCTATGTGAGATTATTTATTGAATCCCCTTAGATGGTTTGACATGACCTAGTATATATAAGTTGATCTAGGTTAAGTTATGCATGTTAGCTAAATTTAGAATTGACGAAGGGAAAGATTAAAGATGTATAATAATAAAAAATGGGTATAAATTATTGTAAGGTTAAAGGGAAAGACACATGTATGATGTAGTTTTACCTAGTCAAATCTATTTAGTTTGGGGTTTTGACCTAGAGATGACATGATTTATTTCTAAGGTAGTGTTAAATAACAAGTGATGTATAATCTAATGATTCTAAGGGATAGTTTATTATAAGTGTCAGGTAGTGCATTTTAGACTAAAGGGATAAATAAGAACTTTAGTGAGATCAAGATGGACCAAGATTTTTTTTTAAAAGTATGAGAAATTTGGAATAAACCACTTGAAATAAGGGTCATGTGTCAAATTTGGGTGTCTAAAATTTCAAATCAAACTTAGTATTTGGATGTAAAGGTACTATATGTCTTGGAGTTGGAGTTATAAGAATAAGAGCTTGAATATCTTACAAAATAGATGATAGTTATTTGTGTTTGAATATAGTAGGAAGATATGATATGAATTTATTGATGTAATATAAGTGAGGGTAACACTATGGATAAATGATCATCAACTTTTGAGGTGAAGTACGTGGTTAGTGACTAGGTCCTTCATATAGTAATATAAAAATAGTGTGGACATCACTATAATGTGTAAAGTTGAAACAATACATGTATACATACATACATACATGTGTGTGTGTGTGTGTGTGTGTGTGTGTGTGTGTGTGTGTGTGTGTGTGTGTGTGTGTGTGTGTGTGTGTGTGTGTGTGTGTGTGTGTGTGTGTGTGTGTGTGTGTGTGTGTGTGTGTGTGTGTGTGTGTGTGTGTGTGTGTGTGTGTGTGTGTGTGTTTTTTTTGTTTAATTAAGACATGGGAAACTAAGAAATATATTATGTGATCTTAAATAAGTCAAAAAATACAATCAAAATATTTTTTTCTTAGGACCAAATATGAGTGTAAGTGTAGTATCACCTAAATATTTATGCATATGTACATCATAACTACATCATGTTTCCATTATAATACCTAAGAGTTTGTGAGTCTATCCTTGAATATATAATAATGACATAAAAATAAGATTGTCACTAGATAAATTATCAATCATATGTATGTATATAAATTATGGTTGTGTGTGTGTGTGTGTGTGTGTGTGTGTGTGTGTGTGTGTGTGTGTGTGTGTGTGTGTGTGTGTGTGTGTGTGTGTGTGTGTGTGTGTGTGTGTGTGTGTGTGTGTGTATGTGACCATAATTTGATTCATCATTAGGTACTCATGGTCATATAATGTATTATAAATAGATTTTATTTATATCTTTAAACCATTCCATTAAATTTATCAACTTATTTCTTAGGTTACATGGTAGAATTATTTGTAGATGTTTCTATTTGCACATTATTTTTCATTGAATCATTATGATTTATAAATGGGTTTATAAATATTTAAAAGAATTGACTAGGTCTTAATATAAATTCATTGAGTTTATGGTTATGTCCATTTATTGAAATGGTGTTACTATAGATTAGGTCTTGATTATTATGATACAATTTGAATCATCTTTTGGCTAAATGTCCTGAGGCATGTTGATACTCACAAAATAAATTAGGATTATAGACTTTAGGTACCTATTGAGTTACATATCACTGAATTAATTAAGGAAAATTAATGGTATTACATTAAGATGGCCTCTTTAATATATGATGAGGTAAATATAATAAAGGTGTAAATATTATTATTTTATTAGAAGTTTTAAATGTAATCCTATCTTTTATTTTTTAAATTATTATGATAATATTAACATTATTCATAGTTTGAAATGTTGGCACATCATTAGCCATAATTTTAAATGTTGATTTTATTTGATATTTATGGGTATTTAATGTTGAATAAATTCATGTATAATTTAACATATTATCTCATCCATAATGTTAATCTCAATGTTTTACAAGGAATGGAAAATTCCATCCATTGAATTAAATTCACTAAATATAACCTCATATTTGAGAGTATTGGGAAAAATATTTGAAAATATTTTTTGAATCTCACTATTAGGAAGTGAATTTGACATATTGGTAAGCATGGTTTTTTAATTTAAGTATTTATTATGATATATATCCATTAGGTCCTTGCTTAATTTGGTAAATTTGTATTAAAATGATGTTCTAACCAATGTTTATTGAAAAATGCACCTTGAAAAGGTCAAGTATTTAATGAAATACACACACAAATCCTTTAGGCAAATAAGATAACAAATATAAATCATATTCTATGAGGATTTTAGGTAAAAAATGGTCATTATAATTTCATCATGATGATATGAAAAAAAATATATGAATAAGTATTTTAAAAGGTGAGATGGATCCATATTTCCATTAAATGTTGTAAACTCGGGTATATAAAAAGGAGGAAAAGGATAAACAAAAAAATTATTAATCCAATGGATTATGTAATATGTCCAAATTTGAAAGCACATTTCTAGGATTACTATATGTTTAGGATAATTATAAATATTTCACCTTCATGTCATTAAGTTATTGTTATGCAATTAAATAATTAAATGTTTAACTAGACTTGGGATTAACATTGGTATTATCCTATCCAAGACCAAGATGATAAATATATTAATACTTTAAGGCACATTGGTATTTTTATTTCTAGGAGAAACTATAGAGACATTAAGAATATTAGAATTGAAAATAAGGATGGTGTGGTACTAAGTAGAAACTTTGTATAAGGATCACTAGTCTCACCACCTAATGTAGAAGGGGTAAAACCATCCAATGGTGGTTTCGCCTTCACAAATTTATTATTTTTAAGTTATTTTTACCTAGCTTTTTTAATATGGTACTTACTACTCTAGAAACCCAAGGTTTTGTTAAATTTCCAATTTTAAATATTCTAAGGTTGCCACCCTATGTAGATCAACTTCCATGGGATGGTTATGGTTCTTATAGGTTTTAATGTCACTATTGAAAGTTGTAATAATGTGTGCCTTATCAGAAATAAATTGATATTTTCAGATACACTTGGCCTATAAATATAAGACACAATTATGTAAATAATATTTGAAAAGGGAAACCCTAATAGGAGTGTGGGTTTTTGAAAAATTGTAGGTTGCATGTTTGAAAGAGTCAAGGTTCACCATTTATGTTTAACCTAGTTCTAGTTTTCCATAAAATAAGGAATAATATACTGAAATGAATATACCTAACAATATCTCTATGATTGTAAATAATTTATATCTACTTAATTAACTAACTAAATAGTAATAAAACAAATCATTGACTAATAAGGACGTGAAAATTAGGTACAAAACAAAAATGAATGATCATGATTTATTTTTGTTTTTATATTTTGGAAATGTGTAACTTGAAAGATTACTTAAATTATCCCAAACTCTTATTTTACACATGTACCTTCCTAGATAGTTTTCTCCTTATGTGGGTTCAACTTGGAAAAATCAACATAGGATAATTATGTGCACCTTATTCTAAATATGTTGTAGTGAAACTCAATTATTATAGGTTTTAAAAATTTATTTTACTATCACCACATTTCATCTTGATTTTATGTCTTCATATACATATATGTTTTTAATTTAAAAGTATAAATGTGTTGAATTAATGAATTTTCTTTTTTACCTAGATTTTTATCTAAAACAAAATATGTGTAATGAATTCTCTTTTTTACAAGTATTATAATGAAGGTAGCATACCCTATAATATGATTAGTGTCATCTACATGAAAGGTATGCATGATGCTTAATTCCATCATGTCATCACACATGCAGCTTTTCATCTCAAAGGGCCTAATCATGACCTTTTACACCCATATTATTTTCAAGGAAAGGGGATGTTATTATGATAAGGAGGTTTTAATAGGCATTCATCATAACATATGTCCTAGCCATTTATCTAGCATCCTAAACCCTTGGCTTGCTCCCTCCAACCTTGTAACTCTAAACAACATGGGTGGTGATAGAGATTAGCTAAAGCTAACATCTTGCAAAGATGTTCAAGATCAAAAAAGGTGTGGAAAAATATTTAAAATGGAGGATTAATTGAGTATATAGAGTGCATCATCTAGCATAATCTTCTAATTGTCAATGACTTTGTAGTTTCTTGGATGAAAAGGAAGGTTTCCATGAGGGGGATATCCATAAATGTTTCTAAGGAGTTTATAGGAGATGCCACAAGCATGGCATGTACTAAAGATAAATAATACAAGGATCAATCCAATAATAAAGAATATTTATAGTGTTTCTTTCAAACTAATGAATTCATGCAAATTTATATGAAGGAATTTCCCCACACTAACCTACCCAAGTATTAGCCCAAAGTCTGCTTATAGGTCATGAGGTACATGACCCTAAAAGGTAAGTACACCTTGATTTTCTTACACCATTTCATGTTGCTCAATAATTTCATTGGTTTTAATATTATCTTTCTATATTTTCTCCTAAAATCCTTGGAAAACACAGTCCTCCTTCACCAAGTAAATGGCATTAACCTGATCTTATACCAAGGCCACATCCTTTTATTGGTGAAACACGACTAAACCATGCTTTGTCAAAAATCCCCCCAACAATGATCATCCTTCAAGGAAGATCCTTTTGTGTGATTCCCTCATACCCTAGAACACTCCCCTCATAATAATTTATCCAAATCCCCTCTTGATGATCTTCCCATAAAGATGTTATTCATCCATAAACCCAACCCCATTAATTTATACTCCTTCCACCTCTGATCAGAAGGGAAAGGCCATTATAATAGTAAAGCATGAGAAAAATAAAGAAATTTTCAAAAAATTCAATGTAAAGGTCCAGTAAATGGGTTTCAATTTAGTTGAATTGATTTAGGATTAGAATGAGCTCCACTATGTGATGGAGGCCATAGTCCAAATGTTGGTGTAGTCTACCCAACCCTTCCCCTTTCCCCATTAGTCAAATCCCCTAATATTATTAAATCCCATCCTATGGTTCCCCCAAAGCATCCCTTCCCCTAAGTGAAAGGTATGAAGTTCTTGAGGATGATTTCCCTAGTGAACAAGCTGAGGGTCCCAAGAATCATACTAAATCAAAGGCCTTGAAAGATAAGTATGACATCCTAGCAAAGGATAATTCTACTTCAGAGAACACCAATGAGGGTCACCCCAATTAACATGTTTTTTTGTGCTTGTTCTCTATTTTTTCTGATTAGCCTTTCTCTTTTGCTTGGTTGGCCATTTGGAGCCTAGTTATATCTCTTTATCTCACTTCTTGTGGTTCTAGGTGCCTTTAAAACCTAGGTTTACCTTATCAAATAAAAAATATGTGTAATGAATTTGAGAAGCATCTAAAGAGTTGTTATAATATATGTATCTCACTTGCTAGAATCAAAACTCCATATAATTTTTTGAGTGTGTTTATGGAATATTTCAGGCAAGGAATTTGAACCACCTTTATAGGATTGATAATGCAATTAAGCTAAAAAACATATTTTGGAACATGGGGATAAATAGAGATGAATATATACAAATCCATCACAAGTACATAATATGTTACTCAATGAATCTAAACATTTTTTTTAAGCAATGAAGTAGACATATGTTTGGTCTAATGTATGTCTATATCTTAATATTCTATTGTGTTCAATGATCCCTCTATATTTATAAATGATTTAGGATGAATTTTATATATAGGTAAATCTAGGACAAGATGGAGTTTACTAACTTTAAAGATGATAATAAACAAGATTAAATGTGTAAGATCAATTCTAATGTGAAAATGACCCATAAATTATAAAGATATAAATATGTGTTGAGCATGAAATTAAACATAACATATTTATGTATGCATGGAACTAACCTGGGAAAAGGAGAGGCTCATATAATAATAAGGATCATGATAATATCTAAGATGTAATTATTAGATACCAACATATAAATTTTGATAAGCTTTAAAGTGTTATTTTGAGTCTCGAGGGCAAAATAGATACCAATGTATTGTCAACTAGTCCTAGAAATATGTAAATATACACAAGTATGATAAATATAATACATTATGAATAAGACATTGGGAATAAAGGTCTTGTATAAAATTTAGGTGTTTACATTATGATAAAAATAGAGTTAATAATATAATACAATATGATTTGATCCTCTAGTATTCAAACACTTTATAAATTAAAATGTTATCTTTTATAAAAAAAATATTGTCCTTTATGTCATTTAAAATTCAAAAAACTAATTCCAAAAACATCTCTAAAAAATTTTCCAAAATATTTCATATATTGTGGTAACTAACTCAATGTTTATTCCCAACCGTTGATCTTTTGTGCTTTATGTAATTGAATCTCCTATTCATGTACTCTTGGATAGCATGATAAATACCTTTCTTATTTTAGTTCCCTATACCTTAAATCACTTGTTCTCCTTTTTAAATGCCTCCATTAATATTTTTAGCTAACTATTTTCCTTATGTTCTCTCTCAATATCCTAATTTTATATTATAGTTTAATTAAATGTGAAACTTTTCTAGGGCATACTATATAATTTATCCAAAAAACTATAATTCCTTCTTGTATATACTCTAACACACATATATATGCTCACACACCTTTCCCTCGTATCTTTATGAGTGAAATACTTGTCTAAATTATATATACACATGTGGTTTTACTTAACAAAATGAAACTTATTTTATTAATGATCTTCTTGTTTAATGATTCTCTCATGAATTTGTAGTTATAAAAAAATTGGGGTTAACATATAAGCTTGCCAAAGGGGGGTCACCCTTAAGACATGGTGAATAACACATGTGTGCACATAGGAAGTATATTTTATTCAAAAAAATTATGTTTATATATTTGTTAAAATAAAGGTATAATGTAAAATGGGTTGTCAATAATTTGAGGAGGTGGCAGTATGTTAAGAAAATAGAATATTATTTAGAATCCTATGAATGAACATCTTATGAATATGTTTTAAAAAACTATCCCCCTTCTATAATTATTTCATGAGTATCTATAATATAAAATGATAAGATGAAAATATGTATTCTAGATGTGGCCATCTATAAGCTATAGTTGATCCCAAATCCTCTTAGCTAATACATCACCTCAAGTGATGCACAATCCAAGGATGATACTGTAGAAATAAACCTCCAATTAGTGTTTAAAGTTAAAAATAAAATAAAATTTGAGTTAAAAAATAATTTAATTATTTAAATTTTTTAGAAAAGGTAATCAATGTAAAGGAAAAAAATTACAAGAATTAAACCCCATCCAAGTAAGTGAGATCATTACATCCATAATTAGTTTCTCCAACTTCAATCTACAACAGATAGTAATCATAGAGATAATCCTTCTATGGTATCATTTATAATATCCATTTTGAGAAGTTACATGGAGAAATGGATATTACCATATTGGGATTATATTGTTTACTTGAACTGAATTTAGGATTCTAGCTAATAGATAATTATCCTTCGATTAATGAGAACACTTATTTTTTTCATTCAGATATTTTAATAAGAAATAAAATCCCTTGAATTTTATATATGGTTGGGTGAGTAAATTCCTACCTATATATATAAATTTGGGAAAGTTACCTCTCTCTATTTAAGTTTAACTAACGTAGGCTAGGTTCCCCATATATAGATAGGGCACTCAACTTATAAATTTGAAAGTCCTATGTATCTATGTATGGCTCAATATGTACACACACATACAACCCTCCAAGATTATGCATGGGTATTTGAGAGTATAAATTCACCATATATAGATAGATGATGTCAAGTGTGTAAATTAATTCCATCAAGATTCAAGCACCACATCATCTATTTATTTTATTATGTACATGATATGATTCACCAGTCACATCATGTATATAATGGATAGATGAAAAAATACATGTATGTGTAGCTCAAATAAAGAGAGATGATTCTAGATGTATAGATATACCTATTTATATATGGAGGCCTCAACCATCTATATAACACCCATATTTGTAGGCACCCACCTAACTAGTATAGATAAAAGGGATTCAGGGGCTTTGGGTTGAGGCACTCAAATTTAGGATTCTTCTTTGCTAGAATTTCAAGTTACCTCAGTAATATTATAGAAAACATATTATAAATAATCATTTCATACCATTTATATATATGGGGAGACAAGGGAGATAGAGTATTTATTATAGATCATTTATAATGAAAACGGCTCATTTTTCATCGATATTGGTCCTCATACTTACTAGTGAAAATGGATAAAATTTCAATTCTTGATATTATGTATGAAATATAAATCTATTGTATATTGTATGCTTGATGGAAGATCATATTAAAAAAATAATTCAATTAGGAGTTGTGACCAACATGCCACTTTATCATATTTTAAAATGAGGACACTCTTTTAGCTTAAATCCCATGTTCAAGTCTTATTTTAAAATAAATTAGTCCGAGTCTAAATTGGAAGTCATTGTATTAAGTATGAATTTTTTATTCAAAATGAAGTATTGATATGATTCTAAATTGATTGAGTATGTCATAGTTAATCTAGTAGTTTGATTTATTCTTGAGTATAAATGTTGAAATGGACGTATCCATCAAATTTATTCTATAATCTTTTTGGATTTTGGTTCCATGATGTTCATCAAATTAAGATTATGGTTTTATAGATTAACTAATCTTACTTATTTTTACCCAAGGTTATTTGTTCTTTTCAGGAGTGTTTTCACCTCATTGGAATACATTACCAAAACTTACATAGTCTATCTCAGAAACATCCCCTGTAGTATGAGCAACTTTTCATATAGATTCATTTTTCTAAAAGTTTCCTCACACAGACCTTCACCACACACCTATGTTACACTTAGAGTAACCATAAAACTTAAGAATGGTAATGATTTAAAATTATAATAACTAATTCCATGAGTTTAAATTCCAAAATCTAAGTCCCTAAGCTCTCAGATAGTTCCATGTGTTGATATCTAGCTTCACCATGAAGGATTTTCAAATAAACTAAGTATTTTCCTTTGGCAAGCCCCTAAATTCATAGGATTGAGAATCATGTATTCATATTGTTTCCCCATGACTGATGAGGTAAAAATTTGTAAGTCCAATTTCTTTGATACATTTTAGTTTTATGGACTAACTAAACTAACTTGTCTTTTCCTAAGGATTTTTTATTTGTAGGATTTTTTTGACCCCACAAGGGTACCTTGCCAAAACTTACATGGTCTACCTAAATTATATCCATTATTATATGAGTGAATTTTAATACTTAACTATTTTTATAAAATTTTCCTCACATAGACCATCACCATATATATCTCTTTGATTTTTAAAAACTATCTAAATTAAGATCAATAATGAATTTAAATTAAATTGTTAACCCCCTAAGTTCAAACTACAATGGATTAGTCCCTTAGATCTAAGATCATTCCACATGTTGGTACACAACATCCCCACAAAGGATTGTTGAATAAACTAAGTCTTTTCCTTCATTGAGACCCTAGATTCATAGTATTTAGATGTGTGTCTTCATATAACTTATCCATGGTTGATGAAGCAAAAGGTTCTAACTCCAAGTCCCCTAAGCACTTGAGAATTTGGGATTATGACACATGTCTTCATCCTAGTTAATCACTTCTATCAACCTATAATGGCTAAGAAAAGACTCTACAAGGCCCTAAGATCTAATATGATGTATGTGTCCCCATATTATTCATTCAGAGTAAAGACATTAACTAGACAAAGTCCCAAGGTCACTGATCACCTAAATAAATGAGATTATGCCACATGACACAATCTTGATAAGTCATGGCTAATAAGAGCATGCACATACTCCAAAGGTTGGAGATCATCTAGAAAAGTAAGGGTTATCCATATGGTATTATAATTCTCATATAAATCCCATAAAGAAACATATTTTAAGGTTAGGTGACCCTTTATAGAAATAATATTGTGTCATGTGGTATGATATTGGTCACTCATAACTTATCATGCATACCAATGGATATTCACATATTCAAATATAAAGGACCCTTTAAATAATAAAGGGACATCCATGTGGAAGAATTTTACTCATTCAAATCCTTAAAACTTATAAAAATATAATATGAAGTAAATGTGCCCTCAAATTAATGAGATTGAGACATGCGTTGACATCTTATTCCTCTAAAAAAATAGTGAAGTGGCCCAAGTATTGAGGTTCTAAAATCACCTAAATAAATTATATCATTCCATGTGGCATGATCCTACTCATCCATAACCTAAAAATAAAGGAACATAATTCAAATGTAGGTGGCCATATATATAAATGAGATAGTTCCACCTAACATGATCCCAATAATTCATGACTAACAAGTAGAGGAACATAAATCAAAACTCAACAACTAAGTGAAAAAGTGGGATCATTCCACATGCTATCATCTCACTCAATCACCACTAAATGAGGCCTATAGTGTTAAATGTTAGGTTCAAACCTTATATAAGAGTGAGGACAACCCAAGTGTCAATTTATGAAAAAATTAAACATGAGACAAGGTAGATTAAAGACATGAATATGGGTCCTAAGAGAGTTATAAATACATATATATCATTTTCATTATGTCTTAGAATCCAAATCAATTTTAGTTTATGATCTAAATACAAGGTTCATCAGTCATGATTGAGTGGCAAATCAACAAGTGTTCATAATCCTAATGAGCTTTATTGTGCCACTTATTTTGATTTCAAAGCATAAGTGAAAGACATGAAGGTGTGATAACAAAATAGTTTAAGGCTCAATACGTGACCCACTTAGAATACAAATATTGAATTATCTAATGTAAGAGGATAAAAGGAGTCTAAAACTCATGGTATGTATGCCCCCTTATTTTTAGGATTCTATTAGGGATCCAAGGGCTAATTAATTTACAAAATCTTTAGTTGGGTGAGTAATAATGATTGAAACTATATGTTCAATTGATTCATTTACTTGAATTAAATTTGTCTAATGTTGTGGGATTATTTAAACAATAGGTTTAATACATTCTTTCACAATAGAAGGAAATTATAATCTACCAAGTCATACATCTTGTTATAAAAAAATGTAAAAAGAAAAGAGTAAGGTATAAAATGTATGATTATTTGACTAAGATCATATATCTTAGTATGAAGAAATGGAAATCATGGCTAGCCATAATTATATCATTGGGCATAAAGCTTGGCTATTGCATAACTTAAATAACTCAATGAGTAATATTTAAAGTAAAAATGTGAACATATAATTCATAATATTTATCAAAAAAAATAAAAAATACACAATCTTGTAGTTATTTCACATAATAACTTAATGAAAGCCTCAAAATAAGTAAAATGAGAATATAAAATCAAACTATATATTACACAAACTAATTGTATATTCACTTGTAAAACAAATATTCAAATAAGTTATTGGTATATATTACTTCTCTTAAATCAATAGCCTCTAGAAGATAAGCATGAAATAACAAAGTATAATGGAAGGTGCAATCCTAAAATAATTAAAATAGAGTTTTAGTGAAAAAATATTCAACCCTTTACAATTTAAAACATTATTTATTATATAGGCAAGGAATCATGCCCAATGACTTGATGCACAACCAAAATTTAATGGATTGATACTAAAATTTAAATGTGTTATTTGATTACAAGTAAATTTCTTGATATCACACATAAAGAAAGAATAAGAACGAGTCATGGAACAATTCCCAAATTATAACAACTTTCTAGATGAAAGGGATGTAATATCCACTGCATTTCAAGCTCTAATGATCTAGTGTTTACTAAGCTTTAATTATTTTCACAAGTGAATCAATGGCCCAAATAGGAAAATCAAAATCATTTTAAAGGACATAAATGATGGTGTAACCAATTCTTGATCTGATTTGTCTATTCTTAATTTTATGTGCTTATATTCAAGATAATAAAGCTTATTTTAAATGTATCCTTATTTATTAAATATTGATAACTAGGAAAAACAATATTGGAATAATGGGTTATTCTAATATATAAATAGGTTTATCTCCTCCTTTTGATGAATTCATCAATGTCTATGAATAGTGAAGTAAACTTATGTTTTACACATTCTCATTGATCTCATTGATCTCCCTCCATCTAATTTCATATATCAATATGGCTATTGTTACCTTCATGATAATTTTACTTTCTTTATATTAGCCCACAATAACCATCCTATCTCATTACAATCCATTTTATACTTTTTATATGTTCTTATTATTTTTTATGTCTATGTCTTTTACCACTCTAACTTCAAGCTCTATAGTCAGTTAAACCATTCATCTTTGTAACTGATTATGCTTAACAAACTACAATCAGGTATACCATCAAACTATCACCTACCCATCCTTTCTATTCTTTATTTGGACATAAAATTTAGGGTCACTATTTGTTTATTCCATCTCTTTCTATAGGGTAATACCGCATGCCAATTCTTCACCTCTCTACTTGAACTCATTTTATTTTGGTCTTCAACTGTGATTAAATGCAAACATAACACTTGTTAAAATCTAGCTTTTGGATAGGTCTTTTGAGCTTCATAATTGGATTAAGATATGTTCCATGATATAGGTACCTATGATTGTACCACATTGTGTAATATTGAGACTCTCAGGGTTATCATTTGACTTATTTTTTCTTCTATATATTTCATGGATCAAGTCCCCAAGATTTCAAAACATGGTATGATCTCAAAACTTTAAGGATATCTCAACTATAGTTTCCCTACTGAACTTCAAATCCATGAGATGTTACCACATGTCATAACATTATAACTTTGGGCTCAAAATATCTTCAAAAACCCTTTCACTATTCGTCACCTTACTTGATCTCTAAATCCCTAATATAATACGACATAGATTGATCTTAGGACTAAAAAGTCTCTGACATTTATCCCTTTTTAAAAGAATGAATCTACTCTAATTGAATGATATCATGCCCTATGGCATGATATTGGGGTTTATCTACCTTTTAAACTTAGTTAATGATATTTCCACATGATGTATTTTCCTTGAATGTTCCATCAGAGGAATGTAATGTTAAAATTAACCCTGTGAGTCCTTATTTCCCATGATGATTCCATGTGGTGTCATCATAGGCCTTTGGGATTCACACTATCTTCATAAACCTTTTAAATCCTATGTTCTTTGAGATCATTCCATGTGGCACAATCTTGGGGTTTAGACCCTCAAGATGAATATATACTTTTGAGTTACTTAGATCACCTGATCTATCAACATGTGGAAAAATAATAGAATCTTGAGAGATTGTGATGTTGAACTATTTATTGCCTCCCTATGAGCTTTGAATGCTCGATATACAACCATGCATCACAATATTATAATGTCAAGGCTCAAGAGACTTATAAATTTTCAAATGATACCCCTCTAGTAAACTTTAAATGCTCAAGATTTTGATACATGGTGAAGATTTATGGCTTAGAAGACTTTAGAATATCTTTGTAGATAAAGACAAGGAAAACTAGAAAACACTCAATTAAAAAATTAATACATTAGTCAATGAAAACATTTGAAATAAATCCCTAGGAAACATTAAAATATGTATAATTAAAGTCCCAAAAAAGCATAAATAAAGCTTAATTTTAAATAAAAACTTAAACAAGCATAAATTTAAATTAAAAAAATAGATTCTAAAAGCTAAATGAATATTTAAAACTGGTAATATGATAATTAAAATTGCAATTTGAACTACATATGAAAGAATAAAGGTCATAATTCAATATAAATAGTTCAAAAAAGAAGTCTAATGTCCAAGGAAGTAAAGTTCTTAGATTGACCCCTTTCAATTTAATCCTTAAGGTTATGGTTGAAGAAATAAGACACAAATGTTTCAAAATAATACCTTTAAGAATATAATGAACAAAATAATATAATTTTGGAGGATTCAAAAGTAACTCTTTCCAAATGCAATGTATTTAAACCCATAATGAATCACCTGAACTTGATCTTAAAATGACATTAGCACCTACAACTAGTAATGAATCAAAGCTAATTTTTCCTACAAGCAACCTCAATAGATTGATTTTTAAGCTTGAACTATGGACAAATATTGTTCAACCATTTTTTATAAATGGTCAAGTAAATATAATTCATTTTCATCAAACCAAATTGACACATGAGTAAAGTACTAAAAAGAGAAGGTTTTTCTCAACAACTTGAGTGACACTCATAAATCAGGTCATGAAAGTATGCAAGAACACAAAAATAAAATAACTATGTTGTAGCAAGAGGGTCCCCATATAGGGATTTTAAGTATGGGGCATGTTGGACCCAAAAAGTATCAATTTACATATGGAGAATTTCATAATCAAAACTTAGAATGTCAATCTTCAAACTTGAACAACAAACAAAAAACTATAGACAATTTATTTAAACAAAACTAGAAATATGAAAACACTAAGGTCTACCTCAACATGTGACATACTAAGTTCTAGATATTACTATGACCATTAGTGTGTGTTAAAGTGAATGATTCTTTTATAGATCTTGAATTCAAATAAATAAATTTAAACTTGTCTAAAATAATCATAACTTATGAGAAGGGGAAAATTGGATGTTCAACTTTATGGGGGAATGTAATGGGCATTGCTCTAATTCCATCTAGACATATATAACATTGATATAGATACATTTGGTCCCACTTTAGGCATTGTTCCACTGTTAACCAAGACTAAAATCCTATGATGGATATTCCCTAAACTACTTTTTTGAGGAAAGAATTTAGATTTTACATGTTAATAAATTTGATTTTGATTTCTTCCTTTTAAAAAGATTAAATATTATATTCCATTGAAGGTTGGGGACAAAACCAATGGTATAATGATAGACTCAAAAAATTCATAACTATCAATACAAATTTAAATCAATTCAATGTTTCTTTTTGGCTTCAGATTTGAAGTTAAGTGCAATTTGATGGTTTCAATAAGAAAATGAAACATTTCTAAAATTTTCATGATCAATTTTGAATCACATGCATTCAAAATTAAAAAAAATGTATTGGAATTATAATAATTTGTGCAACTATTCAAGGATGATTACTTACCTTCTAGATCATAAAGTCTAAATGATTCTCATACATTCATCAACGATTTAAAATTCTTAGCCAATGAGAGTCTAATGAAACCACATTGATTCAACATATTATTCTCTAAAATTCCTATCCATTTTTTAATCATGATTGCCATTAAATACTAATTAGAATCAAATCTCACTTCTCCTAGACCAAAGCATGAAAAAAGTGAAATAAAGGAAGATATAAAACAGTAATGCCAAGAGAGTACCTTATGAACTATTGAATTTTCATGATACAATAGATAATCTTCTCTACTCAATCTTGAAATGCACATAGAGACCACCAATAGCTCCAATAAAACAAAACAACTTAAAAAATTTGGGGATTAAAACTAAAAGAATGGGGAACATAAACAATAATAAAGCAAACCAAGTAAGATAAACACAAAATAGTAAAAAAGAAAACAAAACTAAGAAAGTGGGAAACTAATCTAAGAAAATAAGAAATTATATACAATATGTACATACCATTAACTTATTCACCTTTATTTTATAATTTAATTTGATATAATATATGATAAATATTACTTAAAATAATATCTATTGATGGGTGTGGGGAGTTCATTGTCTTGAAGATATTTCATCCTGAATGCATTCCATCCTAGTTGTTATGAAACTTGATAAGGCACGATCCAAAGAGGAATGAACTTAGAATTCTAACCCTTACTCTCATGGGCTTTATCCCATAGTAAAAACAAATATGAAATACAAAATAATTTGACCGATTTTATTTTATCAAACCATCTCTTTATAACAGCCTAAGATGTACTAAAATTCTATATGGATTCTTATCTTGTGTCTTTTAAATGAATCAGGTCTAATAGTATAAACTAAATTGTATCATTTTCTTCCATATATTCATGAATAAACTAATATTTGGGTTTCTTTAGTGTCACTATAAATATTATATCCCTAAAATAAACTAGGATAAAAGTTAAACTCTTGAAACTCTACTTGTGTCTTGCTCAGACAACCCATAAAGAATATTTGGGTATAAATTGCCAACTTCATGGGTTCTTTTCTATTTCTCTCTTAATGGAATTTAAAAAAAAATTATTTGTAGATTCAACCAAACCATTGCCCTATGTGTAATAATTTGAGGAGAAATTTAATGTAATTCCATTCTAATATGCCCACTCAATCAATTCATCTGATTGGAAGGTAGGCCCATTATCACACACAAGTGCCACTAGGGTAATAAATCTAGTTGCGATTTGTTCCTCAAGAAATTTATCACTTTTTTATCAATAATGTTCTTTGTTGATTTTGTTTTAGCCTACCTTGTGAAATATTTAATGGCTATAAGAATGAATCTATGAAGAGATAAATAGTTAGGATTTATAACACTAGTGAAGTATATACCCCATTTAGTGAAAGGACACTCCTCAATCATTGGTTGAAGAGGCATGACAACACGAGTTTCTCTTTTTTACAAATATTTGACAAATATGACAAGATTTCACATGTTCATGAAAATATCTAAATAAATTTAGCCAATAGTAACAATGTCTTAGGATTTTGTGTGTAGTCACATTACTAGAAGAGTGGCCACTACCTAGTTTGTTATGAAAATAAATCATGGCATCTTGTGCTTCTTCTTTTGTTAAATGTCTTTAAATAATCCCTTAATGACTTTTATAGTATAAGACACATTTATTAAGCATAGGATGATCATCATTTAATATTAATGATAATTTATGTGTCCTATCCAGGTTAGTTGATGGAATAACATATAACACAAAATGAATGATTGAATCATACCATGGGATATGTTTGATTTCAAATAGATTACACTAAAAACAATAGTTATATGATCAAATTTAGAAATCAATTATGAAAAAACTTTACCTAAAAAAAACTTTATAGGCTTAAATGCCATCTCATATTATTGAATTTTTAAGACCCATCATTGTCTTCTTTTTCCAAGATGATTATGTCCTAACATCAACTTGACAATAGGATGAGGAACCATAGCATAGTCCTTGTTATGTAGAATGTAATGTTGAAATTTATTTTCTTCCTTTACTAACACAAATATTATTTGTATAACATAGGGTACTCATTAAATTTGTACTCATTAAATCTATAGGGTGTTCTCCATGTTCAAAATTTTGTGTCAAGACTATTTCAACTATATGATTAGAGGAAAATGAATACAAGTAGAAATTTTTGACATGATCTAGATTGACCAAAATAGGGGCTTGCATTATGGTGTCCTTAATTTATTAAAAAGATTTATTTTAATTGGGGTTTCACTCTAATTTTTAACTCTATTTTAACATATCATTCAAAGGTTTAACTATTTTCATAAATCTAAAAATGAACTTATGAGTGAAATTTATTTTACCTAAAAAATATTTTAGTTCTATCTTACTATTTGGAAAGTGAATTTAAGGAAAATACATTCTCTCAATTAGGTTCATTTTGTATACATTCCTTTATGATTACATGACCAAGAAGATTAAATTATGTTTCATGAGAAATACACTTTTTTTATATTGAGTGAAATACCAAATTTGTGGCAATGTTCAAAAATCTTTTGTAAGTGATTCAAATGGTCTGATCTACATTTATAAAAAATTGTTACATAATCCATGTAAATAAAAATGAACTTACCAATTAATATTTAAAATTAAATTTCCATATCTCTTTGGAAAGTGGTCTCATCATTGATCAAACCAAAAGGCATCTTATTATAGGCAAACATTCACAATTTTGTAGTGAAATTTGTCTTAGATATGTCATTTTTGTCAACCAAAATTTGATTGTAACTTGAGAATCCATCTAATAAATAAATCATATCATACCCAATAACTTGTTGAATGAATTCATCTAGATATGGAAAAGTATTATAGTCCTTTTCTAAATCTCGATTTAGGTTCCTAAAATCCACACAAAGATGAATGTCTCTATTCTTGAATAACACTAGGTTGGATATAAAGGTCAAATGATGTACCAAAAATATTATGCAAGCTAATAATAGTTTTTAAACTTTATTTTGGATAAGTATATCAATAAAAATATTGACTGGTATTTTTCACTATCTGAATGGTCTTTGATAAAGCTTCAAAGGAATATCATGTGTCATGATGATGGGATCAAACACCTTCAGGTCTCCATATGTCCAAGAAATGATATATTTGTAGTAGATAAATATTATTTTCAGCCATTCCATCTCTTAATCATGGCATTTATGTCCTACACAAATGTTTTGAGGTTGATTTGGGGTCCCCTTGTTAATAACTCATAATTTGTCATCAAAACTAATGATATTTTTAAGTCTATTTGTAGGTTTGTCTAGATCAATTAGTTTTTATGGTGAGATCATCCCCCTTGAAATTTGATTGTCTTTAAGATTAAACATTCAATCAACATCATTTTTTAATTCATTTGAGTCAATCATTTTACCTTCATCAATTACCTACATATCAAAAGAATTAGAACTAGAAGATAAATCCAAGATATGCCTATAATATTCAAATACTTGAAAATGTTTTACATTATCTGGCATAAATGATCATGAAAATTATTCTAAAAACAAAACTTTTGTAAATAAATATTGTCCAATGGCATGTAGTTAACATCAAAAATAAATAGTGAATCTACCATGGCATTGTAAGTTATAGGAACCACAAAAATGTTTAAATTATTGAATGATTTTTTTAGATCTCAAAATCAACGTTTATATTTTTTAAATAAGAGATAATTCATTGAAACATAATTTTTACCTAATTGACAACTAATTTAGAGTCACCATAGACTTTTAATTGATGAACATCATACCTGGTTGTAAACTATAATCCAAAAATTAAAGCTTCATATTTTTTCATGTTATTTGTGCTAGGGAATTATAATATAAATGTTGATACATGATTTATATTATATGGGTCAATAATTATAATACACATTGTATATCTTTGTTTAGAGAATTCTTCATAAAAATACTAATAAGACCACAACCTAAATTTTGATATTGTTCAAGTTTTTTCTTCTTTGTCAATTTGGTAATCAAAGTATAAACACCCACATCTATGGAAGGAAACTTGACCTATTCATTGACAACATTGTAATTTGTAATCATTAATTTCATTCATGGTTCTCTATTAATTTTAATTTATATTCCACTCCTCTCCATGGAAGCCACATATGGGAAAAGTATGTTTCCATATAACTATTAAGTGATCTTGACCAATCCCTACTTAATAACATGTTATATGATTTTGGGGTCTCAATAACTTGTATGTCTATGAACTATTTCACCCTTGGTTAAATTTCAAATTGCATATGTATGTTCAATAACTCTCCTATAACCTTGAATTCATACTTATCTAATTGAACTACCACTTTTATGTGATTTTAAAGGAATCAATGCTAACTTATTATAAATCCCTATAGGTATAACATTAGTTGATTCACCTAAATTGATAAGATAATTATGCATGTTTTTAAAAAATATTCAAAATATAATTAGGAAGGGTGGAACTTCATTCCTAATCTTATGTATTAAAACATTGGTATTAGCAATAACTTTATGTTATGGTTGACTACTCTTCTCTGTAAGAGACTTAAGAATTAAATCCCTTTATTCAATGATTTGTGCCAATTTATGGAGGGTTATGTTATATTTTATTTCTTCATATGATCCATAATGTTTTAATTTATTTTACTAGTGGAGGGTTGATTGTCACCTGATTTTGGTGGAGGTGGATCATTTTAAGATTTAGGATCAAGAGGTTTGGCAAAATTGTCTAGTGGAGTTAAAGTAGTCAAAGGATGATATGATCTACTCCTAATGGTTTAGTTTCCTCTCTTATAATGTTATAACTATTGAATTTCATTAGTATAATTTTTAGGTTTGTTGTATTCTACATTAGGAAATTATAAAGTATCTAAAATATTGGATTTATTAGGGGATTATAATATATCAGGAGAATAAGAATGACTTCAAGTGTTTTGGTCATTTGGTATAAACTCATATTCTTCCATTTATTTTTGAATAATGTAAAAATCTTGAAAAAAAATCAACACATTCAATTTCCCCATGTTGGGTTATGTTATGCATGTAGCACCAACAAGGTAGGGTGATTTCCATGATATTGATCTTAGGAAATATGTTGGATGAAGACTTAACTTGTATACTAGTTGAATTGAAGGGCCTATAATTATGTTGGTAAGTGAAATTTAGGTCATAATTTACACTAATTAAGCTACATACTTATTTTTTAAATTTTAGGAAATCATTTCTTAATATTTATACCATTCTTTATATTACATCTAACTTAAGTTTTACTAGGTCTTGAGATGAAATTTTCATCTTATTCATTACAACTGGAACTAAAGCTCAATTATAGGGTTGAGCCATAACTTCATTACCAAATTTATTTATAAATTCTAAATTATGATTAGGGGTAACATGTTGTAGAGGGATTCAATTAAAGATTGGAAGAGTCTATGGAAATGGAATATTTTGATTTATAGGTGGGATTATGTTTAAAACCAACATGTATGGGAGAACATTGGGAATGGAAATCAACATTTCCCTTATGAATTGAATGATCTACACACTTTTATTACTTATACATATATAAAGGGAAAATTAGTGACAATTGGATCTCTCCTTAATAATGTGACATTCCAACAGTCTAAATCATGTTTGATTATTTATAATGCTAGTTGGGAATTTGGTCTATCTAAAATTATTACTCTACTATGCATATTTTGAAAATGTGTGCTAAAATGAGTATAAGCTCATTGGGTTCTATTCTCATGAAATAAAAATGATGGTATAAGATACTTAGATACACTACCTAACCAAACTAAGATAAAAAAGAATTTCTCAATTGATTCCATCCTAAAGTTAAATTATCAAGTAGGTTGAGAAACCAGTCATAAGCCTAACCAAGTAAGACAAAAATAAATAATATTTAGGATACATCTTCGTGCTCAAAATCAAATAACCTAAGGGATATTTTATAATATTTAATGTGTTTTTATAGTCCTTCTAGTGTTTGGAGTGAACTTTTGAAGATAACATATAGGTTTTATAGGTAATCATTCATGTCATTGGTAATATTTATATTTCATCTAGGTAGCCAAGTTGTATCCATTTTAACTAGTTTATTGGTGGAAAATTATGGGGATGGTTTGGTTGGGTAAACTAATCTTATAGATCTATATTAATCATATCTAATATGTCTATGAGCTTGAATAGGATATATAATTGATTTTTTATGACTCAAATTTACTTTAGATCATGTGATCTTTGAATAAGACTCTAGAGTTAAAAACACTAATTTCTCTTTGTGTGTATTTTAAGCATATAATAGCTAAAAACCATAAGGATGAATTCTAATACCACAAGTTTGTAATTAATCATAGCCTTAGAGTATTAATAGGTTTAATATCAAAATTTCAAGATCATAATATGGCTTTCTAGCCCTCCTTCTAGTACCAATTTATGTTAGGCTCAATTTGTGACCCACTTGAAATACAACTGTTGAATTAGATGATCTAAAAGGACAAAATGAGTCTAAAGATCATGGAATTAATGTCCCATCATTTTTAGGATTAGTTTAAGGATCTAAGACTCAAATATTTATATAATGTTTAGCTGGGTGAGAAACACCTATTATCACAAAAGGTTTAACTAATCTCTTTACCTGAATTAAAGTTGTATAATTTTGTGTGTTTGTTGAGAACATAAGTTTCCTATATTATTTCATAATATAGGAAATTATAATATACATAGTAGGACATATTATCATAAGAAACATTTAAAAGGTAGGGAAATTATAAGGCACAAAAGGGATGATTCTTTGACTGAGGTTAGATATCTTAGTGCTAAGAAATGGAAATCATGGTTGGCCATAATTATATCACCGAGCATAAAGTTTATTTATTTCACAACTTAAAAAATCAATGATCAATATTCAAAGGAAAAATTTGAATTTTTAATTTATAATATAAAAAAAAAGATAGAAAATACACAATCCTATAGATATTGCACATAATGACTTAATGAAAGCCTTAAAATAAAGAAAATGACAATCTAGAATCAATAAAACTATATGTTGCACAATTTTGTTATATATTCACTTGTAAAACTAGAATTCAAACAACTTATTGACATATATTACTTCTTATAAATCAATATCCTTTGGTAGGTAATCATGAAAAAAATTTACTAAAATTATGCTAGGATTGCACTTGCCATTCTTCTTAGCCCTTGGATCCCTAGTAAAATATTAAAAATGATGGGGCATTCATCTCATGAGTTGTAGACTCATTTTACCCACTTAAATTAAGTAATTTAATAGTTTAAATCTAAGAGGTCACAAATTGATCCTAACATAAATTTATAAAATGTTTAGATGGTGAGCAATAACTATTACCACCAAAGGTTCAACTTATCTCTTTACCTAAATTAAAGTTATCTAGTGTTGTGGGCTTATTGCTACCATAGGTCTACTATCTTATTTAATAATATAAGGCAATTATAATATACTAACTAGGACATCTTATCATAAAAAAAGTAAATGAGAGGTAAATATTTAGGTAGAAAAGGGATGACTCTTTGATTAAGATCATACATCTTAGTGTTAAGAAATGGAAATCATGGTTGGCCATAATTATATCAATGGCCATCAATTTTAGCTATTACAAAAATTAAATAAATCAATGAGTAAGATTCAAAGGAAAAAAGTGAACATATAGTTCAAAATATCTATCAAAATAATAAAATGCATTATCCTAGTACACACAATGACTTACTGAAATCCTGAAAATAAAAAAATGAGAAATCAAAATAAGTTAAAATAGCTACTACACAATCTTATTGTATATTCACTTGTAAAACCAACATTAAAACAAATTCTTGGCATATAATAATTCTCTCAAACCAATATCCTCTAGAATACAATCATGTAAAAATAAGGGAGAATGGCAAGTGCAATTCCAATAGAGTTTAGTGAAAAAAATAGTTAATCCTTCATAATGACAAGCAATGCTACTTATATAGACAAGAAAATCAAATCTAATGTCTTAATGCACAACCAAAATTTAATGTCTTGATTCCCAAACTTAAATGTGGTAACTGATTAAAACTTAGTTTCTTAAGATAACACATCAATAAAGGATAATAACAAGTCATGGTACAACTCCTAGATTTTAACAGATTTTAAGATGAAAGGGGATGTAATCTCTGATTATTTCAAGCTCTAATGATACAATGTTTACTAAATTTTAATTCTCTTCACAAGAGACTTAGTGGCCAAAATATGAAAAGACACATCACTCTAAAAGGACACCAATGATGAAGTAACCAATACTTTGTCTCTATTTATCTATTCCCACTTTTATGTGCTTATCTTCATGATAATAAATATTATTTAAAATATAGCCTTCTATATTAAATGGCGATAACTAGGTAGATCACTATTGGAATAATGAGTTATTCCAATCTATAAATAGGTTTATCTCCTCCTTTTGATGAAGTTATCAATTTATATGAATAGTGATGTAACTTATGTTGTGCACACTCTCCTTGATCTTGTTTCTTTCCCTCCATAAAACTTTGGCTATCACTTTTGTTGTTACTACCTTCATGTTCATTTTCCTTTCCTCATATTGGCCCATGACATCCATCCTATTTCATTACAACCCTTTTTAGAAGATATATACTATTATTGTTTCCTAAGTATATTTATTTTACCACCTTACATTAAATGTCTATAGTTATCCAAAACATTCATCATTGTATTTGATTATGCTTAACAAAATATAATCAAGAATATATTCAAACCATCACCGACCCATTTTTTCTCTTCTTTGATTGGATTATAGCTTTAGGGTCATTTTTTGTTGACACCATCTCCTTTTGTAGGGTGATGCCACATGCCTACCCTTCACTTCTCCATTTTACCTTATTTTATTTTGGCCTTTGGTTGTGATTAAATGTGAAATTAACACTTGTTGAAATATATCTTTTGGGGAAGTATTTCAAGATTCATAACTAGATTTAGATAAGTTTCATGGGTGAGGTATTTCAAGATTAAAATAATAAAAATGCTCAAGAAATATATTGTTCTTAATTCCTATCCACTATATGGAGAAGACTTAAGGAGATTTCATTTTGATCCCATGGAGCATGAATTGAGGTCTCTTGAACATAGTAAATTATTTTTTATTTTCTCAAGTGCTTTTAAAACATGTTTAATTTTGTTGTGGTTTGGTTGTCTTTTCCCTAAGTGGTCATTGTCACAATTATGTTTGTAATTTTCTTGGTTGTGTATTGTGAAGTTATAATTAGTTATCTCATCTTTTTTCAATCCATTTACAATCAAATTATAGTTTTAGATTGTGATGACAAGTGACTCCATAACCCAATATATTGATAAGTCTACTAATCCAATTATTTAGCAAGATAACCAACCCATATGATTCACCAAAAAAATGTTGATAATTTAGCCTCCTAGGCTAAAATAAAACCCTTACTATCAAATAATCTAGCACTTGCATCATTTTCCCTCCAAAATGAATCTTTTTGTAATGTAATTTGGCAAAATTTAAGGTAACTTATCAAATGTTAAGGTTTATTTGTGAAGATTAAGGTATAAGTGATGCATGGAGAAGATAATGACTTGATGATCTCTCAAGGTAGTAGGGTCCTTCATGGTGAATATATGGATCAAGAGGTAAAGTTTTTAATATGGAAACATTACATTTTCAATTCTTTATCATTTTTTAAGGTAGTTTCATAGATTTTAAGGTATTTGCAAAAGTTAAGGTAATTTTCCATTTCTTGTTTAAGTCATTATTATTTCAATTCTAACATTATTAAATCTTGGTGGGTCTATGAAAAGGTTTAAAAATAAGTATTAAATATTTTTCACACATGTATATTAAGTGTAAGTTAGGTTCCAGCATGTA
Source organism: Torreya grandis (assembly GCA_037957365.1). Lineage (NCBI taxonomy): Eukaryota > Viridiplantae > Streptophyta > Pinopsida > Cupressales > Taxaceae > Torreya > Torreya grandis. The sequence goes on along the minus strand of JARHVA010003954.1, from coordinate 1,150,878 downwards.
TATAGTGGTTTAAATTCAAGTTGAATCAAAAAGGATTGTTATAAGCATCTTATATGACCTATTCAAATCAAAAGAATACTTAGGGTCAAATGATCAACACTTATAGGAGTTTTTATAACATTCCATATATAAATAAATGTTTATATTTATCCAAACACCATTGTTTCAATTTGATATAGCTTCACAATATAAAGATTTAGGATTCAAGTTAATGCATGTAGATGAGAGACTAGACAAGGTTTCTACATGGATTAGGCATGTAAAAAAAATTAAAGCATTATATAAAGATTTTAAATTCCTATAATATCCTCATATATTATCTACAATCCTTAATCCATGTTTCCCAAGAATTTTTTAGGTTTTAAACAAATAAAAAAATGTTCCACTCCTTCATCAAGTTACAGACAAGCAAATAAGGTCAAACAATTTAGTAATGGTTCATGGAGGAGAGAGAATTATAGGTAAATATATATAAGGAGAAATAAAATAACCCTATTACATTCCAATATATGTAAATATTTTATGGTTTGGGGGGTCATGCTTTATGAATCATTATCAAGAAGTCTATTATCTTTTAAACCCCTTCAAAACCTTATGACCTCAATTTCTCACTATGAAAGAATTTTGGAGCTCAATGGATTAATGATAGTGATTTAATAACACTTTAATGATTTATATAATTTCTTAAAACATCTAACTCAATGCATGCAACCATAAACCAAGCTTGTAAATGGAAAGAAGTGATGTATTTTGTTGATTTTAAGATGGTGAGTAGGGTTCCTTAAGGTGTGATATTATTTTAGGATTGAAAGTGGTTGTATTAAAGTGGAAAAAAATGTAATAAACTTTATAATACATAATATATCCTCCTCATACATCTTCAATAATATCCATGGCTAGATGGCAAGGAGGATAACTAATACATGCATGCCCAACTTAATTATGACAAGTTTGTACGGATATAATGTAGATTCTTAGAAATTTTATGTTAATATAACATGAGATGAGGTATTAAAATGATCCAATTATAATAAAAACTATATATAATATCATCCAATATCTTATCTATATGTAGAAATAATAATCCACTAGTAAGGTTTCAACTATGTTTGGGCTTATAGGATGCACCTACATGTCTCCACACAAAAGATGGACATACATTACAATTTTTGTGTTATACATAGGGTTTAAGAGGTAAAAAATAGTTTTAATAACCCTTATTTATATATAATATTTGTTTATAATCCTCAATATAATGAAAAACCATCAATTGTAAGGTGAAGACCTCCTAGAAAAGGTATTAGGCTTGTAGAAGACCTAAGAGAACAATTTCATCCATGAAGTTAAATCCTAAAAAAACTAATAAATATTGATTTATTTTTAGTGAAATTGATATATAAAAAATCAATAAAACATCTAATTATTTTTAAAATAATCCATAATCATCCCTAACAAAGGGTTGCAGGTGATAAGCTATGTTGCAAGCATCAACTCTCAATGTCTAGATCAATATTCCAGGTATACATATGAGTAGTGAGAGTTTTGAGTTGAAAATAATATTATAGGATTTTTATAAGTGTTTTATACCATTAATAAGGTTTTATGATTTATTTTAATCCTTTAAAATATGATAAATCACCAAAAATAAGCCACTAGGGTTAGAATTGCCAAGCTGCTCATAAACCATATGCATGGGTTAAATCAAGTTTTTAGAGTTTTGAGAGTCAAAATACCCTAGGAAACCATATTAAAACATTATATATCATATATATGGTAAATAATAATGAATTTACATTAAATAATGAGAACTATAATTATCTTTTTCTCCAAAACCTCATCTCAAATGCACTGTACATAGGCCTGCACACATGAGACAATATATTATTCACATTGTAGGTATGTTCACCAAGTGAATATTTAAAAATTGTTTTATGTATATTTTTATAGGTCAAAATACTCAAAATTTATGGCATTTATCAGTCCTTAACGGCCTTTTCCTTTATGAACAAATAAAATAAGGTAAACACCTCTAAACCTTGCTAAAATGACAAGTAAAGCTTGATGACTGAGAGTAGTATTCTAAGTGATAAAAATGAAATTAAATATCATTTAATACACTTTTATTAAGTATACACACATCCTAATCACCTCTTGGATTAAACATTTTGAATGTGTGTATGGAAAGGTTTAATTACATGAACAAAACATTGTAGTTTTAGGGTTGTGTTCATTATTTTGGCTATGTGAGGTCTTCTTCACTAGTTGGAGAGATTTATAAAACTTGGGTATAGATAAAAAAAATATTATACCAACCTATCAAATACCCCTCATTGTTTTGTAATAGTTTTTAATTCTTTAACCAAGCCTATGAATATTATCCTTTGTTTGTTCAAGGGAAGTAAGGATGAAAATACTTTAGAGCTCATTTGAAACATGAGAGTCCTCATGACACCCATATATACACCTAATACCACTATGGGATACCTCTCCAAGACATAATGAATTAAATTTCACAATCTAAATGTATTTTTGAAGGTTTGAGGTAGAAACAATGTGTTAGCCTCATGTTTTTTAGAGTCTTCAAAGATGGTAACAATCACTATCCAATCTTTTCAAAATTCTCAAAGTGATGCAAATATTCACAAGGGTTCTATAGGCAGTTATAAATGACATATCTAGGTAGAAGTGGTATGATATTTTCCAAGACACATATGATATGGACAAGGTTTTTGTGGTAATCTTGACGTAAGTATTGAAGATTCCTACGCATGATCCAAGTGTCAAAATGATCAAGGAGAGCTGAATGCAATGGAGATCATGAGCCAATTAGAAAATTATTGAAATCCATGATGATACATGGAGGTATTTCAATCATTCAATGAGAATAAAGGTCAAATTTTCAATTTTTAACTACTCTTCAAGAAATGAATTGTAACTCTTCATTTGAGAACAATGCCACCTTTTCATGAAGACTATTATCACACCAAAATAATGCATGGAGAGGAGGATTTATGAGACTATTTTATTAATCTCATAAATATTGTAACTGATGTTATGATAGTCATCATGGATATTTACCATGCTCTCTCTCTCTCTCTCTCTCTCTCTCTCTATATATATATATATATATATATATATATATATATATATATAGATAATAGTCTTCATGAAAAGGTGTCATTGTTCTCAAATGAAGAGTTACAATTCATTTCTTGAAGAGTAGTAAAAATTGAAAATTTGACCTTTATTCTCATTTAATGATTGAAATACCTCCATGTATCATCATGGATTTCAATTATTTTCTACTTGGCTCATGATCTCCATTGCATTCAACTCTCCTTGATCATTTTGACAATTGGATCATGCATAGGAATCTTCAATAATCTATCTCTCTTACTTCAAGATTACCACAAAAACCTTGTCCATATCATATGTGTCTTGGAAAAGATCATACCACCTCTACCTAGATATGTCATTTATAACTGCCTATCAAACCCTTATGAAGATTTTCATCACTTTGAGAAGTTTGAAAATATTGGACAGTGATTGTTACCATCTTTGAAGACTCTCAACAACATGAGGCTAACACATTGTTTGTACCTCAACCCTTCAAAAATATATTTAGATTATGAAATTGACTTCATTATGTCTTGGAGAGGTATCTCATAGTGGTATTAGGTGTATATATGGGTGTAATGATGAATCTCATGTTTCAAATAAGCTCTAAAGTATCTTAATTTAACACTTGTTCTTACCTTTTGGAATGAATAACACGCTACTTTTAGCCTTTTTCAATATTTATTTTAGTGTATTCTTATGATTTTATATTATTTATAATGATAGTTTCCTAACTCCATTCTTTATCTTCTCACTTTCACCTCTTTGCAAGTAGGTTGGATCTTTTCAAGTCATATGAAGTGTTATAGCTAGTTGAGTAGGGAATTATATGTGGAAATCTACCATTAGTGTTGATTTAGTTCACCTTTTGGTTGTCCATATTAATTCATGAATTTCCTAATACTTCTATTTTGAAACACTAATATAAGGAAAACCTCAATTTGGATTTGTGTTGTCCAATTAGTCTTGTTCCACTTCATAAGTGCATATGCAAGTGGAGGTCAAGGTTTTGGTGCTTCACCTCCCTTTACTTTTAATTTTCTCTGTCTCTTTTCCGTGCTAGTTGAGTAGGTTAGTGTTATTTTTAGGTGGTGTATCAAGGGATCCAACCCTTTTTAGAGGTTATCTCTAGTCATATGTCACCCACATCTTTAGATATATCCCATTGTGTCAATTGAGTGGAGATTTCCTAAAACAAGCCTCTTCAAGGGTACAACCCAAGTTGATAACAAAAATAATTCCAAAAAAATCCCTAAGAAACAAAAAAATGTGTATAAGAAAAATACTAAAAATTAATAAATAAATATTGATTTTAAATGAAAGCTTAGTTAAACAATCACTGATTTGAAAGAAATAAATAAATTTAAAGGCTAAATGAATATTTCAAACTTATGAACATTTAAATTGAAAATTGAACTAAATATGAATGAATAAAGGTCATAATATAAATAGTTCAATAATGAAGTCTAATGTCTAATGAGATAAACTATTTAAATTGTCCCCTTTTATTTTAACCCTTAATGTTATGCTTTAAGGACTAAGTCACAAATGTTTCAAAACAAGATCTTCAAGTGGAAAATGAACAAACTAATCAAATTATGGAGGATTCAAAGGTGATGCTTTTCAAAATTAATTAAAACTACAATACATCACTTTAACTTAATATTATAAGGACATGAAACACCTACAACCAATAATTAATCAAAGACAAATTTGCCTACAAGTAACCTCAATAGATAAATTATTAAGCTTGAACTATGGACAAATATTATTTAGCCATTTTGAATAAATGGTCAAGTACTCATTTTCATAAAAACAACATGACACATGAGTTAAATACTAAAAAAATAAGGTCTTTCTAAACAACTTGAGTGACACTAATAAATTATGTCATGTAATTATGAAAGAGAAAAAATAAAATGATTATGTTGTAGTAAGAGGGTCGCCATATGAAAATTTTGACTATGGGTGTATTAGACCCAAAAAAAGGCAACTTCCATGGGGAGAATATAGTTAAACATTCAAAACTTAGAATTTTGATCTTCAAGCTTGAACAACAAACATGAAAGTATAGATAAATATTTTAGACAAAACTACAAAGGTGAAAGCAATAAAGTCTAACACAACATGTGAAATAGTAAGTTATAGATCTTCATAGGATCATCAATGTGTGTCAAAGTGATTGATTCATTTATATCTCTAGAATTCACATAAATAAATTTAAACTTGTATAAAACAATTATAAGTTATGAGAAGGATTAACTTTAGATGTTTAGCTTTGGCATATGCATTACTCTACTTCCAACTAGATGTTCATAACCTTGACATAGATACCTTTTGTCCCACTCAAGGCCTTTCTCCACTTTTATCCATATCAAAAATCCCATAATGGATATTCCCTTTATAACCCTTTTAAGGAAATAATTTTTATCTTTTATTTCATTCAATTTCATTTTGATTTCTTCCTTTTGAAAATATTTAACTTTTTAATCCATTGAGGTTTGGGGACCATGTCAAGGGTATAATGACAAAGTCAAAAAATTCATAACTATCATGACAATGTTAAATGAATTTAGTGTTTCTATTTATCTTCAGATGTGAAATTAATTAATTTGATGGTTTTAGTAAAAAAATAAGATGTTCCTAAAATTTACATGATCTATTTTGAATCACAAGCCTTCAAAATTCTAAAAATGTAATATAATTGTAACAGTTTATTAAACTATTCAATGATGATTACTTACCTTATAGCTCCTAAATTCTAAATGACTCTCATTAATTCATCAACCAATTTAAATTATCATCCCATGAGAGTGTAATGACACATTGTTTATTTAATATATTGTTGCATAAAATTCCTATCCATTTAATAGACTTGATTTCCATGAAATATACATTGGGATCAAATCTCACTTTTCCCAAACCAAAGATTGAACAATATAAAATAAGGGAAGATCCAAAAAAATAATGCCAAGGCAGTACCTTAGGAAAGACATAATTTTCATAATACAACAAATAATCATCTCTACTCAATCTTGAAAAGAACATAAAGACCACCAAAAAATCCAAAAAAATAAACCAACTTAAAAAATTTGGGGAAAAAAAAGGAGAATGAGAATAGAAACAACAAGCAAATAAACCAAGAAAGACAAGCACAAAATAATAGAAAACAAACTGAACTAAGAAAACAAGAAATTAATCTTAGAAAATAAGATATCTTATACAATATTTACATATCATTAACCTCTTGACCTTCATTCTAAAATTGTGTTTGATGAAGCAAATAAGAAATAATTATTCTAAAAATGTCTATTGATAGGGTAGATCTTTAGTCAAATGCATTTTGTCTTAGTAGTTCTAAATCATAATAAGGCCCAATCCAAAGATGATTGAACTTAGAATGTTGACCCTTATTCTTATGGGATTTTTACCATAGTAAAACCAAGTTTGAAATATAACATCAATTGGCTTGCACTCTTTTACTAAAACATCCCTTCACAATGACTTGAGATGTACTAAAATTCTATAAGGTTTCTTCTCTTATGTCTTCCAAATGAATCAAGTCTAATAGTCTAGACTGACTCGTCGTATTTACTTCTACATAGTCATGAAAGAACTGATATGTGAGTTTCTTGAGTGTCATTATAAATATTGGATCCATACCATAAGCTAGCCTAAAATTTGAAATTTTGAGACTCTATTTGTGTCTTTTTCAATCAACCCAAAAAATATTTTAGTATAAAATGCCAACTACATAGGTCCTTTTATACTACTCTCTTAATGACATTCAAAAAATTCTTATTTTTAGATTCAGCCAAACCATTACCCTATGGGTAATAGTTTGAGGATAAATTCAGTGCAATTAAATTATGATATGCCCACTTAGTCAATTAAGTTTATTGGAAGGTAGGTCCATTAGCACACATGGCCACCATTGGGGTGCCAAATCTAGTTTTGATTTGTTACTCAAGAAATTTAATCACTTCTTCAATATTATTATTCATTTTTTATTTGGATTCATCCCACCTTGTGTAATAGTCAATGGCTATAAGAATGTATCTATGACCAGCTAAAGAGATGGGATTTATAAGACCAATGAAGTTTAGACCCCATTGACTGAAAGGACACTCCTCAATCACTAGTTAAATAATCATAGTAGCATGAGTTTATTTTTTTTCAAAGATTTGACAAAGATGAAAAGACCTCACATGTACATGATCATCTCTATAAAAAGTTGGACAATAGTAAACAGCTCTTAAGATGTTGTGTTTAGTCACATTACCATAAGGGTTGTTATTTCCTAGTTTTTTTATGAAAATAAATCATGACATCTTGTGATTCTTATTTTGTTAAACATCTTAGGAAAATCCCTTCATGATTTTAATAGTATAATATACCTTTCTTAAGAATGAAATGAGTAACCTTTAATATTAATGCTCTTTTTTATGTCCTATCAAGGTTTGCCAGTCGAATACCATATAAAAAGTAATGAATTATAAAATTATACCATGGGCTATACTTGATTTTAGATTGATTTACATTAACAACAACAATGCTAAGATCAATTTCAAAAATCAATTGTGAAAAAACTTTACCTTAAACTAGATTTACATGCTTAATTTCCATGTCATATTATTGAATTTTTGAGACCCATCCTCCTCTTCTTTATCTAAGCTCATTATATCCTAAGATAAACTTGGAAACAATCTTAGGAATCATAAGATATACCGTTTTATATAGAATGTAATGTCAAAATTTAGTTTATACCTTTACTAATGCATACGCTTACTTGTCTAACATAGGTACCTTAATTTAGCCTCGTTCAAATTGGTACTTATGAAATCTATAGTGTGTTCTCCATTTTCAAACTTCTATGTTAGGATTTGTGCAATTGTATGATCAGATCAAAATCAATACATGTAAAAGTCTTTGGCATAATTTGGACTAACCAAAATAGGGGCTTGCATTAAGGCATCCTTGATTCATTGAAAATATTTATTTGAAGTAGTGTTCCACTCTACTTGGCTTGTTATTTTAACATAGAATTCAAAGGTTTAACTATTTTTTTAAAGCCAAAAATGAAATTACAAACAAAATTTATCTTATCAAAAAAAGATTTCAATTCTTTCTTATTATTTAGAAATGGCATTAGCTCAATCAGGGCCAATTAACATACCTTCCTTTATGATTACATGGCCAATAAGCTTACCTTATATTTCAAAAAAAATACACTTTTTTGGATTGAGTGAAATACCAATTTTGTGTCAAAATTCTAGAATCTTGTATAAGTGATTCAAGTAGATAGATCTATGTTTATAAAACACTATTAAATCATTCATGTAAATGAAAATGAATTTACCAATCAATATTTGAAAATCAATGTCCATTTGTCTTTTGAAAGTGGAAAAAAACTTTGATCAAACCAAAAGGCATATTTTTATAAGAAAACACTCCCTATTTTGTGGTGAAAGCTATCATAGATCTATCATTTTTAGCATCCAAAAATTTATTGTAGCCTAAGAATCTATTCAAGATAGACATCATATCACACCCACTAACTTGTTGAATGACTTCATCTATAAATGGAAAAGGATAATTTTCCTCATTTGAATCTCGATTCAAGTTCCTAAAATCCACATAGTGATGAATTTCTCCATTCTTATTCCTGATTGACACTAGGTTGGCCATCTAAGTTGAATGACATAATGGAAAGATTATGAAAACTTATAATATATTTTGAACTTCCTTTTGGATAAGTATGTCAATAATAGGATTGAATAGTGTTTGCCACTATCTAAATGGCCTTTGATATAGGTTAAAAGCAATCTTATGTGTCATGATATTGGGATCAAACACCTTAGGTCTCCATATGTCCAAGAAATGATATCTTTATAGTAGATCAAAATTATTTTTATCCTTTCTTTATCTTTTCCATGACATTTAGGTCATAAAATAATGTTTTGAGGTTGATAAGGCATCCCCATATTAATAAATCATAATTTATGATTGGAATGAATGGGATTTTCAAGTTTATTTATAGGTTTGTTTAGATCAAATAATTTTTCTAGTTAGATCATCCCCCTTGGAATTTGATTGCCTTTAAGTTTCAATAGTCCATCATCATTACATTGCTCTTCATTCAAGTCACTCATTTTAATTTCATAAATTACCTACGTATCAAAGTTATTGGAATCAGAAAAGATATCTTAGACATGCCTATCATATTCAAATACTTGAAAATGTTTTACATGATCTAGCATAAATGGCATGAAACTGATTCTATAGATTCTTATTGTGGTAAATCAATATTATCCAATGACATGTGGTTATCATTAGAAATAGCTAGTGAATCTACCATGGCATTGTTAGTTCTAGGAACAACAAAAATGTTTAAAGAGTTGAATGTATCTATTAGATCCAAAGATCAGTGTATATTCTTTTGAAATAAGAGAGATTTCATTGAAATTTATTTTTTACCTGATTGATGACTAATTCAGAGTCACCATAGACTTTCTATTGATGAACATCATACCTAGTTGTAAAATATAATACCAAAATTGAAGCTTCATATTCTACCAAGTTATTTGTGCAAGGTAATTTCAATCTATAAGCTACTACATGATTTATATTAGATGGGTAAATAAGTACAACACCCACTTTATATCCTTGTTTAGAGCATGCTCCATTGAAATATAAACACTACATACCCAAAATTTTGGTCCTATTTAATGTTTTTCTTTTTTTTGGTTTGGTAATTAGAGTATAGACACCTGCATATGTGGAAGTAAAGTTGACCTATTTATTGACAGTGTTTTACTCTATAACCATCAATTTCATTCATAATTTTATATCAATTATGATTTTATTTCCCAATCCTCTCCATGGAAGACACATATGGGAAATGTTTACTACCATATAACCATTGAGTGATCTCGATCAATCCCTACTTAATAGCATTGTACATACTTCTAAGATCTTAAAAAATAATATGTATATGAACTGATGTACTCTTGTTTCAACTTGTAATTTCATATCAATATTCAATAACTCTCCTAGAACTTTGAATTTATACTTATCTAATTAAACTACTAATTTATCTAATTTTACATGAATCAATCCTTACAAGAATAACATTAGCTAACACACCTAAATTGAAAAGACAATTATGAATATTTTTACAAAAGATTATAACTATAAGAAGAAAGGGTGGAAATTTAGTCCTAGTTTTATGCATTACAACATCAATATTAGTAATGATTTTATGTTTTGGTTGACTAATCTTGTTTTTAAGAGACTTAATAAGTAAATCCTTTTGTTCAATGATTTGTGTGAATTCTTGGAGGGTTATATTAACTTTTATTATCTTCATATCCTCCACAATTTTGTTACTTATTTTTCTAGTGGAGGGATGATTGTTACTTAATTTTGGTGGAGGTGGATCATTTTAAGATTTAAGATCATGAAGTGTAGCAACATTATCTGGTGGAGTTGATGTAGTCAAAGGGCAATTTCCTCTACTCTGAAGAATATAATTTACTCTCTAGTAATATTGGAAAGCTTGAATGTCATTATTATTATCATTCAAGTTGATTGTCTTATACATTAGGAAAGTATAAATTAACTAAAACCATATTTATATTAAGGTAATTTGATGAACTGAGAGCACCATAATGGATTTAAGTGTTCTAGTCATTTAGGACAACCTCATATTCTTCCATATCCTTATGAATAATGTCAAAATATTGGCAAAGCTCAACATAGTCAAGTTACCCATGTTGGTATGTGTTATGAACATGACACTAGATGGGTAGGATGATCTCCATGATATTGATCTCAAGCAATTTATTGGATGAAGACTCAACTTGTTTACCAACTCTATTGAAAGGCCTATAATTACATTAGTAAGTGAAATTTGGAGAAAATTTTACACTACTTTATCTACCTACTTATTTTTACAAGTTTAAGAAATCATTGCTTAGTCTTTGGACCATTCTTTATATTGGATTTAACTCAGGTTTGGCTGGGTCATGAGATGAATTTTATGTATTATTCATTATAACTAGAATGGAAGCTTGGTTGTAAGATTGAGGCATAACTTTCTTACCAATTGGATTTATAACTCCTAAATTTTCATTAGGGGAACCATGTTATAGATGGAGTTGATTCATAATTATAATAATTTATGGCAATGGAACATTTTGATTTATATGTGTGATTAATTTGAATGTTGGCATGTTTGGGAAAACATTGGGAATGGAAGCAGCCATTTACCCTTGTGATTCAGTTGTTTGTTCATTTTTATTTAATCTACATATTCAAAGGGAAAATTATTAAAATCTAGATATCTCATTAATATTGTTCCATTCTAAGGATCCAATTTTTTTTTGAATATTTCTAATGCTAGTCAATTATTTGGTCTATATAATACTATTACCATAATATACATCTTTTGAAAACATTGGTTAAAATTATGTATAGGTTCACTAGGTTCCATTTTCATGAAAGAAAAAAGATTGTAAAAGATTCTTGGATCTATTAAATCATAAAATTAGAATAAAAGAGTATTACCTAATTTATTCCATGTTACAATAAAATTCTTGGGTAGGTTGAGAAACTAGTCATAAGCTTAATCAAGCAAGGTGTAAATAAATAATCTACATGTTAAATATTCATTCTCAAAATTAAGTAACGTAATGGATGTTTTATAAGATGTAATATTATTTTATGCACTCCTTCAAGTGATTGGAGTGAACTTTAGAAGATAAAGCTGAGGGGTTCTAAGAAAATCATGCACATCTCTAGGAATGTTTATAGCTAATCTAACTAGACAAACTACAACCATTTGGATCAGTCTAATTTTGATAGATTTCAAGGATGGTGTGGTTGGGTAAAATAATATTTTGGATCTACCTAGATCATATATAATATTTATATGAGCTTAAAGAGGAGAAATAATTCATTTTATATGACTCAACTTAACTCTAGATCATGTGATCCTTGAAGAAGACTCTGGAGTGACAAACACTAATTTTTGTTTATACGTATTTAAGCATATAATGGTGAAAAATCATAAGGATGAATTACAAGGCCATAAATATATAATCAATGATAATCTTAGAGTATTTTAAGGTTTAAGATCAAAGGTTCAATATTGGAATATTGTGTTCATGCCCTCCTTCTAGTGTCCATTTATGTTAGGCTCATGTTGTCACTCAATTTTCCACCCTTGGAGAGGTTGTTCAAGATTAATCCAATTGAGATAAACAATGGGATTACCCCTAGACATAAGGGTTGTCTATATTAGGAGTAAACCTCTACATTGAAGGGACATCTCCCTTGATAAATATATTTAAGTTCATCACCTATGATACTAACTTATTTGAATGAAAAAGGAGAGAGAAAACACGAATGAAATCTATCCTATTGAGGTGATGCATCAAATGTAAAATTATCACTTCCAACTACCTAAAATTACACTTCAACTAATAACCTAAATTTTACATGATACTAACCCAAATCTACCTTTCTACATAAGTGTTTGTCATGTAGGTTTGTGAAGTAAGCATGAGCTAAGAGGAATAATAAAAGAGGTCATTACGTGACACTAAGGAAGAGACAACTCACTAAACTCATACACACTTCATTTGAACTCTTTAAGAGACTTTCAAAAAGACTTTTAAAACTAAATATGAATGCTAATAAGGACAACATGCTATGAAAGTGAACCTATCACTTAGCAAGATCAACTAGTATAACACACATTTAAATAATCCATGGAGAAGGTAAACAAAGTTTTATTTATTTATTAAAGGATACAAATATGTAGGACTTCACCATACTCAGGTGGAGGATTCCAAAAATAACCAATTAAGGCTCAATATATAGCACAAGTGAGAGAGAAGAGAAGGGCATAGGAGAGAGAGATAAAAAGTGTCTCATGAGTTACAAATAAGTGAGGAGTTGTGAAACTACCTCAATAGGTCCTGAATTACATATGTGGTTCATCTAAATATTCTCCCTTGATCTAAGTGGCTTAGGAGTTATAATTCCTAATTCACACCTTGGATAGCTCTCCAAAACAACCCTATAATTTGTATTTTTTAGTGACAAGTGGACTTATTTATGGTTAAAGTAGATTCTTTTAGATATTTACTATACTCTTGACATGTTGAAACTTATCTCCTCAATTTCTCTTTGACACATCACCTTCTTCTCTTGCTACGTGTCTAGATTAATCTTCATCTCCTAAAGCCAATCTTCCATACAAGTGTCAAAACTTGAGTTCTTCTTATTCATCTCATCCTATCTTCATGCATGGCCTACTCAACTTAAATCAGACATAAAAAAATTAATTTTGAGATCTCAAACTAGCCCCAAGAATTCATTCTCTACAAAAGTCTCTAATTAGGCCTCATTCTTTGTATCCATAAAATCATGAAAACCTCATTGTCTAGAGAGTTGTAAGGATGGTAATAAATGCATATTCCTGGAACTAATATGGCCTTATAGCTCCATGTTCTATATCAAGATCATAAAGTGAGTAGAGATATCATTTTTTGTTGTTTCTGTCTCCTTACTAAGCCTTAATCAGTCCTCCCTACCAAGAGACTAAAAAATGACTAAAATATTACCACACATGAAAAAACCAAAATAAACATGTGATTTAGTTATGTGACCTCCTCCCCATTATCCATGCTAAATTTTATGTTTTGACACCTTGTACAAACCTATCAAGTAGCTAAAAATAGAATTTTAGGGCCTATTACATACAATTATGTATCTAAAAGTACAAACCAATAGCATAGTGTGATGCTTATAAAAAATTTAAATATGATTTAGGTCATTTTTAGGTTTTTCCAAACCATATGGAGGCATAAAAATTCATTTCCTTATCATCGGGTAATTTTGGCTCTCTTAAGGAGCTTGAAAGTGACTTAATGTCATACGAATGATTCATAAATGTTAGGGAATGAATCCTCTAAATAATTCCACAAAATTAAATTAAACTAGGGTATATAACTACCCCTATGAGCTTAAGGTCCCATCTCACATCTCTATTCCATACCAATCAAAAGAAGGTAACTTTTCAAGTTTTTAGTAGGCATTCTTTGAGGTCCAGGAAAGATTGAGGCCTATAGGTGATTGTTCTAAGTCTGATTTGAAAAAAAACACATAAATGAAGCCTGTAATGTCCTTTTTGAAAAAATTTAATGGTTCTCTTTCCACATTATTTCTTCAAATTTTGATACATCTACCACTAAGTGATACTTATCTAAGCTCCACAAATTACCCTAACTAAATGTATTCTCTTATTTTATTCACTAGTAGAGTTTTAGCACTGAATATGATGTTTAACCATGTTTTTCACCATATCTTGAGGTTTATAAATGTACTTATTTAACCTTAATAATCCAAATTTCATTTAGCTATCCATGTAGGCTTGTGTATATAATTAGACCTTGTTAGGCCTAAACAAGGTTTCAAAGTGTGTTAGTTGAGACTAAAGTTCTGATGGAAAAATGTCATCACCATTCAACATATTAAACTATCTTGATTTATCTCAGGCTTCCTATACAACCTTTGATCTCTTCAAATAATAAAACTTCTGAATAATGAGCAGGTCGGTGATGTTGCCTAGACTGAGTAGGCAAGGCTTCAATGTTTGACTTTTAGTTAGGTGAGTCAGAGAGTTTTTTAAAGCTCTTTTATGACCATGAATCTCTTCTATAGTTGTATACCTTTTTTTTATACCTCACATATACCTCAAAACTTTATAAAACAAGCAATTTCATGTTGGTTAAGTAGGAAAATTTGTGTAAGGAATGTGTGTATGCACTTGGGATTGTGACCCTCTCTATACTTATAAATGGATTAAGTGTCTCCAATAACTTGATAACATTGAGTTCTATTATATACTTAAAACATTTACACACAATTTTATCAAGTTTAGGATACCTTTAATTACTTATAAAAACTTACAAGTAACCATCTACCTATGTATGTGATTTTAAAATGGTCTATAATCTTGGAATCAAATGTTGAACCTTGTCATGGCACATATCAATAACAAATCTCATTGAGAGTTGGTTATCATATTATAAAAATTCCAACTCCCATTTTCATATAAATTGAAACTCATATCTTCTATCCTCATCTCCAAACCTATACCTAAGTGTTTTAGGCCTATGTATTATGCCTAACCTAACCCTTATTGGTTCTACCTTAAGTTTGAGTCTGGTGTTTTCATCAGTTTTACATTTTAAAATGACTTTAATAAGTTGACACTAGTACAAAAACAATAATATATGATTAAAAAACCACTAAAACTATATATAAATGACCAAACATGATCACATGACCATTAGTAGTTTATTGTTAATCATTTATAATGTGACCAAATTGATGACTAAACCATTTTTAGTCACTTATTGGTTGTTTATTTAGCCCATTTTTAGGATAAGGTATGATTCACCATCATGAAATAATTTACCTTTTAAGGTCATTTTAAGTGCTTTTATCATTACCATTTCACTCTTTTGAATCACTTTCATCAAAAGGTGTTTGTTAACTTCCCCTTCTTCTTCTTATCATCCTTGGAGATGTATGTTGAGTCTATCAAAAATTCTCTAAAAAAGAACCTAGCTACCTCTACCATTATACTCGACCAAGGTCTTATCTTTAGGCTTTATAACTTTCACCTTGCATTATTTCCCTCTAATACTTTAAAAGCATAGGTGTTAGGTAGTTTCCATGACAACAACCCTGATGAATATCACATTTCTTTAAAGTGGGTCCCCATAGTTCCTTACCCTTTTACAATAACCTTGTTCCCCCCTCTTCAAACCTATCCCCTAAGTTTGAAATTTTTTCCCCTCTTTAGTTGGGATTGGGTTGTCCCTCTCTAATAGTTTCAACTTCTAGATCCCTAGACCCTTCTCACCCTCTAGTTATTGAAGGGATACAAAAGATTAAAAATAACCCTTCCTTTTTTGGAAATAAAAAGAAGAAATCAATTGTTTAGATCAATTTTGAGATCACTCAAGGAAAGAGTAAGAATAATAAAGTGCTTGGGGTAAAGCCTCAAAATTTGGCTAGTGATAAAGAGCACCTAGAGGCCCAGGAGTAAGGTGAGGAGGCTGTAGAGGAAGGGCTTGTTTATAAATTTTAGAGATGTATAGAAATATATATGAATATGAAGAGATCTAAGAGACTGGTAGGGGGAAAACATTTGTCGGTAAAGACTATGGATGATCCCTCTACCTTGGATCTAGGGGAGGAAGTAGGTAAATTAAATGATAAACGCAATCTTGATCACCAATTGGAGAAGGAGGGAACCAGTTATTTCAAGGATATAAATGACTCCACTTATGATTTTGACAAGGAGTAGTTCATGGATACTAGTGAAGAGGAGAGATAGATTGAAAAATAATTAAATGAAGTGAAGAAGGGTTTGCATTACCTTTAGAATAAAATGAAGGTGTTAACCACTCATTTTTTCAAGGTTGTCCACCATTTGGCTTCTTCCCTATTGATTCTGCAAGACCTCCCAGAAGAATATAAATATATAAAAGGAAAATTTTCTAGCATGGAGGATCTTCTCAAGTTCATCAAAGAAGATTGGAAAGATTTGATCAAAAATTAGTGTTTTTGTTATGGTTAATCCCTAGTTTTTTTGTTGTTTCATGTTTTTATTTTGTCTATCTGTTGTGTTTTAACTATTAGTGGCCTTTGGCCTATTTTTTTGCCCCTTGGGATTTCTATACTTGGGATTTACACCCTCTTTGTAGACTTATAATATCAAAAACATATAATTGATGTAATTTTAAATGCTCACTTATTGAAAGAATAATTTATAAAACCTTCAATATGGATTACAAATGATGATTATAGACACCCATTACACTATTTTACTTGTTACATTTTACAACTAGGGGTATCTTTTTGGATTCCATTGTATGCATAAGTAGTAAGAGTACATATATTTTAAATATATCTATCTAAAAAATGTGGAGAGATGTCAAATTTTAGACTCCTATTTTAGATTTGTCACATACCATACTGATTAAGACTCCACTAGCTTTTTCATTAATTTATAGCTGACAAGAGTACCAAAAAAATTAAGTCATAATATTAAGTACAAGAAAGGTAATTTCAATTAGGCTATAGATAGCTTAAGTCACCTCTAATTAAGTAATAAGAGTACCTTAATATTAGGTACAAGAAAAGTAGTTCCAATTATGATAGAAACTAATTATGTCACCTCCAATTATATCACTAACAATAGTATTGGATTCATGGGGCCATGAGACTTTTAAATGGCCCATGTTGTATGGTAGTGATCCTTAATTTTATTCACAGACCACATAAAATGTATAAATATTATTTTGCTTAATATATAGAGCATGATTATGATGAACCCATGAATATTTCTCGTGAATCAATAGTTAAAACATTAGGGAATATATCTTACTCTAACTTAAAACTGAAGATGAATTAATAAATGCTTAGGTGTTATATACAAGTGCCACCAAACATATGACATAATTATAAGACTTCAAAACAAATGATATAAAACATAGAAAAACATAATCAATCAGTCATTTGCACATAATGAAACAACTATTAAGAAGGCAAAATAGTAAAATTTTATTGAGAAAAGGTGTTCTTATAGTAGATACAAGACAGAAATATGTGTCTTTTCTTTGAAAAATCTGTTAATGCAAAGTGTGTTTCTTAGTGATGTGATTGAGAAAGCTGAGTTAAAATGCATTTTTTTGCTTATATAGTTCCAAAATAGACAAAAAAACACTAAGAATACCCATTAACAACACATTCAAACTATTGCATAAAGTAGTGGGCCAAGCTATCTAATAGCTAGTACATGATAAACATCAACTATGTCATTTTTCTCAAATATGTTAGTGGCCACCATGCGAAGGTCCCTTTTTTCTCTTTCAGATGGATAGCTCCATCTATTTTGTCTTCATAAGTAGGGGTATATTACTTGTGACCTTTAAAATATTTACATGTTCATCTCTTGTTCCTTTTAATTTGACTCCATGTATAATATATATTGAGTGAATCTACCTAATGCCCACAATAACACCATCAAATGGATCCAACACCTAAACTTTATCCCCTTCTTGGATTTTATCAATCAATGTCTACAAAAACAAAAAAACACACATTATATTATAAAAATAGAGTGGGGTAATGGTCACATATAGAGTTGTAGAGGAAATTTGAACTTATTATAGGTTCTTTGGGAAGAAAATGGTGACCTGAGGAAAAGTGATTCACAAGGCATTGATGGAAATTTAGGATATGGTAAATTTGAAGCAAGTCAAAAGGAGAAGATTTTGGATATCAATTCTATTTTAAATGCTAGAGGTGGTTATGCATGAAGCTAGAATGGAAGAGTGCTCTTCCCAATGATATAATGACTTTGTTTCAATATTGGCCCAATATCAAAAGGCATTCTACTTATCATTGTTTATGGTTGATAAGTCTAACAATTCTAATCTAAGAACTCTAGAAGGAATGGAACATAATATTATTCCAAGATAAAGAAATGAGTCTCAAATACCTCCAAAATAAGATTGAAGCAAGTATTATGGACATAGTTAATAACAAATTAAACACTATTATGTTAAAAGAACATTTTACGCATGAATAATGACAAAACATTGGGATAGATAACTGACAACTATTATATTACCTCAACTAATTCAGCACAACTATGATGATTTTGTTACACATTCTTGTCTAGTTCATCATGATTACTATCAATATTGGTAACTCTATTGAAATCATGAAGGTGTTTTTGTTTTCCTTATGCTTTAATAAAATTTATTTGCATGTGGTTTAACTATCATGCAAAAAAATATACAAAGCATTCAATATTCACGTAAAGAATGCAAGCTATAAATTTATCTAAAAGAATATTTTTTGGATCACTCCAACAATAAATAAACTAGGTTGGATTATCCTATGCTTAAATTTCAATAATATACATATTAAGAGGAATTTGTATATATAATTTCCAAACAAGAAGAAATGAGATCAATAGAGCCTCTTACCTAAGATGAATCCATGGATTTATGCTCATTCCATGTAGAAATTATAGGGTTAATAGAGGCAACCAACTACAAAACTTGGTGAGTGAGACTGAATATGCAACTCATTACCTATTGGTACCCTTCATTTGAGTTGACATGATCTAGACAAGCTCCTACTAGGCATTTAATGGATGGCTATGAAATCTCTATTGATGAACTATATTTCCACTTCATCCCAATCTTAGATATACTAGGTCAATCTAGTGCTACCATATAATTGACAATATCTTTTGTACTTGCTTCTCTATTACTATTTTCCACCTAAAATACAATGTCAATTTCAACGTATAATTAGTTCAATAAAAAATGAAAATAAATAACAAAATGTAAATTGAACCAAAAATCCATATACTTACTCTAAACTTATCCATTTTGGCCTACAACCTACCTCAGCCAAATGTATATCCATCCCTCACATTATCTCTTGTTATCTTGCCTCTGTTACTCTTTGCCAACTATTCTTCAGAGTGCATACTTTCTTTCAATGCCTCTCACTGTTTGAGAGATAGATTGGATTCTAACCTCTCTTTTCCCTCCATGATTATTTTTTGCAATTGTATCTAACATTATTCATCAAAATTCTCATCTTTTGTTTGTAATATTTTCTATAGATTTGTCCATCGGTAATCTCAAAAGCATTTTCCATTTTTTGTATAACATTTTCAATAGTTCATGGATCTTGCTCTACAAAACTTGATTTAAAAATATCCAAATGGGCCATACATCTTATACCTAAATTGAAGGCCTACTTTGTTGAATTTGGCCCAATGAGCTCACCATCTCTCGATGCCTCAACCAAGAATGGTTTCTTGCCTTCTAATTTTATTTATTTTGTATTTCTCTCTATAGATATGTATAAATCTTAACTCAATATTTGTCTTTTGATAAACACATACACATCTTTTATTAAACCACTACCACTATTTTTGGTTAATCCACTAATTTCATCAAAATTTCTAGATGCAATAGGTGCACTCTAAGGCATAGAAAATGTAAGAGGTCTCTCTTCATGACTTTCATTAACCGAAATTTCATGATCCTTGTCCAAATCAAGTGTGGCATGAGTACGTAATTTAGTACTAGTATTCATAGATTTCACTTCAAACACGTTCTATAATGTTGACTAAATCATCTATAGACCTATTATTCCTTTGCTCTGATTTTTTTCAATAATCTCTCTTAGAATTTGTTCTAAGATATCATCATAACATTGCACATCACCATGTGTTATATCAAGTTGCATATCACCATGTGATATATCAGGCTACACATCACCATGTGTTATATCAGGCTGCACATCACCATGTGTTATATCAGGCTACACATCATCATATGTTATATCAGGCTACACATCATCACAACTATTGTTTTCACCAACTGTATTTGTTGAATCAAAAATGTGTTGGCTTCTATGAGATGGTGGCACTGTATCTTTTCTTTCCTTTTGTTTTTTCTTTATATTTTTTATTCACTCTTTTTCTTGCCTATAAAACAAAAAAAAATCATATTATGTATTGTATACATAAAGCTCTTGCCTATAAAATTTCATTAAACACTATTAAACAAATAATATACTACTTAGTGGATTTACAACTTGATTTTTTGTCAAAATAAGGCATGATAAATATTCATTATTCATGGCCACTTTTTCTCTACAAAAGCACTCATAATCTATCAATGAAATTTCAACATTATGATCACTATCATCAACTAATTTATGCCTTACAGTATTTTTTCTCATTTCCTAAAGTCTAAATAAATAATAATGTATAAATAAAAAACTTGAATCAGTAAAACTTTAATGAGTTCATAAGTTAAAATTGAAACTTAAAATAGAATTTAGTTTATAGATTAAAAATAATTTATGGTAAAAAACTAAGAAGATGTTTATAATTATAGGTATCAGACTATCAATATGGCTATCCCTTGTTTTAATTGGATATTGACACTTATGAGTCCTGATCACTCCTATCTGCATCTACTTGATTTTATTCCTCATCCTCATCTATGACATGTATTACATTATCTCTCCCAATCTCTTCATTGGTAATTAAAATCTCTTCTTCAAACACTCCATCATCATCTTCATTCACTTATTCAAATGTTTCTTGTAAATTAACATATTTTCCATCATGCATTATATCGACAACTTCCATGAATTTTCATTTAGAATGAGACTCTATTTGAATGAAATATGACCATCCTGAGCTTCATACATCATCAATTAGAAATGGTTGGTTCATTTGAAGAGGGGAAACATATGCCTCATCTGTCTTTGATAAAAATTATCATGTATTTGCATGTATTAATCCATCTCATTAAATTATACTATGGATGGTCAAATCTACTTAAATTTTAATAATATAGGACTATTTTCACCAAAATCCACTTGAATAATTTCTTGGATAAATCCAACATAAAATTTCTTGGATAAATCCAACATAAAATTTCTTCTCATTTTTCATGAAGAAATTCAGCACTAACAACACAATCACAATTTTTCTTTCCTTTGTCTTTTTCTTCCACTCTTAAATTACTATTATAGGCCCACATTCCACTAAAACACATAACCCATACATGTGGAGATTGTGAAATCTCAATTTCTTTCCTTGTTATATATTGAATTTCTTCTTCTACATCACTGACTGCATTAGCAATCCATTCTTCAAATTTTGGAAAAGAATCACCTCTAATTAAATCATGACATATACACTTTTGAGGTCGATGTTGCATCCAAGCTTGATTCTCTTATTCATATTTTATACATAAAATATCAATGTACAAATAGTAAAATTAATGATATAAATGTGTAAATGCAATTGAGTAAATAAATTATTGTGTAAATTATTTTACCTATGCCACTTATTGAACAAACATGTTTTTTGAATAATATAGGCATGTATTGAATTTCTTTCTTAATGTGATAGCTTGAAGTGACATCAATTTCCTTATAATACTTCACTTGCAACTCTCTCATCTTCATCATCATCCCATACACATTGATTGACTTTATTAAAATACTTCATATATTCTATGAAAAATCTCATGGCCTCTTGTATTGAATATCCCTTAGACATGCTACCTTATTATTTTTCCCTAGTATGAATAATTTTTTGGAGAAACTTCATATATCATTTTATAGGATACATCCATCTCATTCTTACTAGGCCACAATGCTCTAGTTCATATTCTAGATGTATCAAAAGATGCATAGAAATGTTAACGATTATTGGTGTAAATTCCCATTATAATAGACAAAGGAATTCAACAACCTCCTCCCTAGAACTATCAAAGTTTGAAGGATCTAATACATGTAAACTCATTCTATTTAATATTAGGCCCAACCTTATAATTGCCAATCTTGGCCCCTTAGCCAAACTTGACATATTTACCATAATAGGTAAAATATTCTTGATTATGACATGATAGTCATGGGTATTGAGGCCTCTTAAGACATTAATGTTAGTTTTGCTTCTAATACTACTACTTACATATCCAGTGGGAAAGTGAGTCTGAGAAATCAACTATAAGAATTATGTGCATTGTTCTTTTGTCTAGACATAAGGAGCACTAGGTTTTTTATATTTTTCATCATCACATTTTTTAACCAAAATATTTTAATGAATCTTTAGTTATTAAAAGTCTTCACATGATGAAATAGCATCAAAAACACCAATAAGAGTTTCTATAATAACATAGGGTATATTTCTCTTAGTATGCATAAAGTCAATAGTATGCATAATGTCTATATCCTTAAAGTATGACAACTTATAGAATATACACAATCATCTTACACCACTTTCATTATATATATAATATCTACTACTATAAATCTCATAATTTTTAATAAATGACATTCTTTTTTGTCCATTCTCAATAACGTAATCAACCATTATTAGCAATGGTGCTTCATGATTCTCTTCGTGACCATTGAAACATGTTTTTTGTCAATGATATGGATGATCCATTTTAAGGTAAGCATGATGTAAATAATAAATACACTTACACAAAATTCTTGAGTTCCTAGAAAAATCCTTAAAGTTACAAGTATGACATCCATGGTATCCATGAACATTGAAACCAAAAAATGTGCCATATGTAGGAAGACCATGAATCATAAACAATAAGAAAGCTCTTAAATTAAATTTGATTTAATGACCATCCCTTAAATATTGAATTAATTCAATTCCTTTCCACAATTCCATTAACACATCATATAATGGTTCTAAATAAGCATCAATTATGTCTGAAGTCATTATTTTCTTTCTTAGTATAATCAATGATAGCATTAAGAAAAATGGTTTAGTTATTAACCATGGATGCAAGTTATAATTTATTAAAAACACTAGACAAGTTGACCATTTATTACTTTGATCTAAGAAGGGGTTCACCCCATATAGAGCCAAACCCAACCTTATATTATGAGGATCTTGATAAAAATTAGGCCATCTATTATCAAGTTCTATCCACATCTTAAAATCAGGCACATGTCATTATTTTCCATCATTGCTCTTATTTTGGGCATCCCATTGCATAAGTTTAATGATTCTTTACACCTATACATTCAGAGTAATTGTGGGATTATCAAAAAGTGGTGAAGAACCATTTTAGGAACCACAACTAATTTCAACCCTTGTTTATACCTCAGTTCATGACATTTTAGACATTCACTCTCACTTGCAAGATTATTGTGAAATAATACATAAACATTCACACATGTGTGGATGTTTTCATACCCTAAGCCTAGTTTAGTGATTTGATTTTTACATTGACTTCATTTTTTGGCAATGTGGAGTCAGGTGGTAACAACAAACTTAATAAAGCCAATAGTTGATCTACACTCTCATTTATCCAACCAAACACCTCTTACAATTTAAGAATTTAAAGGATTGTTATCAAATGACTTAACTTTTAATTATAATACATAGGCTTTAAATCATCCTCCATTAACTTGGCCCAATCATCATTTGGACCATCATTCAACATTCCATCAACTTCAAACCCTTTATCTAACATTCTTTCATTTTCATCTATGTTTTTTACCTCTTCATCTCTCACACTCTGTAATTATATCATATATTCATAGTAATTTTAATCTCAAGGCCTTATAATACTATGCCCATATCTTATCATATGTCGATAAATCAGATTTCTTTTTCTCACCTTTCCACTAAGATAGTCATTACATGGACATGGATAGTTGTCCATGTCCCTCTCATTAGATACTCTCTCATCAAATGTATGGTATTTATCCATAGTCAACCTTTAACTTTGATCCATAAATAATGTTATAGACATAGCAACAAAAATATTTTGGGGAAAATTTTGGCAAACCAAAAGTTTAAGATTTTTTGAAAATATCAAGAAAAATCAGATTTTAAAAAAAAAGTAAAAAAATTTAGACTAAGAGATAAAAACTATTTTTTATAATTGAAAGGCATTTCCTTAGAAATAGAGTTATATAGAGAAAATAAAATAGAGAGTTTAACTAATGAATTATAAAAAATAGATTTTTGTAGTTTATATTCAAATTGTTTATTACATTGCATTATACATCTTTCAAACTCAAAGCATTACTTCACATTGCATAACTAATAACTAGATGCTGATAGATGAAAAAATTTCAATTAAAATATAGCTTTTACAAAGTTAACCTAATTATTTATGCAATTACTTCACATTGCATAACTAATAACTAGGAGCAGTTACCAATTACATTTGCTTGTCATGGCATTCCATGAGATCACATTTCTTTGAGGCATTTTTTAATAGTTCACTACCTTGTCTATGCTACCACATTTTTGATGCATTTATACCAAAGTATTTTATCAAAAAATTCATTGCTTTGTTGCTATGGCTTAAATCCTAAAACAAGTGCTTTTGAACAAGCTATGGATGCTTGGAAAAAATCTATCAAAGCATAATAGTAATAAATAACATAGACAAGATAGTGAACTAGTTGAAAAATACCTTAAATAAATGTGGTATCATGGTGATGTAATGCCATGAAAATCAATAATAATTCACTTGTCATGGCATTTCATCACCATGAGACCACATTTCTTTGAGGCATTTTTTCTAAAATTCATAAAATCCATCCTAAGAGTCCATAATCCTTGTACAATTATTCTAGGAGTCATTCATAAGCATCCCATATCATGTTCATGTGAAACACTTTTGCACTTTATCATTGATGTGTTTTTTTGTCTCTTACTGCAATCTTGTAGTACATTCAAATAGCTTTGGTAGGTGTGTCTGAACCAAAGGAAGTGAAAAGATAGTTATCGATTCCCTATAACATGTAATAACTTTATTTGTAGTGCTGTGGTATATATATATATATATATATATATATATATATATATATATATATATATATATATATATATATATATATATATATAGGTTATTTCAGCCCTATGGAGGTTTCAAAAATAATTGGTGGGTTGGCAAAAAGAGTTTGAGTAGCATTTAATATTTTATTATGACCTCATGATAATCAAAATGTTGACCTACGGTGATGTGGTAAGATCAAATAATAAAGGTTCATCATTGCCCCATAACATATACGAAGATAAATGGTGGTATGGTGGTAAGGGATAAACTGATAGATAACGCATACCATAGCCCCATGATAGTTTAGAGAAGGTCTTGTGGGCTAGCGGTGAGTGGTAAAATTTATATAAAGTATGTCCCATGCTCTTGCAATAATTTTCTACACAATTCCCTTTTATTTTGATATGTTGAAAGATTTATTATTTTAATTTTCTATAAATACATTTGATCTATTTTATAATCTCATCTATTATCCATGCACTTATCGATCCACTTGATATTGAATTGATTAATATTTTTATATCACCTTCTATTATTACCTTTTTTCATCCCTTTAACACTACTAAATTCATCCCATTTAGGAGTGTCGTGTTTTATCCACCCAATTATTTTCATCATTCCTAATATCCAATGAGCATACAAGACAAGGTTGACCTTGGTGGTCACTCAAGATCCCTTCATTTCCTACTATTATTAGATTACTTTATTTGATACAAATCTTTTTCTTGGATTTTTTAATTGATACATGATCTCTTTTTTCCTTAGGAAAAAATACTAATTTCTATTTAAAAATAAGAAATTGTATAATAGCAGATGTATCTAAAATCATATCATAGGGATTAAATACATGGATATAACCATCCAAAAAACCCAAAAATAGAAAGAGTTGAAGTGTAAGGAAATCAAAGAAAAATAAACCAATATAAAAAAATGTTTGTCAAGTAGAAAATAAAGATGTTAAAGGTAAAGATGTAGCCTTACCACATTATTCTCATCTAACTAAGTGTTAGAGTGAGAATTCACATTCATTCATAGAGTTAAGTTTGATTTGGAGTGTCTTTTTATAATCATTGGATTGTTTTCTTTGTGCACATAAAAAATATTTTATTGTGTATTTATTTAGACAATCCACCTATAATCCAATTAATCACAATAATCAAATGGATGTTGTGAAACCAACTCATTATCCTATTTAGCATCTCATATCATGTCCATGTGAAATACATTTGTATTTTTATCATTGATGTGTTTTTGTCTCTCACTACAGCCACATAATACATTCAAATATCTTTGGTGGGTGTACAGGAACCAAAGGAAGTGAAAAGACAGTTACTGCTTCGCCATAGCATGCAAGAAATTCACTTGTGGTGTTGTGGTATACATAGACTAGTTATCGTATCCCCATAAAGGTCTTAAAAGTAATTAGTGGTCTAGCAGCAAGATTTTGATTAGCATATAATATTTCATTGTGACCTTGTGACAAATAAAATATTGACCTATGATGATGTAGTAAGAACAAACTATAAAGGTTCACCATAGCCCCACGATGGACAAGAAGATAATGGTGATATGGTAGTAAGGTCAGACTATTATTTTAATAAATATGATGTATGTATGGTAAGGAAACGTAATTCTATTATAAATTTATGCAAGTTGGATGAATGACCTTTGATTGGACTTTTATGAAATGAACTTGGAAACTATATTTAATTGGGGATTGGTGGATTGAGTGGGACTAGTTTAGGGTATTTCAAAATAGTTCCCTAAGTGTTATATATATATATATATATATGACCTTTGATTGGACTCTTATGAAATGAACTTGGAAACTATATTTAATTGGGGATTGGTGGATTGAGTGGGACCAGTTTAGGGTATTTTAAAATGGTTCCTTAAGTGTTGTGTGTGTGTGTGTGTGTGTGTGTGTGTGTGTGTGTGTGTGTGTGTGTGTGTGTGTGTGTGTGTGTGTGTGTGTGTGTGTGTGTGTGTGTGTGTGTGTGTGTGTGTGTGTGTGTGTGTGTATGTGTGCATGAATACATACATACATACATACATAAATATAGTTTCCAAGTTCATTTCATAAAAGTCCAATCAAAGGTCATATATGTGTGTGTGTGTGTGTGTGTATGTATGTATGTATGTATGCATGAATACATACATACATACATAAATACATACATACATACATACATATATATATATATATATGGTATTTTGAAATGGTTCCCTAAGTGTTATATTTGTGTGTGTGTGTGTGTGTGTTTTTTTTTTTTTTTTTTTTTTTTTTTTTGTGTGTGTCTGTGTGTGTGTGTGTGTGTGTACTTAATTTTTTAAATTGAATGATATTAGTATTGTGGTGAATTTTTAAATTTAGAGACCACCTTTTTAAAGGTTCATAACATTTATTATGCTATTTTATGTTTTTGGTATAATAGTGTATAATATCATAATGTTTCATGACCTTATTTCATGATCATTTTTCATCTATTAAAATTATCAAATTTGAATTCAAAGTCACTTATAAATAGATAACTATTGTAACTCATTTCACACATAAGCATTATCAATTACACACTTAACTTTGAACATATTCATAATATATGAGACACATTTTTTTCTAATTCAATATTCTTGTCAATTTTATTATTCTATCACACAGTGTCTCACTATTAAAGTGTCAGTCAATGGATATTAGCCACCCAAACCCTAATATACATAGTTAGAGATATTAACTCTCTAGAGTTTGCACTCTAGATTTTTCATATATTTTCCTTGACACTCTAGGTCAAAAAATTAACTATATAAGGTACATATGAATCACAACGAATGAATTCTCTACTCAAGAACCATATTATGATAATTTTGTATGAACATGGAAACCATATCCTACCAAATCCAAATGTTAGAGAAATAATAATCAAAACTATAATTGCACATTTCTAGGGTTAGATTTTTACATAAATTTTATGGAACACTCTATACAATATATGTTTTTTCTATCTATTTTATTAATTTAGAGAAGGTCTTGTGGGCTAGTGGTAAGTAGTAAAATTTATATAAAGTATGTCCCATACTCCTACCATAGTAAAATCTAATGCTTGTAGTGACACGATAAATAGTGAATGGATTCCAAAGGATCCTACGGTCCCATAATGGTTAGATCAAAGGTTGTTGGTAATGTGGTATGAGGTACAATGGGTAAAATGTATCCCACCATCTCGTGATGATGTCTATCAAGGCTTATGGGGTGGAAATAAGCATTGGAGATTTTGTATAACCATCTAGAAGCTCCTACAGTCATGTGATAGATATAAATAGGTTTTATGGTGATGCAGTAAAGTATTAAATGTTGAAATGACTATATTAATACCCTGTAATGGATATCATTGATGATTGTAATTGAATTACCCACTCAGCAATTAGATTAGACCAAATTAAGGGTCTATATTTAAAATAATTGAATGCTAGGATTTATCAATTTTGTGGCAAAAACCAAAGTAATGGTGAAATGAATGGCTCTATAGACAAATAAAATTGGGAATTTCTTTATATTTTGTCATTTAAGAAAATTTAGTGGTGATTGTAGACAATGAATTCAATATCTATGTGCACACTTCATCCATATTCCAACTAGGTAAGTCTACCTCCTCACTCTCTTCATAAAAGTTGTTATTTATATTGTGATTTGTTTTCAAATGGTTTTGTAGAGCAAGTGATATCAAAACCCTAGTTCATAAAATCATTTGACTATGCCACCTAAGAAATTTGATTTTGTAATTAAGAGTACTAAACCCCCTATTCCCAAGAAGTGGTCCCTTCAATAGTCACTATTAGAAATTTTTCCAAATTAAGTTAACAAAGGGTATAAGAAAATATTCAAAGATGTATCATAGGGGTGTCGGGATGCTAGCATCGCTTTTAAGGATGGAACCTTTTTTGGTATTTTTATGAAAAATAAGATGGATAGGAACTTGTTACAAACCCATAAAATTTGAATTTGGCTAAGTTATGGTTCCAAATGTATTCATTGATGTGGATTTTATCATGACATTGGCACATCACTATCAACTAGACACCAAAACTATGAGGTTACCAAATGGGTCACCATTAGTGGCTATGGATAGAAATGTAATCATCAATTGCTTCATGATAAACAAGTGATCCCTCACAAAATTTGACTTGAAGAAGAGTCACCAAGAATATACCAGTCTGATAAATACACATAGGAGTGATGAGTTGCCCATGTACATTAGGAAAGGGGCCAACAATAGAAGGATTTCAATCCCAACCACTACAGTTGAGACTTTTCTAGTTGATGACTTTGTTGTGCATTTCAAAAGGACATATTTTTCTTTGTGTCAAGTTCTAAGAATTGATGCCTAATATAGAATGATATTTGGCATGATGATGATGGCCATGAAAATACATAACCTAGAGGTTAATGTTGAGTATGATTTTACATCATTTATTGAGAAGAAATTACATGATGGATTTTTTTTAAATAAGGAAGAACAAGACACCTATGGAGATTAAATATTATTATTTGTTGTGTCATTTAATTTTGTATCATAATATAAGGAATTGGTCTAGCAGGATGGACTTGAGCATGATTGATCAAAAGGGATAGAGATTGCCTACATAGTGTTGGTGTTACAAATGGGACACTCATTGTGAAAACTATAACTATGTTGTGTTTCATGATAATTTATTAGTCATAATAATGAATTCCCTTGGTATCATTTTTCCTATATTGACTAAAGAGGTTAGATAAATTTTGAGGCCTCTTGCTCATAGGCTAAAATAGGGTTACAAACATAACTTTTTTGATTGGTATTTCCTGCTTAACCATACTATAATCAAAGTATATGGGTGTACTCAGCCACCCCACGTGTTTCCAAAATTTGAGCCAAACAAAATTATTTTTCTTGAATTCATGTGGAAGATGCTTTGGATGGAGAAAGATGTGATGAAAAAACAAAGGGGCACATTTTTTCTAGATTCCACTATGTTTGGTGAATGGTACATTGGTGCAAATACATTGGAGGAGTTGCAAGCCTATTTTAAGGCTAAATATTCTTTGAAATCAATGATACAAAGGGTTTGTGATCTAGAGGGTCACATGAACTATGTTAGACTAGTCATCCTTACCAGGATGGGAATATCCCAATAAATAAATTTTGATGAGGATGTGATCAAAAATTGTGTCACTTTTGAAGAGGTACATAATAGGAAAATAAAATGGAAAATTTTGAAGAATATTGAGGATGACAAAAGAAAACAAAACCCTAATTATTCAAGATTTTTTATTGAAGAGAAGGACCCTTTGAAAATAATATATTTGATAATTGATAACTTTGAAAAAATATATGGCAAGTCTAAGAAGAAGCCTACAAAGGCTACCAACCTCCCTATCAAAAATCCAACAGGAGTTGTGATTCAATAACCTAGTCCATATGCAATGTCACTATAAGATCTAGTTATTCTTGATTCACCACCTATAAAAGGCAAAAGACTAATGATGTTTCTCCATTGGTTCCATATGAAATGACTAAAGGAGTTGGTGACTCTGAGGAGGTGGATAGTATTTTGAGGTATATAAGAGAGGAAGAGGAAGTTCATCAACCCCTTGTTGGTCAAGAAATAGAAGCACACAAACTAGAAGCAAAAATAGATGACCAGGCACAAGGTGAGCCTGAACTACAAGAAGATGAAAGGGTTGTGGATTTTATGAGGTTCATCGAGGATGATGATTTCATCAATACCCTAGAATTCAAAGATTTTTAGCTTGAAATGAAGATGAAAGAATTTGAAGAAAAGGTGGAAATAAATAAAATGGGTGTTGATGAATCTCAACATGACCAAATTATGACATAGACTTTCAAGGATTTGAAAATTGATGAAATAAATGTCAGCCCTGATGAGGCTAGACAAATGGTTTTGAAGAGTAATATGTTGATCATCCCTAGCCTTGAACTAAAAACAATGTTTTTATTAGACCAAGTGAGAAATTAAAATGACCCCATGATGGTTTCTGAGTTTGATTATGAGGATGGTGTTAGTGGTTGTGTGTTTAACCCAAAGACAAAGACTCTAGAAATATGGGCCACATAGAATAACACCAACAAGCTAATATTAATTGATGTATCCCAGGAGTTGAGGGGAATATCTATGGTGAAAACCTTTTAGGATACATCATTTCTTGATTCTACCACCCTTATTATCCACTCTACACTGTTCACACAAGATGTTATCAATAAAATGGAGCAAAGATTTCTTGACAATGAAAAAACTCAAATTGAGATGAATGATAAAGTAAATAGGTTGTATTTGGAAAATTTCAAACTAAAGTAACAATTGAAGGGTGTTGATTCTCAAAGCCAAGAAATTATGCCATACCAAGCCCATGTGCCACAAATAACTAGTGATAATACAATCCTATTTAATCAATTAAATGCATTAAAGTTAAATTTGGAGAAAGAAATTGAAGATTTGAAAAAGCAAAATGAGAAGATAAAGGATGATGATAATTTGAAAATCCTTGAGGTGTTTGAGAAGATTTTGGAATACAAAGTAAAAGTGGTTATTGACAAGTTGAGTGATATGCATGAATTATATTCTTCCTTGTCTCAGGCCATTGATAAATTGAAGGATAATCTTTTTGTTTTGGATCCAATATACAAGAAATGGTAACCTACACACCATACATTACTAACCTTGTGCAAATTTTGACAAAGAGATCTAGGTGCTCCAGCCTCACTCAAGCCAATAGAGAAGATAGTGAAAATGATCTTAGATGAATTTTAGTATGTTAATGGTGAGATCCATAAAATGCAAGCAAAGATTGATTATTTTACTACCTTTAAACACTAGTATATTCTTTCCATTTTGATAGAGGATAAAAATATTAAAGGTTTTGATGCATGGAAAAGTAAATATGATCAATTAGTTTCTCAAGTAACTGATTTCTTAAAAAAAAGACCAAAACATAAATATTCTCAATTTCAATGTTATTTTGGATAGAGTAATTAATCTGGATGTAGCAGGATATATGAAGTTAATCATTAATGTCAAAGTGATGCTAGACAAAAGATGGAAAGATCACCATGCCAACCTACTCTAGATCCAAGAATATAAGTGGCCTAATTATTTCATAGTGTACCAATGGGAGAATCAGTATTTGACAACTAAAAAATAAGTAGGCCAAGTATACAAAGGAGCAATGATCATCAAGATGCAATCAACATGGCACCAACAAATCTTGAACATCCTCCTATTTTGTCTTTTCTTTTGTTTTTATGCTTTCCAATATATATTCAATATATATTTTGTGGTATTTTTAAGACTTGTCAAAAAGTATATGTTGTAATAGGTCATATTAAGGGTTGGGTATATGAAAAGTCATTTTCTGGATGTGAAATGTCTAAATCTTGTAGCTTCCTTCACCCATATTAGAAGGAAACCAAGACCTTAGGAAACCTCTTTGGGAATTCTATTTTTTGAAAAGACATTATAAGGTTTGCTCTTCAAAGATATATTAATAAAATTAAACCACATTTCTCTGATGTCATATATCTAGTTCTCAATTACTTGTTGAATATTCATCTTATACTTTATCTGGATATGTCCATTTTTTCCCTTGTTATTTAAATTAAGATATCATGTCTATGCTTAGTTCTTCAAAACATAATTTTTGTTTTTGGGTGGTTTATCTAATTGGGTTTACTCAAGTAGGGATTAAATTCCATTGAATAGATCACTATAATGTTGAGGATTCAATTTGGATAATTAAAAAGAACCAGGTAATAATAATATTGCATGTCTATGCTAATCACAAACAATCCCATGTGAAGTAATTTGAGTTGTGGCTAAATAGAAAGAATAAATCTTTCTGTGAATAGACTCTGTTACCTAATTATTGAGAAATGCATTAACCAATTCTTTTCTATAATCATTTCCTTGTATCATATTCAAAAATTTTAATTTTAATTTTCTATTGTTTAGGATTAGGAGTAATAGTAGAATATAAAATTAAAATAAAATCTATTTCAAATCATATGTTATTTTAGATTAGGGTGAATTGGATGATTTAATTGACAAAATTACATAAATGCCTTAATCTACTGTAAAGTCACCAACAAATTTTAGGAGTAATTAATCATTGGTGAATATAAGGTAACACCCATTTGGTCAAAGTAGAGCCTAAAGTGTAGAGAATCTTAACCACTTGGGTTGATTCTATTAGTTGGACAAATTGGTCGCATAACCTAATCACAAATCTTGGCATCCTTTTAAGGTTTTGCATACTACAAATTTGAGAACCAACAGAAGGCTTTGGAAATTTTAAGAAATGCAAATCACATAGATCCACATGATACCCATGCATTTATCAAGAAGAGTGAGTTATTAATATCATTAAACCCTAATACAACCTTAGATTCTCTTTAGATGCCAAAGTCTCTTTAGAAGAAGAACAGAGAAGAAGTACCCATTGAATTTTTAAACAGCATTGGGGTTCTTCATTTTGAATGTGATGAACTAGAGTTGGATCAAAAAAAATTATAAGGGCATTAGGAAATGATGTTTTGCCTCTATATAAATCTTTGTGGTCAGTTTGGTGCATTTTTTAATTGTAGGATTCTCATAGTTAGTGAAAAAGGTAGTGTTCATGAAGGAATGGAAAAGATGTGTAGAGCCTTTAAATTATACGCGTACCATGTAATGATATTGAATCATTTAGCAAACCATTTTTTCTTCACAGGGCAGCATTTTCTTATGAAATAGTTGACGAAGATAGCTCTTGTTTCAATTGAGCACCCTCTCATGAAATCTCATTCATACTATAATATTGGATGATTTTATCATAGTAGAGATGATTATGACACCACTAAAAGCTAATACATGGCATTAGTCAAGGAAATCCAAAGGGAAAAATATTTTTTGGACATGTTTGATTGAATTTGGGAGATCTTAAGAGTTCTCTCTCAAATTTTGAAAAGGTTCTAGAGGTCCACCCTAAAAACTGTGAGAGCTTAAAAGTTATAGGCCATATATATGCTTAGAAAGGGTAGGCAAAGAAGTCTTAAAAAATCTTAATAAAGGAAACTCACATAAATCCACATGATTCCCATGAATTTATCAAGATGAGTGAGTTACTAATATCATCAGACCCTAGTGCAGCCTTAGATTCTCTTAAGATAGCAAAGTATCTTATGAAGAAGATTAGAGAAGAAGTACCTATTGAATTGTTAAACAACATTGGGGTTATTTATGTTGAGCATGATGAACTAGAGTTGGATCAAAAATCTTTTATGGAGGCATTAGGAAATGGAATTTGGGTTCAATTCATAAATAAAATCCCTAGTACCAATTTTTTAATTTTTTCTATGAGTTTTAAGGATATGGAATTCTTCCAATGACTAGAAGAAGGTGGTGTTTCACTTGAGTTACAAGTTCAATTCCCATATGCTCTAAAATGCATAGAGGAAACTAATGAAAAAATAATCCCCTAACCCTTAAACTACCTGTATGGTTTTGGCACTCAGTTACCTATGTAACTAATATAAATTTTGAATCAGAATGCTATAGATTTTGTGTTTAATGTAATGAGGGTTTTGAATTACCTTTGAATTTGATGCAGAAGGTATCCCCAAATTTTAATTCACTATAGAGGGAATTACTAAATTTAAATTCTTTGTAACAAACTCTAAATTCCTTGCCCACCTTTTCAAAAGTCTCCAAGTCCTCTTCAAAATAGCTTTATTGCCCATGCAAGTAGTTGTTATAACCCAAAATGCCTTAGTGTTAGGCTAATTACCAACTAACAAAATGAATAAATATTCAATGACTAATGAATCATGTGAAATACACTCCTAACATATTTTTTTTTTAATTTCATATAATTTGTATTTGTGTGAATAACTATGTAGTCATTTCTAATTATATGACTAAATAATTTTTTAGTCGATGACCAAATTAGTTATTCATTTACTCATTCATAGCTGAGTTACAAACAATTAGTAGAATTTAGATGTTTTTATTTGTTTTGACTAAATTTTTTATTCATGTAGTCTTTTATTTTCTAAATTCTACTAGTGTGAAACCCATTTCTTGCATGAAATTTATCCTCCTTTCATCTTGAAACTTTCTTCCATTGCCTAACAAATATGTAGGTGTCTATTTAGGATAATGTGATTGTACTTGAGAGTTTGAATATGTTTTAGGACTTTTATTATCACTCTCTGAATCTCTCAATGGATTTATCATGTTGTTTTCTACTTATTAAGACCCTTATCAATACCCTAAAAACTCCAAACTTCATCAACATCACTGTTCAAAGCACTCCTCTCAATTGGTTATTGGTGACTGTTAGGGAAGTCTAAGCATGGGGTTTAGAGTTGGACTTTTCAAATCTACCATGATGAATATAGTGTTCAACCTTATTGAGAATTCTTTCTCACTACATTACTAAGTCCATAGAGTGTTTCCAAGACATCGTGCCACTTCTTCCTTCACTATCTTCCTAAACAGTCATGTAGGTGCATTAAGCTTATTAGATTGTCATCAAATCTCTTTGACTTTAGGTGATTTAAAAATATTGATTTATCAATGAACCATTTTCAACTTTAGTCCATCACAATTATTAAATTTTTGGGTATATAAATTGAGTCAGATGATACCATGGATTTCTCTTGAAGTTGCAAACCTGTAGGCCTGTAACCCTGTGTTTTTGAAGTTGAAGAGAAAAAGCATGGTTATTATGGATAAAATATCATGCTTTAATTTAATAAAAAAATAATACCAAGAAAACAAATATCTCAAGCTCATTGAAATATATATTCAAACCCACTCAAATCAACTTGCTATGCAAACACACAGTCCATAAGGTGAATGAGGATGCGACCATTTAAAACTAGTATGGAATGTTTGATTGATTAGAGTTAGATGAATTTATTTCAAGTATTTAATAATATAATTAATAATCACTCATGTAAATTATACCATCTAGAGAACCTTAAAACATATAAATGTTGATAGTAATTTTTAAACTATACACAAGAGAATCTTTACTTACCAAAATACCATCCACAAAATGCAAAAATTATGAATGGAAGTGTATGGTACATATAAATATCTTTTATAACTCACTCAAATTGGTTTCATGCATCCAAACAGTTCACACTTATACTAGAGTTTCACAAAACTCAGCTTGTGGGGATTTGAGTCTTCAAGAAGAAGTCTAGTTCCTTAGTGATTTTTCATAAATATAAGGATCTAAATATAATTAAAAATGACAAAAATTTTAATCCCATATGGGTCCAAAACTTTTGATAAAATATTAAACCCCAAATCTACCTCTATGACCTATACCATATAGTTAAAAATTACCTTTAAGAGCTTGTGAATGGGTTGATGGAGGAGAGAGATATTTTTGTAATTGGTCAACTTTAATATTATTACCATTATTTTTTTTACTTGTAAAAAATTAAAGGACACCTTTACAATATTTTTAACTACAAGTGACTTCAAAAATTCTATACAAGTCTCTTAACTCATCAAGATGTTGTTAAAACTCAAGATTCTAACCTTACTTAGATATTTTGATAGGTGTGGCAATTGTGTAACTACTCCAAGGTAATTATAAGGTGTTTTGTATGTATGTTTCAGTTTGGGGACTTTGGTATACATTAGAGTTAGCCAAAAATCACATTTTCCTTCATTTTCACCACCTTCAAGTTTACAAATGAGCCTTAGACATTCCAAAACTTCATAAAATGTTATGAAGAATTGATTAATACATGAAATAACCTTGAGATAATCCTAAAAACCTATGACACCACTTGACCAATCCTTATCTCTCCATGACATGTCTAGACCACTATATGACCAAAATAAGAGATTACCTTAACTTCTCCAAACTAACCTTAAACAATGCTAATAAGGTTTTATGAAGACTTTTAGGGAACATATAAGGCATGAAAATAACACATGAAAACCATTTGAAATTTTTGAATTTATAAGGTTTGACCCATTCTTATCTGTGGTAAAAATTGATTCAACATTTTGGCAATTCACAGGGGTAGCATGCTTGTAATGCCAAATAGACCAATATCTTTGTTTGTCTATTGGGAAATTTATTCATTTTTACTTAGTTTTAGACCTGACCAGACCTTGACCATGACACAAAAAACTATTTGGACCTTTAAAACACACAAAAAAATATAATAATACATAAAATAAATCAACAAGACACAAACATGTGCTATCAATAACTTAGGGAACACAACAACAACAGAAGCAAACTAACTATATACAGATAACTTGAAAACAAATTCTTCCTCCTATATCAAAGGGTAGTTTTGTAAAATATCTTTCTCCATGATATGAATGATGGCATGAATCAGGTTATATCTTGGGCCTTGCTCTTGATGTCTTCATCTCCTTCATGCTGGACAATCTTCTTAGCATGTTTTCAAATGAAACAATGGAAGCTACAAACATATCACATATGAAAGTGAACTCATCTTGTACTTCAATATCCCTCTCATGATTCATCTCAATTTTAAATTTAAATATTTATGCTTCATATAATCATGATTATTTTACCTTCATGCCATCTTGAATTACATCACACTTCTTACTATCTACTACAAGATCATCAAGCTCTTCAAAGAGCTTTGCATACTCACTCCAAGATTTATCATTGTCCTTAAGGAAAACATATTGTTCAATCTCCTTGTGAACATTATATTCAATAGGAAACATACCATTTAAAAGTCCTTTAATCTCTTTAAGGAGTACATTATAATTCTACCAATCATATTTGTCTTCTTTCTCTTCAAGAACCACAGGGATATCACAAATTCTATGTCTTTCTATGTAGTCACAAGGTTGCATGGTAGATTCTTCAAGTTCATTTTATTGACCATTTTTCACTTTATCAATATCAAATTGATTACTTAAAGA
Organism: Torreya grandis; assembly: GCA_037957365.1. Lineage (NCBI taxonomy): Eukaryota > Viridiplantae > Streptophyta > Pinopsida > Cupressales > Taxaceae > Torreya > Torreya grandis. Next base: position 1,112,344 of record JARHVA010003954.1, on the reverse strand, counting down.
GTCTTAAAATTTAAGTATAGATGCAACTTCAATAAGCTTGGATGTCATAGGATTTTATTCTTGAAACACACCATCAAGACCATCTCTAAGAATCTCTTCAATGTAACCAGTAGGAAGTGTAGTCCCTTGAAGAGCCTCAAGATCATCACATATCTCCTTGAGCTTTAGCCACATATCATCTTGGTATATGGAGTTAGAATCAAATTTGTTTTATATTATTTTTTCAAAATTGATCTCTTGATCATTCTAATGAGACTCAAACAACTTAGCCAATGTGATGTTCCTCTCCAAAACCTTCTCTGACATGTCTTAATTAATCTCTTCATTAACAATTGCAAACTGATCTAAATCATCTCTTTCTTTACTGAAGAAGACTATTTGTGTTTTTATTCACTAAGGGGGTACCAATAGTGAACTCTTATTCGTAGACACTTTATTTTTATTCTTCATCATCTATAAATGTAGCTTGATCCTCTTCACTTGCTTCCCATAGTATAAGTTTTGTTTTTAAAGAAGGAATGTGGTGGGAGGATGATGAATAGATTCATGGGTTGGAGAGGTAGTATGATATTTTGTGGATGGATGATGAATGGACTTGGGACTTTAAGTTTCTTAAATTAACTCTTGGAGAGATGACAAGTTGATTTGGGTAATGGGGAAGACATCTTATTCAAGAAGAACTTTAGTTTCCTCACAATTTTCTTGAGGCTCTTTAATATCCACAAATTTATCTTCAACCTCTTTAGTATATTCAATAATTGAAATTTAAGTAGGAAAATAAGTAATGCTACTAAGGTGTGCAATTAAAATTATATGAGGAGAATATTGTATAACCATAAGAATGATATGACTAATGACAAGGCTAATAAAAATCATGGTGAGGTTGATATAGATCATAGGGCTGGTAGGAGTTATGTTGGGGTTGATAATAAGGTATATCTTATTTAATAATAATTTAATTTTCCTTATATCCCTCCTCATGTCCTTATTTAAAGCCTTGTTTATAGCCTTTTCTATAGGTGTATTTAATAACATCATGGTCATGTAGAGGGAGAATAGGTTGACCATAGGGATGATATGACCCATAAGGAATATAATAAGCTTTATATATCTACTCAAGCACATAATTGGGGTCATGACAAGGATGATAAGGAGGTATATAGCAAAAGTTATCTTCGTACACAAACCTTCCAACTTCATAAATCAAATGAGAACACAAGATACTATCAAATTATTTTCACAAGTATTTGGGCTTTTAGAACCAACTGATTGCATTAAAATTCATCATTAGTTTTTTTAAAATTCCTCTAAACATTGATAGGTAGAATAACACACTAATAACTATTATAATCCTTGGAACTTAGTCCCATCGAGCATGCTATAATTATTGTCTCTCAATTTTGCACCCTTGGAGAGGTAGTTCAATCCTACTCTAATTGAGTCAAATAATGGGATTACCCCTAGACTTGTGGGTTGTCTATATTAGGGATACACCTATATATTAAAGGTCTAAATCCCTTGATATATCTATTTAATCTCATCACCTATACCAGTAACTTATTTAGATGAAAAGAGAGAGAGAAAACATTAATGAAACATATCCTAGTGAGGTGATGCCCCAAATGTAAACTGATCACAACCAACCAACTATAATTACACTTAAACCAAGAGCCTAACCTAAATATGACACTAATCTAAATTTTCATTTATACATAAGTATTTCTCATAGAGGTTTGTAAAGCAAACCTAAGATAGGATGACTAAACAGGAGGTCATGACATGACACTAGTGAAGAGACAACTCACTAAACTCATACACACTTCATTTGAACACTTCAAGAAACCTTGAAAAAGACTTTCAAAACTAAATATGAATTCTAACAAGTACAACATAACAAGGAAGTGAACCTATCACTTAGCAAGATCAATTAGTCTAACAAACACATTAAAATAGTCTATGGAGAAGGTAAAACAAGTTTTTATTTATTGATAAAAGGAGTAAAATGAGAAAGGATTTTCCATACTTAGGTGGAGGATTCTAAACTTATATAATAAGGCTCAATATATAGCACAAGTGAGATAGAAGAAGAGAAGGGTGTAGGAGAAAGAGAGAGAGATGACAAGTCTCTCATGAGTTACAAACAAGAGAGGAGTTATAAAACTACCTCAATAGGTCTTAAATTCCATGTGTAGTTCTTCTTAATATGCTCCCTTGATCTAAGTGGTATAGGAGTTAGAATGATTTCTTAACACCTTGGTAAGCTCTCAAAAACTACCTTTTGATTTGCATTTTTGAGTGACAAGTGACCATATTTATTTTCAAACTAGGTTATATTATATATTTTCTTTATTCTTGACAACTCTCAATTGATCTCCTCATGTTCTCTTTGACACATCACCTAGTTCTCTCTCTAGGTGTCTAGAGGACTCTTCATATCCTTAGGCCAATATTACATACAAGTGTAAAAACTTGAATTATTCTTATTCAACTCATCTTATCTTCATGTATTTCCTATTACACTCATATCAAACCTACAAAAATCCATTTTCAGATCTCAAACTAACCTCAAGAAATCATTCTCTACCAAAATCTCCAATTAGGCCTCATTCCTTATATACCTAAAATCATTCAAACCCCTTGTGCAAAGATTTGTATGAATGATGCTATGAATATAAAGGCATATTATAGGACCTAGTGTGGCCTATAACTCCATGTTAAATCTCAAGATTATAAAGTGAGTGGAGATATCATTTTCTCTATTTATCTCTCTTAACTAGGCCTTAATTAGCCCTTCCTACCAAGAGACAAAAAATGACTCTACAATATTTCCATACATGAAAAACCCAAAATAAGAATTGTATTTAATTATGTGACTTCTTCCACATTATCTCTGTCATATTTCAAGATATAACACCTTGTATAGACCTATCAAGTAGCTAAAAATAATCTTTTAGGGCCTATTTCGTATAGTTCTATATCTAAAAGTATGAAATAGTGGCATGGGGTGATTCTTAGGGATTTTTTAAGATTATTTATGTCATTTTAATGTTTTTACAGTCCTTATAGAGTAATAAAATTTCATTTCTTTCTCATCAGGTCCTTTTGGCTCTCTTAAGCATCCTGAAAGTCCCTTAAGGTCTTAAGGATGATTCATAAATATTAGGGAATGTATCCTCCAAAAAATTACAAAAAATAAAATTAAAATAGGGTGGATAAATACCCCTATTATCCCAATGTCCCCTAAAAAATCTTTATTCCATACCAAGCAAAAGAAGGTAGCTTCTCAGGTTACCAGTAGGCATTCTATGAGGTCCATGAAGGATCGAGGCCTATAGGTGACTGCTCTAAGTTTGGTTTGAGATCCAAACACCTCAATGATATCTATAATTTCATCCTTGACATATTATAATGGTTATATTTCCACATTACTTCTTTAAACTCTAATACGTCTACCATTAATTGATACTTAGGGTTCTCAAGCTAACATGCACAAAGTACTCTAACTAATTCTATTCTCTTAATTTATTAACTATTAGAGGTTTATAATTGCATATGATATTTGAAAATGTTTATAAAAATATTATAAGGGTTCTCAATGTCCTAAAATCACCTCAATAATCCACCTTTCATTTAGCTTCCCATGTAGGCCTTTGTATGCAATTAGAATTTGCTAGGCCTAAACAGGGTTTGGAAGTTTGTTGCTTGAGTCTGAAGGTATGATGAAACAATTTAATCACCATTAAATAATATTAAAATATATTTATTTGTATTAGGCCTCCTACATTCCATTTCATCTCTTCAAACAATAAAATTTCTCAAGAATGAACAGGCTAATGGCATTGCCTAGATTGATAGGCAGGGCTTCAATGTTTGTCTTTGCTTTAGGTGAGCCAAAGAGTTTTTTGAGAATTTTTTATAAACATGAGACTATTATAAAATTTTATACCTTTCTCTCAGACCTCACACATACCTCAAAATTTTATAAATCAAATAACTTCATGTTGGCTAAGTAGATAAACTTGTGTAAGGACTATGTGTATGTACGTAGGACTATGACCCTCTTTGCACTTGAAAATGGATTAAGTGTCTCCAATTAATTGATAACATTTAGTTATGTTTTATACTTCAAAAAATCACACACCATTTTATTAAGTATTGGATACCTTTAGTTACTTACATAGACTTACAAGTAATAGTCTACCTTTGTATATGATCTTGAAATGGTCTATAATCTTGAAAGCAAATGTTAAATATTGTCATGGAACCTATTAGTAAACAATATAATTGAGGTATTTATGTCATATTCTACAAATTTCAACTCCTATTTTCATAGAAATTTAAACTCCTATCTTCTATCGTCAATTTCAGACCTATATCTGAGTGTTTTAGGCCTATATATTCTACCTTATGTAACCCTTATTGGCGCTACCTTTAATTCATGTTTGCTTATTTAATTTGTTTTACATTTACACATGAATTTACTTACTTAAACCCCATTTCTTTCATGAAATATGTCCTCATTTCATCTTGAAACTTCCCTACATTACCTAGTAGACATGTAGGTGTATATTTAGGATAGTGTGACTATATTTAATAATTTAAATATGTTTTAGGCCTTTTATTATATATATATATATATATATATATGGATGTATCAATTTATTTATCATGTTTTTGTGTATTTTTTAAGACCATTATCAATACCCTAAACAATACAAACTTCATCAACATCATTGTTCAAATCACTCCTCTCAATTAATTATAGGTGATTGTTAAGGAAGTCTAAGGATGTACTTTGGAGTTAGCCTTTTAAAATATACCATGACACATATAGTTTTCAACCTCATTGAGGGGTATTTATAACTTCATTACCAAGTCTATAGAGTGTTTTCAAGACATCCTACCACCTCTACCTTCACTTTCTTCCTACACAATCATGTAGGTGCATTAGGCTTATTAGCTTGTCATCAACTCTCTTTAGATTTAGGTACTTTATAAATATTCATTAATCCATTACCCCTTTCAAATTTAATCCATCATAATGTTTACATGTATAGGTATACAACTTGATCCAAATGACACCATAGATTTATCTTGAAGTTGCATATCTATAGTTCTATAGACCTGTAGGTCTTCAACCCTATGTTTTTGAAGTTGAAGAGTACAAACATGGTTATTATTTATTAAATATAATTATATCATTTCATCAACACATTATTATAGTGAAAAACAAAACTCTTAATCTTCTTGAAAAACATATCCAAACCCACTCAAATCAACTTTTTATGAAAACATATAGTCCACAAGGTGAATGAAGAGGTGACCATTTGAAAATAGAAAATAATGTTTGTCTCATCATAGGGCCATGAATATATTCAAATAATTATATAAGACAATTAATAATATCTTAAATACATTAGAGCATTTGGATAACCTTGAAATAGATAAATGTTGATAGTTAGCTACAAAGTATGCAAAAAAGAAGCTTCACTTTCCAAAAGACTATCCACACATGCCAACATGGTGAATGGATGTGTATGGTACATATAAAAACCTATGAAAAATTACTTTTATTGGTTTAATGTATCCAAAGAGTTCACACTTGAACTGGAGTTAAACAAAATGTAGCCTATGTGAATTTAAGTCTTCAAGAATCAATCTAGTAATTGTTCATAAAGCTAAGGAGCTCAATATAATGACAAATTCCACAAATTGGAATCCCATAGGGGTCCCAAAATCTATCTAAAATATTATCTCCCAAATTTATCTTATTAGAGGTATAACCATTGAGAGGGGGGCATAAATCAGTGATGCAAGCAAATCAACTTCAATTCCAATTCTTCAAAATGTTAACCATTTAACATAAGCATTCATGAAGCATATAAACCATTAATTTCAATTAACAAAGAAAAAAATGCAAGATCAAAGCACATAACACATGAATTATGTGGTGAATACTCATGGGGGATAAAACCCACTCTTAAGCCTGAAAACAAATGTACTGTAGTCCTATAAGTTATCACAAATAAGAGAATTTTAGTGAAGCACCCACTTCACATGGAGCACCAACCACTAATCATGGAAAAACACCCACTTGCCCTAGATGTTGAGCACCCACACCACACCTCTATTATCAACACCTTCAGAACTATGATTGCCTTTCAATTTTATAGATAAATAATGAATAACAACTCTTTCAACCCTTCACACTTTCTCAATTATTCACACACATGCAATGTATCCAAAACAACCTTTTAAATCATTCTACACCTCTTTGCTCATCCTCAACCATCAAACTTGAAAAACATTATTACCAAATAAGAAACATGACCACTAGGTCACACACATATCTCTCACACTTCTTTTCTCTTCAAGTCATCCACCAAGCTTACTCACACTTCTCTTTTCTTCATTCATACTCTCTAAAAAAATTCATATTTTTTTTTCTCTTTATAGAGTCTTCATGATTACCACCTTCTTGGTTAGCCACAAGAGATTCCTTAACCCTTAATTATTCTATCCCACTTATAAAAAGATAAAAACCACTTACATGGGTTGACCATAGAATTTATAGATAAACCTTAAGCAACAACACCTTTTAGTTAGGCCTAAGAAGCCCTTTTAGGTCCATAGAGACTTATTCATCCCTTTAACACTTCATTAAACAAAATAGAAACACAAGAACACTTCTAAGCACATAGGTCAATTCCAAATGATCCATAAGACACCTTAAAGTGATTAAATTAATCACTACTCACCTATGCATATGAAAAACTATTTGATAATTTTCTTTGTACATGAAAACACCATGAACAAATAAAAATTCAGCTTCTAAACAATGGTTCATATTAAAGATGGATTGGTCAAAGCTCTAAAATCCATACAGATGATCATCAGGGAGTATACAACACTCTATAATAGATAAATTATCATAAAACATCCAAATAACATTAATAAAAAATAAAACACCCTTCTTTGGTCTTTAACAAATGAAGGTTAAACCCTTGGTCAACTTTGAGCTACATTAAATGCAATTATATGACCAGTGAAACCTCCTAATCAATCTTTTTGGATTGCCTTGATGTTATTTACCAATTTTATTTTTAATCCATCATAAAATTCATCTATTTTATTAAGATACATATCAAATAATCCCAACTAGTTTCCTTTTTAAAATTCAAATATTTAAATTCCAATGGTCACTAAAAATGCAAATTTGACTAAGTATAAAAACAATGAAATATGCCTAGGAGAGCAACTTTGCTCTATCATAACTTTTTATAGACATCATGTCAAAGCATGAAATTTAAATACACGCTCTAAGAACAAAATTTAATAGACCCATATTATTAATTTCTTCTGACACCTTCACACATGTAAATTCTAACACCATCAATTTACTCACTTAGGAAACTCTACTAAGATGACTAGTATAAATTAGACATTCACAAGACTACTCAAAAGATTTATTTTCAATTAAAAAGTACAAAAAGAACTTATTACACCCCATAGGGCCTTTATATTAATAAAACATCATCAATAAATCCATAAAAATACCAAAACCTATAGGGTCTCATGCAAACTATGTGAGTACTAAGGTACACTTTGTCATTGAGGACCCTGCATACATATAATCTCATGGATAGTCTTGGCCACCTTGGAGACATCATTAAAAATACCTCAACATACATGTATGGCTTGTACCATGTAGTTGAAAATTACCTTTAATATCTTGTGAATGGAGCGATGAAGAAGAGAAATATTTTTGTAATTGTTGAACTTTAAACTTGTTTCCATGTTTGTTTTTGACTTGTAGAAGATTAAAGGACACCTTTGCAACATTTTTAATTACAATTGACTTCAAAAAGTCTATACAAGTATATTAACTCCTCAATATGGAATTGAAACTCATGATTCTAACCTTGTGATAACTTTATGATAGGTTTGTCAGTTGTTTAACTAATCCAAGGTACATGGAAGGTGTGTGGTACATATTTTTAACTTAGGGAACTTTGACATACATAGGAATTATCCAAAAATCACATTTTACTTTATTTTAACCACCTTTAAGTTTAAAAATTACCCTTAGACATTCAAAAACTACATGAATTATCATGAAGAAGTTATTAATATATGAAATGACCTTGAGATAATCCTAACAATGTATTACACAACTTTAACAATCCTTATCTCTCCATGACATGTCTAGACCACTATATGACCAAGACAAGACATTACCTTAACTTCTCCAAACTAACCTTATGTTAAGAATATATAATGTATAATTTATATCAATAATAATGAAATAAAGATAGAATTAAAATTTAGAAAACACAACAAAATAGAGATAGATTTAATGTGGTTCACCCAATATGGGCTACGTCCATAAAAAAACTACCTGTCATTATTTAGTCCAAAAAATGAAGGGAAAAACTTAAAATACATCTAGTACAACATCCTCTTCAATATAACATGATTCTACCTGATTAAAATTCCCTTATATCAAAGGAGGGTTATCAATTAATGAAAAAATGCACTAACTTCATTTTTATCATTAGATCTAAAACCTAATAATAAATGATCCAGATTAACTATGAAATTACAATATCTTATAATGTATTTTTCATAAAAAATTTCTCTAAGGGGATTTCCTCTGAACCCCCACTAGGGGGGCTCCAAAATAGGTTGCTTCCCCCTCTGAACCCCCATGGAAACCCTAGTGGGGAGGGGGGGGGTGTTCCCCCCCCCAACACACCCCCTGTCAGGAACTGGGCATTAAAATAAGATCACGCTCCACCATCTAACACCTTAAAAAACCCTAATAAGGTTTTATGAAGAGTTTTAGGGACCATATAAAGAATGACAAGACCACATGACAACCTTATGAAAGTTTAAATTTTAGAGGAATTGACCCATTTTGAATTGAGGTCAAAATTGATTCAACAACTCAATTTGTGACCCACTCAGAATGAAATTATTGAATTAGTTGATCTAAGAGGACAAAAGGAGTATATATCTCATGGGATGAAATGTTCCCTCATTTTTAATATTTTTTTTAGGATTCAAGGGCCATGAAATTTATAGAATATTTAGATAAGTGAGTAGCAACTATTACCATCAGAGGTTCAATTGATCTATTTACCTAAATTAAAGTTATCTAATGTTGTGGACTTATTGAAACCATTGGTTTACAATATTATTCTATAAATAAATTATAATATATTTATTAGGACATATTATCATAAAATATGTAAAATATAGGGAAATATTAATGTAAAAAAGGGATAATTATTTGATTAAGATAAAATTTCTTAGTGCTAAGAAATGGAAATCTTGGATAGCCACAATTATATCACTAGGCATCAAGTTTAGATATTGCACAACTTAGATAACTCAATGATCAAGATCAAAAGGAAAAATGTGAAAATATAATTTAGAATATCTATCAAAATAAATAAAATACATAATATTATATCTATTTCACACAATGCCTTAATGAAAGCCTTAAAATAAACAAAATGAGAATCTAGAATCAACTAAACTATTTATTTCACAATCTAATTTTATATTCACTTGTAAAAAAAACCTTAAAAAAAATTCTTGGCATATATTACTTATCTAAAATCAATATCATTTGGTATAAAATCATAATAAAATAAAGGAGAATGTCAGGTGCAATCTTGGCATAATTATAGTAGAGTTTTAGTGCAAAAATAGCCAACCCTATACAATGGAAAGCACTACTACTTATATAGGAAAGGCAATCAAACCCAATGTCTTGATTCACAACCAAAATTTAATGGTGTTATGTCCATAATTATATTTGGAAACTTATTAAAGCTTGTTTTCTTGAGATAACACGTCAAGAAAGGCTAAGAACAAGTTATGGCACAATTCTCATATCATAAAAACTTTCAAGATGAAAGGAGATGCAATATCTAATTAATTTTAAGCTATAATGATATAGGTTTTACTAATTTTTAATTATTTTGACAAATGATTCAGTGTCTCAAACAAGAACATCGATATAATTTTAAAAAGTCCCCTATAATGGAGTAACTAGTTCTTACTTTAATTTGTATATTCTTGATTTTATGTGATTATCTTCAAGACAATAAATATTCTTTTAAATTTATCCCTATTTATTAAATTGTAATAACCAGGCATATCAATATTGAAATAATGGGTTATTTCAATCTATAAATAGGTACATCTCCTCCTTTTGATGATGTTATGGATGACATTGAATAGTGAAGTAAACTTATGTTGTGCACACTCTCCTTGATCTTTGTTCTCTCCCTTTATCCAATTTTGGCTATCGCTCTAGTTTTACTACCTTTATGTTCTTTTTACATTTTTGATATTGGCCCAAAATATCCATCCTATCTCATTGTAATCCCTTTTAGAAGTTATATGATCTAATTATTTCCTAGGTCTATATCTTTTTCCATATGATCTTCAATCTCTATATTCGGGTAAGCAATTCATCTTTATATTTGATTATCCTTAACAAACTACAATAAGGAATATAGTCAAAATGTCACCTAATCATCCTTTCTCTTATTTGTTTGCTTGTAAAATTTAGGTTCATTATTTTTTGATTCCATCTACTTTCATAGGGTGATGCCATATGCTAAACCTTCTATGCTCTAATTGAAATTCTTTTATTTTAGTCTTTGGTTGCAATTAAACATGAACATGAAAATTGTATAAATATAGATTTTGGGGAGGTTTTTAAAAATTCATAATTGGCTTTATATGTTCAATGGGATAGGTTCATGATATCATGCCACATGGCACAATCTCAAGACTCTAGGGATCAGTACTTGACTAATATGTACTATATATTCTATAGACTGAATCCTTGAGATCATGCCATGTGGCATGATTTTATAACTTAAAGAATATCTCAACTATACTCACCCTTTTGAAATATAAATCCTCAAGATATGACATGTCATAATCTCATAAATTTAGGCTCAAACTATCTTTATAAACGTTTTCACTACACATTACCTTCTCTAATATCCAAATCCTTGAGATCATGTCATGTGGAATGATCACAAGACTGGGAAGTCTTAGACACTTAGTGATTTTTATAATAATCAATCTATTCTAATTGAATAATAGCATGCCATGTGGCATGATCTCAAGGTTCCTCTACCTTTAACACTGAGTTGATTCTATAATTCTACTTTTTTACATTTTGGGTGAGCTATGAACTATCTATTATACTATCACATGGTGCCTTTTTATTGAATCTTTCATAATATTTTGATAATGTTCAAATCAATCCTTCAAATCCATGGTTCCCATGATAATTCCACATGGTGTCATTATAGGAATTTATCCCTCAAACTATGTTCAAAAACCATTTTCTCCCTTACACTCTAAGATCATGCCACATGGCATAATATTAGGATTTTATATCTCAGGATGAATATAAAATTTTACTTTGCTTAGATAACCTAATCTATCAACATGTTTAAAACTCATGGAATCTTAGGAAATTGAAATATTAACTACCTGCTTCTAAGCTATGAATGCCTAAGATTTTTCCATAGGTTGCAATATTTGAAGGTTAGGGCTCAAGAGACTTAGAAATTTTTGAATGATCCCCCTCTTGTGGACTTCAAATTCCAAATATGTTAACAACTGGCAAAGATAGATGGCTCATAATACTTCAAGAGATATTTACAAATAAATATAAGGAAAAATAAAAAACACTCAAGAAAACCATTAAAAAGTTAGTCAAATAAACCATTCCAAATAAATCCCTAAGAAACATAGAAACATGTAAAAGCAAAGCTCTGAAAAAGCATAAATAAAGCCCTATTTTAAATGAAAACTTGGTTAAACAAGCACTTATTTGAATTGAATAAGTTGATTTGAAAGATAAATGAGTATTTTAAAATAATAATAAGACCATTTAAATTAAAAATTAAACTATATATGAATGAATAAAGGTTATAATTCAATCAAAATGGTTTAATAATGAATTCTACTATCCAATGAAATAAACTATGGAAATTGGACCCTTCTAATTTAACCCTTAAAGTTATTATTTATGAACTAAGGCACAAATGTTTCAAAATAATACCTTCAAGTGGAAAATTAACAAAATAAGTTAATTATGGAGTATTCAAAGATAATGATTTTCAAAGGAAAAGTATTTAGACGCACAATGCATCACTTAAACTTGATATTAAAACTACATGAAACTTACAACCAGTAATGAATCAAAGCCAAATTTACCTAAAAGTATCCTTAATATACTAATTCTTAAGATTGAACTATGAAAAAATATTATTTAGCCATTTTTAATAAATGGTCAAGTAAAGATAAGTCATTTTCATCAAACCAACTTGACACATGAGTTAAAGACTAACAAAGGAAGGTCTTTCTCATAAACTTGAGTGGAAATCATAAATGAGGTCATGTAAGTATATAATAACATGAAAATAAAAAAAACTAAGTCATAAAAATAGGGTCCCCATATGAGAATTTTCAGTATGGGGTGTGTTGGGCCCAAGAATTATAAAAATTCATTCATTTTTAAAAATATGCTATGTAGTCAAAGATATTGAAAAAACACCATGTGGCTATTCCCTAATTCATTCATAGTGCCACAAAGGAAAAATAGTGTGTTCTCCCCACATTTCCTATACATAACACTCCAATAAAGATGCTCCTCTATGAGTATTTTATTGATTGCATAGTTTTAACCTCATTGACTAATCATTGGCAGCCCAATAAAGCATGATAGAACCATTAGGATGTAGTCCACATTCAACTTCTCCTCAAGGATCCTTAGTGGGACTTAAAATTTCATTTCATCTTATCTATTTTGAAACAATAAATCTTATGACATAGTCATGTTTTACCATTTTAGGTCATGATGGTGAATAGTGGGATCATGTGCTTCTTGGAGGCAAGACCCATCTCTCCCTTCTATATATGTTACTACTTATTATTTTAGAAGTGTCAAATCTACTTACAAAAAATTGCTATCATAATAATGCAAAATTGGTTTCCTATGTGAATTTGTCTAGTTGATTTGTAGGTCTTCTACTTTTTTTCTACTTTAATGGACTAGCATTAATTATATAAGATTGTAACTTGTGATTTATGTAGAGTTTATGAATTAACTAATATGTACTTCCAATATTTTAGTTAGGTTATTTGAATCCTTTAAATTTATTTTAAGTATGCAAGGATCTATGTATAATTAACTATATACTTGTTTATAGTTCATTCATTAAATAAGTCTTAGAATTAATTATTTTACCTTACTCCTCATAATCTTCACTATTTGATTAAAGCCTAAGCCATCATGAAACTTAACATATAATGATACAATTGTAGATAAGTATGTTACGATATAGGAAGCATTTGTCTTTCCATTTTAATCATAAAACTCTCTTTTTACCTTACCCTCCCTCTCTTTTGATTTTTATTATTGAACAAGTGGTATTTCACTTTCTTTAGAAATGGTGAAGTGAAGCAAAGTAGATCTCTAAAATCCATTATGTTGAAATTAGTTTAGCTATAAGTGTAGAAGTTATATGAGTCAGTGAGAAAATCAGTATTGGACCTATGGAGGTAGTGTTATTGTAGACACCGCAAACGTGTCTGCACCTTGGTCCTCCCCCCTTGGCCTTAAACCCCTATCCTAACCCTTGACCTTGGCCCCCTTTCCACCCTACCCTTGCCACCTTGGATCCTCCCTTGAATCCCTCCACCTTCCCCCTAGCATTTATTAGGCCAAATCTCTTCATTATCTTCCCTCCATGCCCATTTTGGCATCCTCGTGACCGTTCTTCCCACACCCCCTCGCTCGGCGGCGTGCAAGAATGGGCAGAGGCTATTTTTAGCCTCTGTCCCCATTCTGTGACCGCCGACGTCGGCGACCCTTCGGCCGATGTCGGCGAAATTGCCGGCATCGGCATCCTTCATTACCCTTTTTTGCATCCGTTGCAGCCCCCCTGGACCCTTGAGCTCGCAAACAGATCTCTCTTGGTGTTTTGGCATTCGTCTTGTCTCCGTTTGGACCTCGTGCAACAACAGCAACAGGTGCAAAGGTTCTTCATCAGAGTTCTCTTCTTGCAGAATCCTCTGTGGCTTCAACAACAGCTTCTTCAACTCTTCATTCAGCAAGCAAAAAGGTAAGCAAGTCTGTTAATTGATTCTGTTCTTTAAGTTTTCAATTATCTGCTATTCCTATTTCCTCCATCCTTCCCCCTGAGAGGCTAAAAAGCCTTCTTAGGACCTGTCCTCTGTCCATCCTCCTCTCACATTGTCCCACTCTTCATACCAATCCCATACAACTCCCTCATCCCCCTTTTGCCAACAAAGACCCTGTACAGGGCAAGACCACTCCTCAGTCCATTCAGACCCGTCCCCGAACTCAGTCTTGACCTTGCTCACATCCCGAACCTGTCCATAGTCCAAAACACATCCCAGACCCGACCACAGGCCATTACCCCGACTGACGCCGGTCACTTCCCTTATCGACGTCGACAGGATAACCGACGTCGACAGACCTCATAACCGACGCTGGCAACATTTCCAACCTCGGCGACTGTCATCAGCCCGACTACTCCTTTCAGGTAATCATTGGTGTTTTCTTTCATGTCTAATCTATTTATCACTTCTATATTCTGGCATCTTATATTTTCTTAGTCTTTATCTATCTATTATCTGTGGGTTGACCTCCCTTTGAGGAAGTTTTTACACTTCCAAGAACAAGCTTTCGCTTGGCAACCCACTACTTATCTATCTAACATCCTCTTGTCCAAGTTTCTCTTCATTGTAGGTGTCATTCCTCCACAGCCAAAGAGGGGTGCTCACAAACATCTGGATTACGGTGCGCAGTCTACATCCAGGTATTCCTTGCCTCGTCCATCTTCTTTAGTTTCTTTATTCAACTTTTGAATGTAGAAAGCGAATTAGCTCAAGAAACATTCTGGCACGCCCGGTGGGACCCTAGGTTCCTCCTGGGTTCCTTTTTCTTCATTCATTTAGGAGCATTAGGTTCTTACCTTTTCTCCTCTTTCTCTTCTTCTCAATGACACTATAAGCAGGACTAAAATGAATCTTTCTTCCTTGCATTTCTAGACTAGTCTAAACATCATACTCTTGACCCTTTCTCAAAACTTGTCTGCATCACAACATCACATTTCGACTTGGGCATTAAAACGTATTGCACTTTCATTTCTGCTTGTGCTTGCATTAGTCCACATCTAGTAACTTAAACGCATATTGAATAAATCTAGACACTTGATGTTACACTACCGAACCACATGCACTAAACAAACATAAAACATACCTGAGACAAGGCCCGACTGGGATTTCATCCCCCAGCGGATACCTTACCCGTCCCAGTGACCCTACTTGGATTTCATCACCAAGGGGGAAGCCCACTCCATTCTCTGGCAGAGTCTAAACTCTAGGCGAGGTATATCTTGGCTAAGCGAAACCAGCTAACCACTAGAATCGTGAAGTGAGGGGAGCTTGCTCCTTAGCACCAGGCCACGTACCCGACCCTAACACAGATCTTTGAGCACCTAAAACAACACCTGAAACCATCTTTAGACCGCCTTCTTCTAGGACCCATTTTTCAGCCAATCTCCCCAAACATTCATCTAAGGCATAAGCCACAATTTTTAAGGTTAATTCTTAGGATTTATCGCTTAGGCTTGTCTGTCTCTCTCTGTTTTCCTCTTCTCATCTGATTGTTTGAGTGTGTGAGGATGCTTTCTTCTTTGTTTTTCCAAGAATCATCAAACCTTTTGGTTCTCTGGAAGACACAGTTATCGACATCGGTTCTGCCACCGACGTCAGCCTTCCCCTGTCACCGACATCGGTTCTGCTACCGACGTTGGCTTCATATGTTACCGGCATCAGTTATCTGACCAACGTCGGCCATCTTTCTAACCGACATTGGTTTTTAAACCGACGTCGGTCTCTGTCACTGTCCTTTTTAACCAGCAGCCTAAAACCTATCCCTTCTCTGTCAAAAAACTCCATTTTGGTTTTCTGAAACTGCAAAAACACAGTTTCTGGAACCAGGACTCTCTTCTTAACCACTTTAGCCAACAGCCGCTTCCGTCTATCCTGTCTCTAACCAGTCCTATCATGGAGTTCCACTCAGAGACTGAAAGAACTCCTACAGGACCGACCCCGACCCCGACCCCGACTCAAATTCCCATCATCCCTGAAGGGGACCAAGATTTCGAGAGATTCTTGGACCTCAATACCGCAGCCCTCCAAAACTATCTCGCGAGAAACCCAACGTGAGACCTTTCGGGTGACGTGGCGACAACATCCACACCATTCGCCACCCAACCCTTTATGACTCAGCCTTTCGCCTCGACTATTAACCCAACCATGGCCAATATGCAAAGTTTGGCCTCCCCGTCTATTTTTAGACCGACCTCCATCGGGGTTCCATTACCCCCTCAACTACCTACAATTCAACCAAGTTCTACATCATATCAGAACTTGATTGCCTCGACCCCTCACACTCTTGCGCCCATAAATGTAAGAGTGCCAACCTGTCTTTCTACCAGTGCCGCCATTCCACCACCTTTGGCAGTGCCCAGTCAACCTATACCTTCGACCTTCATAATGCAACCACCTCTAGCCTCCACTTCCGCCCCTGCAACCAGTCATCCGTACATTATACAACCGACTATGTCGCACACCTCCTCTAACCTCTTCCAAGTGCCTTACAACTTAGGGGGTGCTCAACCCGCCAATCCATTAGCAGATCTTATCAAGATGCTGATGGATAAAATGTCCAGTCTCGAGGCCTCCATTTCCGGTTCAAGCAATACTTTGTCATATGGACAAATTTGCAATGAGCCCATCCATCCTTCCGTCCCTATTCGACCATATCCTAACCATTGGGAGCTTCCTAAATTCACTCGCTTTCAGAGTAAGGAAGACCCACAACAACATCTACGGGCATTTAGACATGCCTGTTATCTTATTGCCCACGATGATGCGTTACTTCTACGCACGTTCCCTATGTCCCTTTTTGGCCCTGCCCTTGACTGGTATAGTTCTCTTACCAGACACTCTATCTTTTCATTCATCCAACTCGCCCAACTATTTCTTGACCATTTCTCAATCAACATCACCAAACAAGTCTCAATCACAGACCTTTACTCCATCAGGCAATTTGACGACGAATCAATTGTCGACTTTGTCGCTCGTTGGAGAGGTCTGATTAACCAACTCTCCTTCTCTTTACCTCAACCCGAGCTCATCGAGCTCTTCTCTTGAGCATGTGCCAGACACATCTCTTCTACCTTGCGGATTTAGACATTTCGCACTTTTGACGAAGCTTTCATCATGGCTCGAAAGCTTGAACTCCGTGCCCTTGAAGAAGATAAGGTCAAATTGCGTAATACCAACACAAAATCTACTGACCATTCTTCTTCCAGACCTTCTTCTTCTGCCGACTCCAAGTCTAAAGGAGTGGCCAACACTGTGGTCATTAGATCACCATCCTCAACAACAATGAATTACTCTCAACCTTTGACATCTTCCAGCATCACCAAACAATTCCAACAACGGTACATTCAGCGTTCTTACACTCCACTTGGAGAACCATACGCTTCCATTTTGGAAAAACTTCTCAAGCAGGGGGTCCTCAATCTCCCTCCAATCCAACCACCTCAATTTGACCCTTCAAAGGCCATCCCTACATGGTATAGGGAGGCTGACTTCTATCCCTTTCATCGCGTCCAAGGCCATGACATCGACAACTACCGAACTTTCAAAAACATCATCCAAGACATGATCGACAAGGGGGATCTTATTTTAGATAACCCAAATGCCCCACCTAACCAACATATTGACATCTTCAAACAACCATTTCTGAATCATTCGCCTACTCAAAACAACGTCCAGACTTTGACCAATGACCCCCAAGACCATGACATTCACACGATTAGCACTATCTTGCCTCTTGTCCTTGACCAACCTCTTCCATTAAAGGATGAGGAACCTCCTTCTCCTACTAGTCCTCCATCTACCTCTCTTGTATCGGAGGACGCTTTGACCACATCAACGCCATTAAACCCACCTTCATCCAAAGACCCTACCTTACCCACTCCTCAACTACAAGTAGAAGGCACGATCATCCATGCCCTCTGCCCACTTGAGGAGCCAGACTCTCTTATTTCTTCTCCACCAAGAGAAGAACCAGTCTCTCCACCCGTTTCAACTGAGGAAGACCCGATCACGGTTTCCTCTTGCCCTTTACCTGAGATTGTTACATCTCACTCACCTTCGTCCACATCTAAACCCAAACCCACATCTAACCTCACCTCGCACAACAGTGGCCCTCGACCCAAACACACGAAAGCTACTAGACCACACCGGAGAACTCCTCCCCCGCCTTCGTCATTACCTTCAATCTTGGGCCCACATCTGTCCACTTTAATAGGAGTGCTTCCCACTCCCATCCTTCACAGAGGCACATCGCCTCCATTACTTCCTCATCCCATCAGACATACATCTCATCCGAACCTTCGACCTATGCCTCTTTCACCTCCCAAACCAACGTCACCAACCCTCACTGCAATAAAGCATCCAGACCCGTTAGCAGGTTCATATGTCTTGCTCTTACGGCACTTGTTGCAGTCGTCTCGTATCGACCTCCCGCCTCTTAGACAATATCAATCTCTCAGACCTAAACCACCATGGTTCGATGACACTCGCATTTGTGTGTATCATCGCACGCCTGGACACGACACGGACCATTGTCATGCCCTCAAGGTCGCCATTCACCAATGTCTTGGGAATGACACCCTTCTTTTTGACCACGTTATCAACAAACCCTCAACACCACCCCACTCATCAACTCTCGGATTAAGACCATCTTGGTTCGACAAGTCCACATTCTGCCATTATCATCACACTCTGGGACATGACACTGAGCGTTGTTGTGCTCTTAAAGCTGTCATTCGTCAGCAACAGAGAAAGGATTCCCTTCTCATCAAGGGTCCTCTTGACCACCTTTGCGACAAAACATCAACCTTGACTCATGCCTCTCCAACCTCATCACCTAAATCGGGATCTCCATGCCAGACTGTGGTCCCTTTCCCGCCTTTGACCCCCTTATTCGACATTAACACCGTCCATCTGACCACTAAACCTCGACTGACCTTAACCAACCTTTCAAACATTCTCCCTACCCACTGGGGGAATTCATCCTTTATTCAAACCTCAACCAACTATTCAACCCAGTCTCTACCACATATCAATCACTCATTTTATCTTAAAACCCGACCAAGTATCCACCGACCCAACCCCCGACCAATTATTCGACTAGTCTCAACCAAACTTCAACCAAATATCAATCACCCTGACCTCTCGACCAAGTATTCAACCAATCTCGACCAATCAACAACCATCCACCATCAACATCTGACCAAAATGGAAAGAGCCAAATGGGGCAAGTCTGCTCCTAATTGACTCAGACTTTAACGCACTAGCATGGCCCAGGGACTTATCAGACCTTGAGCCCCCCTTTTATGTCTTGCGTCTTCGACCTTTCTTCTGTTAGTCGAGTACTTGTCTACTTGACACGTAACTTGAGCTCGTCCCTTGAGCAATCCTCATCCTCTTAATCCTCATCCCTTTCAACCCTATTCCCCTTTAACAAGTCCTCTATGACCCTTTTATGATGCATGGATGCTTTGTCCTAATAAAAGGGGCGTCCTTGAACTTCTACATCCTTGTCCATGACTCTAAATCAAAAAAATATATCAAGATGTCAAAACATATCCATGGTCGCAAAATCAAGTCAAAATCAAAAAGACAGACTGCTCCCTCAAAGGATAGCTGTACTATCATTGCTGTATTACTAGACTGATCCCTCGAAGGACAGCTAGGCCAACTTATCAAACATTATTAAGAGAAAATATAGACCACTCCCTCGAAGGATGGCTATGACTAAATCTTGCTACAAACAACACCTTTCTTAGAAGCTTCCCGCATTGATCAGCTTCGCAACATGACCACTACAAACAGGCTTCCCGCATCGATCAGCCTGCAGCAAAAAAAAAAAAAAAAGAGTCACGGACTTGGCTTGTAGTTGTCTCAGGGTCTCCTATAAAAGGGGTAAGGTTATTCCTACTCTTAAACTGGGTTACCCTATCCTCCTCCTATCACCTGCTCAAGGGACTTCGAGCTCACTTTAATGTCAAAGTGATTCGATTACCGTTCTAACTCAACACTGGTCAACGACGTAATGCATGAACGGGGCTTTTGTTCTAATAACCCCTATCTATGCTTCCTTTCTGGTCCTTGTCAATGAAAGAGCAATTTTCCTTTCATCTTTTCTCTTCGCTTTGGTCACATTTAACCACATCAATTAGCGACTCATCTCAAACCCAGCCATTTTCATCATTTTCAGCTGACATCATCCTAGACCATTTCACATAGTTTCTATGGACACCAATACACATGGAAACTACCGACTAGACCCAATTTATGTTAAGCATAAACCAATACTTGCTGAAGCATAAATCGACTTCTATTCATTCTTAGCATACATCCATCGCGACTATGGAAACTTGCTAGGGATGAAAGACTCTCGACCAATTCTACAAAATACACCATCTGTAGCATCATTTTATCCTCATCTTACCCTCATCATTTCAACACATGACCAATCTCATCATCGACCAATCTTCTCAATTTGTCTGAACTACATTGGTCTGAGGCCCTATGACCAGGGCTATGTAGGCAGCACTCAGATAACACATCCTCTGAGGTTAGCTCGACCACCCCCATTTGTTCGTCTCCTTGATGGACAAACCTTCTCTTCTGCGACCTTGACCTTGACCAAGACCAATCATTTTCTTTTAACCAAGACCAATCATTTCCTTTGACCAAGACCAATCATTTTCTTTTGACCAAGACCAATCATTTTCTTTTGACCAAGACCAATCATTTCCTTTGACCAAGACCAATCATTTTCTTTTGACCAAGACCAATCATTCTCTTTGACCAAGACCAATCATTTCCTTTGACCAAGACCAATCAGTCTCTTTGACCCTTCCTCCCTTTTAGGGAGAACTACATCAGCCTGAGGCCCTTACGACAGGGGCTATGTAGGCAGCACTCAGTTGACATGGGGTCTTCTGGGGTTAGCTCGTCCGCATCCTTTCATCCATCCATCCCCTTGACCAACGACCATCCTTTGACCTTCGACCACTTCCAAGACAATGTTGCCTTGGTTGTTTTTGTGTGTGTGCTACCTCACGGCTGGTTAGCACAATTGTCCGCAAACTATTTTTTGACCCTTCGCAAGTATAGGATCGCGAGCCAGTTGATCCCTACTACTTGTGGCTTTTTCATGTTTCTGGGAGCACTTCCTGAGCCCTGGATACCTGGAACACGATGACCATTTGGAGCTTCAGCTTAAATTGAGTGACTCGATCAGCAGACGACTAAATGCTGGGGATCGGTTACTTCAATTTTAGCACTCCTTGACCCTCGACATGCGACAATTTGACCCGACCATCCCGTGACATGGTATACACGCAATCACGACTTTTGCAGCATTTTCACTCACTTTTCATCTTTCTCATCCACCTTTTGTCAAATCGACACTCGATCTTCGGTTCCCTTTTCTCGACTATCGCTTTGAGGGGGGAACACCTCATCCCTTTTTTGGGGCAACCAACTCCTGTTTTTGTCTTGCAGTTCGTTTAGAACAACCAATAAGACAAAAAGGGGCAAATGTAGACACCGCAAACGTGTCTGCACCTTGGTTCTCCCCCCTTGGCCTTAAACCCCTATCCTAACCCTTGACCTTGGCCCCCTTTCCACCCTACCCTTGCCACCTTGGATCCTCCCTTGAATCCCTCCACCTTCCCCCTAGCATTTATTAGGCCAAATCTCTTCATTATCTTCCCTCCACGCCCATTTTGGCATCCTCGTGACCGTTCTTCCCACACCCCCTCGCTCGGCGGCGTGCAAGAATGGGTAGAGGCTATTTTTAGCCTCTGTCCCCATTTTGCGACTGCCGATGTCGGCGACCCTTCGGCTGATGTCGGCGAAACTGCCAGCATCGGCATCCTTCATTACCCTTTTCTGCATCCGTTGCAGCCCCCCTGGACCCTTGAGCTCGCAAATAGATCTCTCTTGGTGTTTTGGCATTCGTCTTGTCTCCGTTTAGACCTCGTGCAACAACAGCAACAGGTGCAAAGGTTCTTCATCAGATTTCTCTTCTTGTAGAATCCTCTGTGGCTTCAATAATAGCTTCTTCAACTCTTCATTCAGCAAGCAAAAAGGTAAGCAAGTCTGTTAATTGATTCTGTTCTTTAAGTTTTCAGTTATCTGCTATTCTTATTTCCTCCATCCTTCCCCCTGAGAGGCTAAAAAGCCTTCTCAGGACCTATCCTCTGTCCATCCTCCTCTCACATTGTCCCACTCTTCATACCAATCCCATACAACTCCCTCATCCCCCTTTTGCCAATAAAGACCCTGTACAGGGCAAGACCACTCCTCAGTCCATTCAGACCTGTCCCCAAACTCAGTCTTGACCTTGCTCACATCCCGGACCTGTCCACAGTCCAGAACACATCCCAGACCCGACCACAGGCCATTACCTCGACCGACGCCGGTCACTTCCCCTACTGACGTCGGCAGGATAACCGACGTCGGCAGACCTCATAATCGACGCCGGCAACATTTCTGACCTCGGCGACTGTCATCAGCCCGACTACTCCTTTCAGGTAATCATTGGTGTTTTATTTCATGTCTAATCTATTTATCACTTCTATATTCTGGCATCTTATATTTTCTTAGTCTTTATCTGTCTGTTATCTGTGGGTTGACCTCCCTTTGAGGAAGTTTTTACACTTCCGAGAACAAGCTTTCGCTTGGCAACCCACTGCCTATCTATCTAACATCCTCTTGTCCAAGTTTCTCTTCGTTGCAGGTGTCATTCCTCCATAGCCAAAGAGGGGTGCTCACAAGCATCTGGATTACGGTGCGCAGTCTACATCCAGGTATTCCTTGCCTCGTCCATCTTCTTTAGTTTCTTTATTCAACTTTTGAATGTAGAAAGTGAATTAGCTCAAGAAACAGTTACATCTCTTGGAGATATATTACAATCAATATATTTAATAGATCCCCATACTTGATGATCATTCCGTAGGTTATCTCAATATTAATCCTAAAATTAGAGGATGCACAACCCCAAATTTTTTCCAAGCTTACTCAATGAATCTAATATAATAGGTAAAACTAGGAACGAGATCTTAGATTAAACAATAACTAATGCTATAAGGAGGATCCCCTTCTCAATATCTAACAAATATTTAAGCTATTATCCAACCTAAGAATAACTTAGATCTTATTATGTATATCACTAAATCTTGAGCTACTCCTTGATGACTAATAATATCCCCATTATAATTCTACAGGAGTGTTAAAACTTCTAAAAAAATAGCAAGACCTTTGGTTTCACCTACTATCTCATCCTCTAAGTTTGCCCCTAATACACCTCCACCTGTGGATACACTTATGGCATGGTTGGATGGATCTGCTATTAACATTCATAGATTTATCCATGATTTACTAAAGAACCAAAAATGGTACCTCCCAAAATTCATATCAGGTGTGGGCCATACCCCTAAGGAACATATAACCTCATACAAAACTACTTTTAGGCTTCTAAATGTCAAATATAAGCATGTTATTTACATTATTTTTCTATTCACTTTGTTTTATGCATTATATGATTAGTTATTGAACTTTCCTTAAGGATCTATAATAAGTTGGGACCTATTCAATAACATGTTTTCTACCCAGTTTTGGTAGGTCCTCAATCCAAGTGTGTTATACCAACATTTTTCCTACTTCAAAAGGGAACTTAATGAGACAATAATAAATTCCAACGTTAGGTTATACAAGATGTATAGTTTAGTCACTATGTTGTATGGACCAAATGCCTAATTAGCTATTAAAATGTACAAGAATGCACTAAATCCATGGATTGTTATATTATTACATTGGGACTTATTAGTGGTAGACTTACCCCTAGCTTATTCCAAAACCATCAAATTAGACAAATAACTAAATATTTAAGGTCTATTTACACCAACCATCTTGAATCTTCTACCAAGTATACTAGACTTAGACCCCCCTTTGCCACTAACCAAAATATATACATGGTGTAACCTGTGCTAGTGATAAACTAGCTTCTTTTGAGACACATTGATCCTAGGTATCCTATAATATTCCTTAATATAATAAATGATGAGTTATCAAATCAATATCATAATAAAATATTTGTCGCCATTATTAAAAATGTCTAAAGTGTGCCCCAGGATTCAACCAAGAATGATTTAGATGTAATACAATGCATGGTATATTAGCTTAGTAATGACTTTTTAGGCTTACATAGATAGTTTGGAAATAATGGTGGTGATAGTTCCAATAGGAAATTCACTTACCATAGGTATAATCATCCATATGACCAGTCTAATAACCAATTAGATCCCTCAACTAGTAATCTCCATGAGATCAACATTTATGACTTGGCCCTACCTCACCAGTGTCGTGTGCACAATACAACCCAACATGGCAAATTTGATTACATTGAATTTTTTAGTTTATTTGACATCTTCTAGAATGATATGGAAGAGTATGAAGAATTACTAAACTAGTTAAAAGATACCAATTAGGTTGAGACCTCTAATGCTCCAAGATCCCCGAGCACTACCATGGTACTAGAGACATTAGATTTCTGCATCCATAAAGATAATGAACCAATGACACTAATGAGGTGTAATATTTCCAAAAATTTTGTAGGTGTAACTACATCCTTAGGCATAATACATAAT
Organism: Torreya grandis; assembly: GCA_037957365.1. Classification (NCBI taxonomy): domain Eukaryota; kingdom Viridiplantae; phylum Streptophyta; class Pinopsida; order Cupressales; family Taxaceae; genus Torreya; species Torreya grandis. The sequence goes on along the minus strand of JARHVA010003954.1, from coordinate 1,087,469 downwards.
AATAACCCCTTACCATATTGACCAATACAAAAAATGGTTCTACTCTTCTTAATCCAAGAGAAAGGAATGACCCTCCAGCCCCAAAAGCACATAATCCTAAGCTAACAAAAGATACCCTTTCTACCACTAGAAATATTGGGTATTACATAGTATAGGACATGAAGAATATCAAGGAAAATATCACTTTGCATGGACTTGACCAGATAATTGAGTAAATATATATCCTCCTAAATTCCCTCATAGACAAACCGATTCATCCCAAATCCAATATTGTGCACACTAACATGATGATCCACAAGAATAAGGCTGAGGTCTCACCTTTCCTCCTTATAGTTAAGTTATGTGGGAAGAATATTCATAATTATATAGTTTTATTAGGGGCTTATATTAATGTCGTGAATGCAATTTTTTTTAAAGACAAAGACTAAAACCTTTTAAGTTAGATAAAATAGTGGTCTAGTTGGATATCCCTAAACTTGAGGTAGAGGGAAAACTCTTTAATATCCATTTGTAGTTGAAATCTGAGCCTAGGATCCAACATATATGAATATTCAAGTTATGGAGATTCTAGAGGATTATGGGATGTTTCTTTGTATAGAATGGTCTAAAACCTTGAATGGATACATGGATACACACTTCTCCCATATGTGGTTGCATTGGAGCCATGTATCCAATTATATCCACATTGAGAGATAAACCAAAATGAAACTCATGATCATGGAATACAACATAGTAAATGAAAGGGTGAACTTAGTATCCTCTAACATAGGTTCTTATCCTTTGTCTAAAAAATGTATTGAAAACAAAATTGATAAAGCAACTAAATTTCTAGGTCTATGGTCGTTTTATTTTGATTGGGCCCATTCTAAATAAGGTATTAAATCATGAATCCTTCTTATTGACCCATTAGTAAAATGACACCTAGTTTCCTATAGTCTTTAATTACCTTTTACCAACAACCTAATGAAATACGATGCCTTGATCTTATGACTATAGTTTTCATTGAGACATATGGTCAAAAGAGAGAGTGTGTGTGTGTTTAGTGATTCTAAACTAGCAGTGAACCAATTTAGGAGTAAGTTCTAATGTAATTTTATTATTTAAAAAAGTAAAAATATTGGACATGGGATTTGATATAAATATTCAATAATTTCAATGTCATCCACATTCCTAGAGAAGAGAACCAAGTGGTTGATTCATCAAAAAATATTACTATAAACTTGACACCCCAATATGACTCAAGGATATAAAAATTTTATTATATCTCATACCATGTCCCTTAGCACCAGATAATGTGATGATATTTTAGGTATTTAAATATGGCCACCAAATTTTAGAATTCTTTAATAACTAGGTGGTATTTGAGACCCAAGTTATAGACAAGGAAAAAATAGGTGACCCCAAAAATGAGGAATGTGATCAAGAAAACATTATGAACTAAAAAAAAACTAAGTTACAAAAGGGATGATCTCCCTTGAGAGAGTGTTTGAGCTTGAGAAGCCCACATGTAGACCTGAGTGGCGAATACACTCAAACTAAAATTATAGAATGATTAATATGAGGTTAGACCAGCCCCAAGATGTTCATATTAGTCTGAATCACACTCCTATTAAAGTTGAAAAACTCATAAAACTACTAATATATTACCGAGATGTTATTATTTGGGCCTATGGAGACCTTAAGGTCTTTGACCAAAAGATATTACCCACACTATCACACTCAAACAGAACTAATATCCCTTTTGATAGAGAAAGTGATGTGTGATTCCAATCCTAAAACTACTTATTCCTAAATAGGTCAACTAAATCCTCTCAATTGGTATCATCTTCCCATTTTCCACTCTACCTAGGTAGCTAACTTAGTTCCAATATGAAAAAAATAATGGACAAATTTGACTGCATGTGGGTTTCACAAATATGAATCGAGCTTCTAAAAAGATAATTATCCTTTTCCTTCCTTAGATGGGATCATGCAAATGGTAATTAAATCCTAGATGATGTCCTTTCTGTATGGATTATTAGGACATAATCAAGCTATATTAAACCCAAAACATGGATCTAAGATTACATTTACAACCAAGTGGGGCACCTTCACTTAAAAATAAATGCAATTTGGATATATTAATCTAGGGCCCACCTTTCATAAATCTATGGACTTTGATTTTTAAGGTATAATAGGTAAATTAATTTTTATTTACATAGATGACTTGAATTTTTTTTTTAAATGTAGGTCTGATCATTTTATCATCTTTAGAAGATATTTGAAAGGTGTAGAAGGTATGGTATCTTGGTTAACCAAAATAAAAGTGTATTTGGTGTTCTTAAATATAAGATTATCAGTCACATATTCATAATGAAAGGTATTTATCTCAACCACAATAATGTTAATGTGATTTCTAAGATACTTTTTCCTAATAGTAAAAAGGAATCTAATTCATTCTTTGGTAAGATTAAATTTGTATGTAAATTCATATCTAGTTTTACTGAAATTATCAAACCTTTGAATGCAATGTTGAAATAGGAAATAATAGTGTCATAGAATCCTAAATATATGGAATAATTTCAATAAATAAGGTAATCCATCATGAATACACTAGTTTTAATCAACCTAAACTACATGAAATACTTCTTCTTCTAAGCCTTTACATCAGAGCACACCATAGCTATAGTGTTCACCTAAAACCTAGTTGAAGATGAACACCTGATCACTTTAATGATCACAAACTTAAAATATGTAAATCTTAAGTATTACACCTTATAAAATCATGCCTATACCTGAGTCAAGTTTATGAAAAAATTGAGGCACTACATCTTTGGAAATATGGTACATGCCATCATCCTAAACATAGTTGCAAAGCTAATGTTAGGGCAAAATTATCTAGGGGAATGGAGACATTGGTTGATGGCCAAGACGAAAGAATTAAAAAATTGAGATAAAACTTGTGAAGATGTTTTAAGGCTATATTATTACTAATTTGATCACTAAAATTGATTTAAGGATCAGAGTGGTGTAATTAGACCAATCAAAAATGGTCCATAAAGAATGATATGATCCAATTATCCACTACCTCCTTTATTGAAATCCTCCTTTAGGACTCAACTAGATGTATAAAATATATCTAAATTTTAATTAAACCCAATACACATTGAATAATTGAGTGATTTATACAAATAACTATGAAGGAATCTATCTTAGATGTCTATCTAAATAAGAAGCAAAGGAAGTCATGACTAGTTTTGATGAGAAGTTGGGTATTAGACATCCTTTATAGACTATAAATATTCATAAAACTATAAAAATTGAGTAATATTGGAAAAATTTATTATTATATGTACATTCCCATGTGTATTCATTCCATTAGTGTCAGACATATCTAAGAAGTAAGTTCACACTATAATGCCTTTATAGTGTATGATAGAAGATTTTACTTTTTCTCAAATGGACATGAGTTCATTATATTAATCAACCCAAACTCATTAGTTGGTAATAATTCTTAATTAAAAGAACTAATTATTTTAAAATATGGATAAAGGTAGTGGCAACCAAGAACAACACATCTAAGGAATCATCAAGATCCTTGAGGAAAATATAACAACACAATATATCACCTCATCCTCACAAGTTTGTGATAATAGACCTATATTTCATCCATCTAAGCTCACTAAATGGGATTATGAAAATGGAATTAACTTGAGGTTCCCATCAAACTAATACTTGCAAGGGAAAATTTTTGTTTACTCAAAAAACAAGAACCTAATCAATACCTAGAGACTAGAATTCACCATTGAAATATGCTCTTTTGGCCCCCTACACCAAGCATAATAAAGATTTAAAATTTTCTTATTTCCAACTAGTATATGGGTTAGACCCATTGTTCCAATTACCATTAAGTTTCCAACTTACAATTTTATGGAAGAGTATATGGAAGATTCTAAGAATATAAACTCAAAGATATTAGACATTATCCAATTGGAGGATGCATGTGAAGAGGCTCTATAGAAATTTAGTAAACATTAAATAATAGTCAATATATGTTTCAATAAAAGAGTGAAAATAAAGTCCTTTCATATATAAAAATTATTCTTGATATGGGACAAATCACATGAAAATAAATGTAAACACTCCAAGCTCGACCCACTTTAGATTGGCCCATACCAAATCCTTGAGTTGTTAGGGTATAACACATTTATATTTAAATACCTTGAAGGGAATGATTTCCTTCTAACTATGAATGGACAATTATTAAAACATTACTTATCACTTGTCCCTTATAATCTAATTTAATAATATCCTCTGAGGTAAATATTGGTGTTGTAAATATTATATTAGAGTTATCTATCTTGATTTAGTTGTGTGTTTACTTATATTATTTTGTGATTTTGATTTCTTATTCCTAGTTTGTATTATTTTTCATGTTTTTGTTCATTTTCACCCTTGATAACCTTATAAAATTTGTACCTTATTCCCATGATTTGGATTGAGAAACAACTAATATAGCTATAGTAAGATAGAATATAATATAAATGTTAGTTTCCATGGTCCCATGTTTGATCACTTCAAAATTGATAAGGAACTAAAAACTTGGTTCCTAAATTTTAAGGTATAAAGAGAACCCCATTATTGAATAATATGATAAGAAAATTAACTTCTCTTCCTACACTAAAAGTATTAGGGGTCACTGATTCATAACTAATTAAATGATTTGATAAAATTCCTATTTTTACTAAAGGTAATTAGAACACTAAAAGGAACATATCAATTGAATCTAAACCACTAAGTAAGCAAAGGACTTTCTTGGTTTAAAGAGTTTATTGAACCATTCCTAAACCTTAGATATATTGGTCTACAACCCTCTTGGATTAATAAAAAAATATATAAAAATGAAAGGAGGTTTGAATTTCATAAAAGTACAAGTTTTTTCTTAAGAAAGGGTGATTTGGGAAACCTCCATCATAGGATTTCTAGCCTAGATGGAAATGGAATAAGGTCTTAAGTGGGGATAAAGGAATATTAACTAGAGTTATAGACACTTGGATGAAAACAAAGTGATTCCCAATCCTTCCTTTCCTTAACCATAATTCTCTAAATAAATTACTTTATAATGAGATCTGAGTACCTAAGATATGTCTTAGGTTGCCCAATGGATTCAAACTAACAACATAATCACTCTTTGCATAAAATTATCCTTTAAAGGAATCAAGGCCTAATATATTTTTTTTGAATTATAATTGAGTTCTCTATGAGTTCAATTCATAGTTAGATTATAAGGGAGCTTTAGTTACTTATCTCATAGTTCAATAATAGAGACTCAATAGTTTATATTCTGGACAATTATTAAAACATTACTTATCACTATGAGTTCAATAATGGAGGCTCATAGTTTATATTCTAAATATTGGGGCATCATTTTCCCCATAGTAGTCACCATTTATTATGACCAACATGATCCATTTTCATATTTTCATATTTCATAATAAAGTCTTGATTTAATTCTAAACTAAGCATTTTAATTTAGTGATCCAATGGATTCACATTATTGGGATTAATTTATTCATATCTCTTATCCATGGGTGATGAGGCAAAATGTTATAAGTCTAAGTTCCTCGATCACCTAAACAACCATGATTGTGACATGTGTGTGCATCTTAATTATTCACTTTTATTGACTCAAAATAACTAATGAAAATACTTCATGAGGATCCAATATCCAAGATCATTCCATGTGTCCCCATCTCATTCATATGGGTAAAATTAGTGAATCAACCCAAGTATTGAGGTCCCTTATCACCAAGATAAATGAGATTATTTCACATGGCATGATCCCACTCATCTATGGCTAATAGGAGTAGGCACTTAATCCAAAGATAGGTGATCATCCAAATGAGTGTTGGTCATATAAAAGGTATCATCCCACTCATATATATCCCATAAAAAAAGATACATTGTCCAAGTTTTGCATACCCTTTAGATAAGTGAGTTTGTGCCACCTGGCATGATCCCACTCACTCACAACTTATCAAGAAGATCAATGACTAGTCATGTAATAAAATATTAAAGACCATTAAAAAAAGTGAGGGAAATATACATGGAATAATTACAATCATCTATTGTTTTTACACTTATAAAAAAGAAAATATGAAGTTGATGATCACCTAGATTAATGAGATTGATTTGCATGTCAATATCTTATTTTATTAGAGTAAAATAGTGAAGCATCCCAAGTCTCAAGTTCCCCTAATCACCCATATACATGAAATAATTATAATTAGATTCATGTTTCTCATATAGATCCCATAAATAAAGTCACATACTTTGAATGTAGATAACCCTATATATAAATGAGATTATTTTATGTGGCATAGTCCCATTCATCCATGACTAATAGGTAGAGGCACTTACATCAAATCTCAAAAACCAAGTGAAAGAGTGGGAACATGCCACATGATGGAATATGGCTCACTCTCTAATAAATTATGACTAGGTTTATAAGTGATAAGTTTAAACCCAATGAAATAGAAAGGATACTATGAATAAAATAGACATGGGATAAAATGTATAAAAAAGCAAAGATGGGTCCCAAGACAACTAAAAAGACATAGATATCATTTTGTAGATGACTTGGAATCTAGATAAATTTTATTCCATGACCTAAAGGTAAGGTCCACATGTCCTGATTGAGAAAAAAATGGATAAGTGTCACCATCCCAAGGAGCTTAACTGGGATACTTCAGATAAGAAGTGATTGATATGAAGGTGGGCCCAAGAATAATTATAACTAGACATTTTTGGATTTTTTAAAAGGATTTAAACAATCACATACATTTTAAAAGAACCATGTGGCTAGTCCCTTAGTCATTCATAGTGCCACATAGGTAAAATAGGCATGTGTTCCCCACATTTCTTGCACATAGCAACTCCAACAAAGATGCTCCTCCATGAGTCTTTTGTTGAATTACATAGGTTTGACCTCATCGACTGATCATTGGTATCCCAATAGAGCCTAACATAACTATTAAGATGTATTCCACATCAAACCTCTCCTCAAGGATCCTTAGTTAGCCATAATATTCCATTCCATATTAGCTATTTTAGAACAAGTAATCTTCTAACATAATCATGTTTTACCATTTCAGACCATAATGGACAAGAGTGGGATATTTTGACTCTTAGAGGCAAGACCCATCTCTCCTTTCTATATATACTTCTACCTAGCATGATATAAGGGTTAATTCTATTTGAAAACAAGTGATTTCAAAATAATGCAAAAATGGTTTTATCTATGTAAATGCATTTAATTTTTTTGTAGGTATTCCACTTTATTTCTACTTTAATGGACTAAAACTAATGCTATTGGATTGTAAATTTTGATTTTTTATAGAGATTATGAATTAACTAGGATGTGCTTCATATATTTTAGTTAGGTTCTTTGACTCCTTTCATTTTATTTGAAGTATGTAAGGATCTATGTGTAATTAACTACAAACATATTTTTAGTTCATTAATTAAAAGAGTTTTATAAATATTAATTTGAGATTACTCCTCAGAATCTCTCCCTATGTGATTAAATCTTGAGCCATAATGTAACTTAGCATTCATTGGTACAATTATAATTAAGCACGTAATGGTCCTAGAAGAATTTATCATGACCTTTTAATTAGAATATTCTCTTTATGCTTTACCCTACCTCTCTTTTGATTTTTATTAATAATAAAGTGATATTTACCTTTCCTTAGAAATGGTGAAGTGAAGTAAAGTAGAGATTTGAAATATAGTATGTTACAATTGGTTTAACTATAAGTGTAAAAATTTTATGAGTCATGAGAAAATCAATATCTATGGTGGTAGAATTGCATCTCTTAGATATGTATTCCAATAAATGTATTTAATGGAGCCCCATACCTATAGTGTATTCCCTAGGTTATCTTAGAAATAATCCTAAAATAAGGGAATTCAAGTCCTCCAATTATTCCCAAGATCACTTAATTCATCTAATCCAATAGGTGAAACTAGGAAGGAGATCTTGGATTGAAAAATAAGAGTAATCTTAAATTCATGAATTGTCCTATATGTGTGGAACGGAAGGGCCTATGGGCACTCGAATATATCTGAATGTGGATCAATTACTATGGGACTATAGAATATATATTACATTTGGGTGTGATTAAGGTTGAGAAACCTGACCTTATTCATTAATATCTTATAGGTCATTATTCATGATTAACTTACCTCATTAATGTCTGATAATTAGGATTTCACAAGACCAAAAATGGTATGGGATAACCTACCCTATTATCCCATCTTGTCTTAGGATTTTTAATACTAGATTTAACCACTTCTTACTTGAGTTCATAATTTAATAAGTGGGTTTAAATGTGAAAATATGGATAGTGTTGATTGACGGTCAATTCCATGTTGTTAGTTATAGTTAATCCCACCAATTGGAAGTCAAATAAACAAAATAAATTAAGTTAGATTCTTCAAGTTTCATTGATTCATTATTAGGTAATATCATAAGAAGAGTAGAAAGAGTGTTCAAGATCTCCACATTACTAGTTGTTAGTTAAAATTATTGATAATATGAGGTAAATAGTTGTGGCGATGAAAACAATAAGCATTATATTTCATTTCTACATACATGGGGTCTAGGAGTGGATAATTTAATTGGATGGGGTAAAAATAGAAGAGAATGTGGATACCAAGCCATAGTAGATAATGAACATGATTGACATTAAATTCACTATATTTTCATTATTTATATTGGACTCTCATAATAGCATAAAAAATAAATAAAGGGAAGGAACATATCTCATGTCAAAAAGATCATATACCCATATTCTCAAGCATCCATTGAATAAATATTCATTATATGAGTAAGGCACCAAGTCTATATAATTTATTATTAATTATAATTTTGATCCTTGTAAAAATATCCTAGCCTAATGGAATGAATCCTTGTAGACATTGTATGTTTAGAAAATAAGGTCAACAATATAAATATGCTATAATAGAGGAAAGAGAGAATATCATATTAAGACAATAATCTACAATTTTTCATGCCAAAAATGGGGAGGAGGTCGAGATCAAGATATGTTTATAATGGGGGGTATCAAGGATATAATATGGAAACCACATGCAAGAAACATATGAATAATGGATCCTACATCCAAAATGGTGATAACCAAGGATAACAAGATAAAATTTTCAAATAGATAAATTTATTTTAATGACATTCAAAGGTATTGAAAACTAACCTAATCATGGATAATGGAATCTAAACTATGGTTTTATCTATATACCTAAACAACTTATACTAGTATAAGCATAATGGTAATCTAGGCAAGGGGAGATGTGAAAATAAACATATTATTCTAAAAATATGAAGAATATATATATTTAATAAAGTAAATAAAATAAATAAATTAGGGATATGGGTACTTAAATTGAATATATATTTTAGTGCATTGATCTCTCCCTTGGATCTAGTGGCACTTTAAAAAATGTTTTGAACATGAAATAATCAAATGGAAAGGATGAAGACCTAACTTTCCTCAATTTAGGACTCTACATTCTAAGGGGTATCTCATTAGCTTAGCTTCCTTATATTGAGCTTTAAATACCTTAAAATAAATTAAACCTCCAAAATATTAAGCTTTTATATCCTAATTCCTCTTATATACTTATAGCATAATTTTCATGCACAATCATAATAGACGAGTGTTTTTATTCTAAAAAATGACATGTAGGGCCAGATAATACTCCTCAGAGTATTGAAAGTGATCTAGCTCAAATTATGGTGGAATTAATCTAGACTGATTCAACACATTAAATGAATAAAAACATATTTCTAGATCAACCATGTTGATCTAGTAAAAAAATGAAAACAACTAAATCGGCCAACATCAATTTAGTCAAAAGTTAGAAATTAAATAAATCAACCATGTTGATTTAAAAATGAAACATCACCTGAAA